>JAZKJV010005576.1:600000-1024774 GCA_037367405.1 Ottelia alismoides | reverse complement strand
TACATCTCAATTGGGCACGTATATTTTTAGATTTTCATATTTTTCAGCTTGGTTATCAGAAGAAATACTAAAAGAATGAACTCAACCAAGCCTGCAAAATGAGAAATGCTAATATGTAACCAAGGTCTCGCAACCAATATACATTAACCCCTATATAGGCTTTTTTGGAGTGAAATGGCAAGAGAAAAAGTATGACATATATCCTAAAGGGATGGCATATATCCTCGATCTCCCGCCAGCAAACAAATGTGAAATAAAGATAATAAACATAGCAACACAAGCATCAAAGCATTGACTTACGTGGTTCATAATGGTTGTGAAAAATCACCCTACTCCCTGACCACGAGAGGTCGAATATATTGCTATTAGCTTTCTCAAATATACAAGGGGGTATGGGGCCCTTTTACAATCCCACAACACATTTAACTTCAAGTCCAACCCCTAGAATACATAGGAATACACAAATATTCATATAACTTTAATCAATCCTAACAAGATCCAATTAGCTCAATTATTAATCTCTAAATAGAGCATGGAATGCTCACAGCATGCAACAAAAGAAGCTATCATTGGTCGAGATGATGGAGAACTCTCATTGTCAGAGAGAACGTCAAAGGTGGGAGGTGTGTTCAGGCATGCATACATGGAAGAGGTTGATCAAAAAGGGAGGTATGGTGTGTGAGGGCCGTCGATCGAGAGGGAGTGGGGGCTGATGAAGGATGGACAATTGTTTCTCAACGAAAGAGAGGGAAGCGCTGCTATAAGTGGGGTAAGTATGGGCATAGTGTGATCCGGTGCGCGCTTCCTCCGTGATGCTTCGCTTATGGGAAGGAAGGGCATTAGAAGAATACTTGTGGTTGAAGCCCCTGCCATTTGTTGAGGCCCATAGTGATAGGGATCGAAGCCAAACCATCTTTCAGGCGGGTGCCAATGGTGCAAGATCCTTTGCATCGATTGTAAAGGATGGATGTGTAGAAGAAGAAGCGATTCTAGTTGAATTGCTCATTGGAGTCTGGACAGTAGACAATCTGGAGGTCGATACCTTGTTAGGGGATCTAAAACTTCTACTCGGAAGGTCTTTCAATGATGATGTCGTGGAGCTGGACTTGACGAATTTTTGTGCGAGGGGTCTAACAAACGAGAATGCAAGACCATGCTACAAAGTGGTCAGAGGTCTAGAGTACTTTGGCGTCGTCCAAAGTTCACAGATGGAGAAGCAAAAATAAATAAGGTTTATGTAACTCATAATCTTGGAGTCCCTTTCCTCTCTCATTCGGTTGAGGCCCTCAAACCGACGTTGAGGGGTTTAGGAGTGGTAACGAAGATTCTGGCTGATGGGTGAAACATTGGATCGGATCCGCTATCGACGATTGCATTCCTTAAAGCATCTGAAATTCTTGTTGATGAGTCGTGTTGTGAATTGAAGGTTAGTCACGCTTGTTTCAAGCCGCTGCCTACTGGTACACGCTCATCATCCTCCACCACCTCATTCGCCAACGTCAATAACCTCGACGTGCTCCTCCTCAATGAAGTTGTTGCCATTGCAGAAGTTTGCGAAAATCTCGGTTCAATCAACAAACAAAAATCTGAAAGAGACAGATTGGGAAAGTTTTCAAATGAAAAGAGGATTTTGCAAATCACGATTCAAAATTCGAGGGAGAAGGGGGGGCAAACCTAGAAGGCAACGATTTTCTCGACGACACACCTCCGCCTTCAGTACAATCGAGCGCCTCTTAGGGCTCGGGTTTTTTTTGGGAGGTGTTGTGCATTTACTGGAACAGCCAACTTAGTCGGGATGGGTTTTAGCCCGACCCGAAAAACATTGATCTTGGATACTCGGTCTAAGGGCGCTACTTTGGGCTTTTCTTGGACCTGCTGAACAAGGTCAGAATGGCGAATCTGAATTTTAATCATGGGAGTTCGAAATCTGGGGTGATTCACCACTGTGCCACTTAACGCCCATAGCTTTGCAGAGCCTCCAGCAGGAGCTGTGATGTTGTCATTGCAACAACCTATCACTTTGTTCCTTCCCCGATTTTGTCGACTTTATCTGGATTGTATGATGGGGCGCAACAGTTCGAGGTTTCAAAGGAGAAATATACAGATTGTTAGCAGTAGCACATGGATGTAAACATTTCTTCAGAATCGATTCTTGGCCCTTTCCCTCTAGTCAATGACTCTCTAGAACGAGTGATTGCCACTCTCAAAGCGCTCATGGATCGGAACTACTTGAGAATGTTTCTCTCCATAGAAAGTGCTTTGAAGAGTCATGCTATCGCACTCTCACCTCCCCCTTTGCCAACAACTCCCATGGGTATTGTGATTGGAGAAAGATCAAAGCGCTACCGAGCGAGAAAAAGACCAAGCAGGCATCTAACAGTTCAGAAATCTCAATGCGTAAGGCCAGGGTAGCGTTGGCAACGGGCGTGCTACGTGCATCGAGCTCCTCAATGTTGTCTTAATGAAAGTCCTAACGTGGAATGTACGAGGACTGGATGACCAAAAAACAGAGCTCGGTGGTGCTATGTTTAATGATTGGGGCTATGATGTATTTATTACAAGAATCTAAGCTTTTTTCCTACCCCCTTTCATGTATAAATCTTCGGGCTCAGGCGCACTGACGAACTTAAAACACTAGACGATGTGGGCTCGACCGGGGGGTTGATTATTGCTTGGAGATACATTGTGTTCGAAATGGTGTCGAAGATAAAAGGAAGGCATGTCTTACTTTATTGCTAGAAAACCCGTGATCGACTCTCAAATTGTGATTTCTTGTGTATTGGGTCATGCATTCCAAATTCCAGAGTGGATTTGTGGTCAGATCTATGTAATGCGAGAGCTGCCCTCCCTGGAGTTGTATGGCTTATTGGAGGGGACTTCAACGTTACCTTACTCTCTTCAAACCGCACTGGCATGAGGGGTGGACAGGACCCTGGTTCGATTGATTTTGCTGAATTGATTGACAAACTGGAACTGGAAGTGATTGATGCCACTGATTCAAAATACACCTGGAGGAATTCTGGATCTCAATCCCCATATTGACTGCTTCTTGGCGTCTGTGGAGCTACTGGAGGAATTCCCCGTCTCTTCATCCACTTCAAGAGCTCATACCAGATCATATCACATACCACTTATATGGGACTCTGAGGAGTTGTCTCCCATCAAAGGTTTCTTTGTGTTTGAGCAAGCATGGCTCCTAAAGGAGGGGTCGGAGAACTGATCTCGATGCACTGGAGCTCCGCGATGGTCTCAAGCTCAGCGGAGTCGCGTTTGGCCCAGAAACGTATTATCAATACGCCTATGCGCTTTCAAGGATGAGGTTGGAGAGAGTAGAAGGGCTCGTCGTGCAGAGGCGAAAGAAGAGGTCTCTAGAATAAATGATTTAGAAGATACTAGAGATCTTTCTTCAGACGAGCTCACTGCTAGAGCAACGACACAGAAGGTCATTCTGTCAGAGGACAAGAAATGAGTTATAGAGTGGGAAGTGGAGATCCAGACAGTCTTGGCTGAAAGAAGGGGATGCCAACACGGCTAACTTCCATAAAATTGCTAGTGAGTGTCGCCGACATAACTTGATCTGCACTATAGTCGTCAATGGAAAGAGTGTGAAGGGTGGTCGTGAGAAGGGCCACACGATTGCAGGGCATTTTCGTGATTTTTCTAGGAGGAATGCAGTTAGACCTTGGAAAAGGTTAGGACTTGGGGCTTCTCATCTCTTTAAGCAGCATGCAAATCACATTGTTCTTGATGTTAAGCAGAGGAGGTAAGAAATGCAGTATGGAACATGAATGCAGATGGAGCACATGGCCCCAATGGATTCTCGGTCTTCTTTTGTGAGTTTTGGGCAGTGGTGGGAGTTCCGTGAGGTTGTGCAAGAGTTCACCAGAAGTAATGCAGGTTTCAAGAGACTAACAAAGCTCTTATCTTCCTACTACCCAAAAAGGAAGTCCCTGAGAGAATTGAGGATTATCGTCCCATTACGCTTTCCAATGCAATATATTTAATTGTTGCTAAGGTCTTGGCAATCAGGTTGAATAGAGTACTGGATCACTTTATATCTCATGTCCATTCAGCATTTATTCCTCGAAGACAATTAGCAAATAGTTTGCCACTGGCCCACAGCAACGAAGATGATTACATATTGGAAGCATCGTAAAATGAGGAGAGTTCTCTAGAAGGTGGATTTTCTAATGCCTACGACATTGTGGAATGGCGTTTTCTTTGGATGGCAATGGCTAAACGAGGCTTCCCCAACTATGGGTTTCACAAATGAAGCATTATGTTACCATTGCTTCCTATGCAGTGCTTGTTGATGGTGAGTCAGATATGGGCGGGTTGCACCTATGCTTTGTGCGATTGCCGCCTGCAGACATCTTGTCTTGCATGGTTGAACAGGTGTGGCACACTAAGATCACAACAAGTTATATGATTGAAGATATATGTATTCATTTACTACAATATGCATATAACATTACTTTCTTTATCGAGGGGATGAAAGGAGGAAGCCAAAGGAATTGGCAACAATGGCCGAAATTTTAGAGAGTTGTTAGGGTTGATCTTAAACTGTGTGAAATCTAAGGCTATCCCTTTTGATCTTTGATGCAGCGTGAAATTAATAAATAGGATCTGATTTATTTATTTTCGTTTGTTAATTAGGGTCTCATTTTATTTACAAATAACTGAGTTGTCGTAATTTTATTTCAAATAAAAAGATCGCATGTGATCTCAAATTAAATAGTTAATTGGTTATTTAATGTATTTAGTCGGTTATAGTCAATTAGAATAAGTTAGAGACAAATTTAAAATTTAAATTTTAAATTTCTTTCTAATTCTGTAATCTCATTCCTCCTATATGGGGTGATAGTTTATTATTTTGAGGGAGTTCAAGTTGAAATTAATTTGAGAATTATCTCATATCTCTCTCCTTTTCTCTCCTCTTTATACGCAATCCCCGTGATTCCTCTCCAAAATCCCTCGTTTTCCGACGAGTTTTCTCCTCTCAAACCCTATGTTTCTTCTCCACCGAAATTTCCACCATCAAAATAATTTTTATCTGTTGCAAAATATGATTTGCATCATTTGGTATCAGGGCATGGCATCTAGATCTTCCTCACGATCTAACGATCCGTACAGATGTTCGCAACGACATTCAATGAAAGACTATCATTCGTCGGAACGTAAATGGCGAGCCGACAAAGCCTACAACAAGGAGATGATGTCCATATTGCTCGAATTTCAAACAAATCTATGGGATTTGGTTGCTAATTTTGAGACTTTAAGCGCCAAAAAAGCCACCAAACCGAAGTCTCCCGCCGTCGAAGCCGCTGGCCTGATTTCCAAAGAAGAAAAACGAGAAAAACTCACCGTCAATGATGTTTTGCTCGCTGTCCAGCAAGTTTCTGATCAACCCACGACCATGAAATCGACTCCGACGTCGTTTCACACGATTGTCCCAACCCTGTTGCAGCCCCTCCTCGCCTCCCCGCACCCTCGACGGCCAAACCAACCCAACACCCCCACCGGCCACTGTCCAGCACCATCAAGCCTACTCGCCATCACCGTCCATTGCATGCGACGTCGCCCCTACAGCCCTGCTGCAACCCCTCCAACCCGTATCGCCGCCTCTCGTTGCGTCCGCGCCCCTAGCGAGCCCCCTGCCCTATCACCGCCACCACCCCCCTCTTGTTGCCCCCCTCCCTCTCCAACGCGACTCCCAATGTCGTCGTCGCCCACCCCATCCTCCCCGCCCCTCGCGTCACCGGACATCCTCTCCCCCCTCTCCAACACCTCCTCCAACCCCCCCCCCCATTCCCTTCCTGTGCTGCCGCCCACCCACTTCCACACCAACATCACCCCTTTGATGCCACATACCTCACTTGCTCCGACTCCACTACACCCCCCTACACACACCATCCTCAGTGCCACGGATTTCCTCCATCGTCCGCATCGCTCACCCATCGCAATTGGTGCGTTGCTGCCGAAGATGAAGGAAAAAAACCAAATTAATTTGGAACAATTTCAGTGAAGCCTCTCCTCCCCAAAAGTTTTTATCAAAAGGGCCAATTGAAGGATATATTATGTTATGAAATCTTTTTAAATGAAGAGGTAGAAAAATTACAAGGAAGCCCTCCAATTGAGAAGAACTACAAATGTAGTGTTGAATTGAGGAAAGGCTAAGCAATTGGAGCAAATTATTCAATGAATTTGGGAATAATCCTCCACACCACGCCTAAAGATCAAGCAATTCATCGGGAGACGAATTTTTCAAGCGGAGGAGAACTGATGCAGCATGGAGTTAATAAATAGGGTTTAATTTTCGCACGTTAATTAGAGTAGAATTAATTTTACGTTTATTAAGTCTAATGCATTTTTATTTAAATAAAGAGATCGCATGTGATCTCGATTATTTATTAATTAGTCGGTCAAATTAGATAGTTACTCAGTTTTCAATTTGAATTTTGAATTTAAAATTAGATTTGGTTAGTCCTTCTATTTTTGTAATCTATCCCTCCTATATAAAAGGAATGAGGGTCCAACATTGGAATTGGTTCATAATAAATCATTTTTTGAGTTATCTCAATTATCTCTCTCGAATCTCTCTCCTCCCCCAAACGATCTCCGCGAGTCTTCTCCAAAATTCCTCGTTTTCCGACGAGTTTTTCTCCTCTCAACCCATATGTTTCTTCTCCACCGAAATTTCTACCATCAAATTTATTTTTCCAAACGATGTAAATCGAGATTTGCAAAGATGGGAAAATAAATTTAATGGTGAAAATTTTAGTGGAGAAGAAAACGAAGGGGTTGAGAGGAGAGAAATCGATGCAGATCAAAATTTGTGAATTAAATTGACGATGGAAAAAATAAATTTGATGACGGAAATTTCGGTGGAGAAGAAAACGAAGGGATTGAGAGGAAAGAAATCTCGTCGGTTGCGAGGGATTTGAGTAAAAATCGTGGAGATCGCGTGGGGGAGGAGAGAGACGAGAGATAGAGATGAGATAAGTCTCAATTTTATTGCAACTTCAATTGTTTAAAAAATAATAGACTACCACCCCTTTATATAGGGGGGATGGGATTACAGAATTAGAAAGAAATTTAAAATTTAAAATTCAAATTTGACTCTAACTTATCCTAGTTGACTCTAACCAACTAACCACCTTAAATAACCAATGAACTATTTAATTTGAGATCACATGCGATCTCTTTATTTAAAATAAAATTGCAACAACTCAATTATTTGTAAATAAAATGAGACTCTAATTAACGAATGAAAAATAAATAAATAAGACCCTATTTATTATTTCCGTGCTGCATCAGTTCTCCTCCGCTTGAAAAATTCCTCTACCGACGAATTGTTGGATCTTCGATTTGCCGATGGAGAATTCTATCTGAAATTTCAGGTTCAAATTCCCCAATTAGACCATTTTCAACGTTACGTTTGTAATTTCTTTCCACCAAGGGGTACGACTGCAAATATTCTACCCCTTCAATTAAAATACTCCGATAGCATACCTTATCCTCCCATGGACCCATTAGATAAAATATCGTGGGAGGGTTGCTTGTAAATTTCTCCAAAATATCTTATCCCCTATTATAGGGACTTCGGCTAAAGATGGGTCCCAACCTGTTTTAAGGTTCCTCTTATTCGACATAAGAGGCGGTGGAGGCTACTAGGGCCACACGAGCTACGCTTTCGACGGCAGCGATGATGTTGATCGCATCGCACACGTGCGAGGTGGTAGTAGGGCTCCTTCGGGAACGACTGTGGTTGGTGGTGGCTCGAATATGGAGCTAGTTGGTTGTGGTGGCGGCGCATGAGAGGCCAACAAGTGGGAGGTGACGTTGGCGACTGCGCAGTTGGAGCCGAGGGTGGTTGTAGCACAAGATGGGGAGTTGTCGGTGGTGCAGGGGTGGCGGGAAGGGGGTTTGTGATACAGGAGGTACAGGGGCGACGGGAAGAGGTGGTAGCGACTGTGGGTTGGGGGTAGGAGAGGTAGCAGCAGTGGATTTGGGGCTGGGGAGGATGTCGTTGGTACAGGGATGGTGTAGGGTTCCAACGAGAGGGCTGCGAGAGGGGGTGTTGGGGTCGGCTTGGCTGTCGAGGGTGCTGGAAGGGCAAGGAGAAGCTGTGGGGAGGATTGGGTTGATTGTTGGAGGTGTGAGGATGGCAGAGGGGCCTGCAAGAGGGTTGTGGGTGGCGCTGGAGTTGATTCCTCCGGTGACTGAAGGTCTAAAACTGTATGGACAGCAAGCAGATCGTCGATGATGACATTTTTTTCCTTCTGAAACGGGATGGACAGCGAGCATATTGTTGAAGACGATGTTTTTTTCTTGGCTTTCTTCATCGAGAACTTGGACGGAAGCTTCGAGAGTACGAGGTGGTGTTTCAACAGCCTTTTTCACAGTGATTTCGACGGCGCTTAGGGTCTCAAAATCAGCAATCAAATCTCGTAGCTTTGTTTGGAATTCGAACAATATGGTCATCATCTCCTTGTTGTGGGCTTTGTCAGCTAGTTGTTTACATTCCGACGAATGATAGTCTTTTGTTGAATGCCAGCGCGAACATTGTACGGATCGTTAGAACGTGAGGACAATCCAAATGCCGTGCTCTGATACCAAATGATGCATCGGTTAGGATTTAAATTTCAATCTCCTTCTATTTTTGTAATCCACCCCTTCTATTTAAATTTCACAATATGCTCGTTGTCCAGCCTTGATTCAGAAGGAAAAAACATCGCCATCGACGATTTGCTCGTTGTATATACAGTTTCAGACCACCAGTCGTCGGAGGAATCAACTCCAGCGCCACCCACAGCCCTTTCGTAGGCCCCCTCCATCACCCTCGTCCCTCCAACAACCGGGTTCGTCACCTCGCAGGCCCTCCTCGCCATTCCCGCACCACCAGCACCCCTTAGCCCCGTTGCACCCCTTCCCCATCAAAATGACTCTGCCACCTCCCCCCCAATCCCTAGCCCCCATCGCTGCCCACCCCCGCCCTCCCCTCCGCCCGCACCACCGACCATCATTCCCCCTTCCTTCGATGCCTCCCTCGACCATCCTTACCTCCTCCATGTGTCGCTATCCCAGTTCCCCAAACCCCTCACCACACTCGCAAATGCCTCGAAGGCCCCCTGTTCCGATCCCTCACCTCCAGCAGCCACCATGACCATGTCGCAGCCTCCTTCCGCGCCTAAAGCCACTACCCAAACAACCCCTACAATCCCCCCAACCGCGCTACAACCACCCCCACCCCCAGCCCCATGGTCACCAACGTGGCCTCCCACCAGTGCATCGCCCACGCGGTGCCACCGCGGATTCCCCACTGTTGCTCACATGTGTGCCACATGCACGCCGCCACCACCACCCAATGCTCCCATCTTGCTGTCGTCATTGCCTCTTAGCTCGAAAGGGAGAAACCCTAGCGATGGTTAGGGATTCACCCTCAATCAAATCCCTGGAGATAACATATATGAATTGAAAAAGGTGCGAGGAAACCCTCCTCATATTGAAGGTCATAATAAAGAAACCCCTTACAAAATTTGTTTAAATGAACGGGCACAAAAATTGCATTCCACCCCTCCGGTGTGAAATATTTAAAAGTAAGTGATGAAAGAAAGACATTTAGGTGGTTTCCTCATCCAATTAGGATTAAGAATGTGGGTTTCACCTATTTTAAAGACCCTATGGTCTAGTTCATTACCTGCATATCCTCCTCTCCTAAATTTGTGCCATTCATTTGCTATGGACCCTCCGAAAGCCAAGATGACATGAAGATGTCCCATCAATTTTTTGAGCACCGCGTCAAGGGGGCGAAATTTGTGTGGATGACGGCATTTGCGCCACACATGCGTCATGAGATTAACGGCTATAAACATCGCACCAAGCACATGTGGATCCTGCCATTTGCTCCCACATCAGTTTCTTCCAAGGCATGATCGTGAACATTGAATTACAACCGTCAAGCTTCAAGCCGAAAGATCAAGCAATTAGTCAGAAGACAACATTTTCAAGCGAAGGAGAGTTGATGCAGCGTGAAATTAATAAATATGATCTTATTTATTTATTTTCATCCATTAATTAGAGTCTCATTTTATTTACAAATAACTGAGTTGTCGCAATTTTATTTCAAATAAAGAGATCGCATGTGATATCAAATTAAATAGTTAATTGGTTATTTAAGGTAGTTAGTCAGTTAGAGCCAATTAGAATAAGTTAGAGTCAAATTTGAGTTTTAAATTTGAAAGTTCTTTCTAATTCTGTAATCGCATCCCTCCTATATAAAGAGGTGGTAGTCTATTATTTTGATGGAGTTTAAGTGTAAATTAATTTGAGAATTATCTCATCTCTCTCTCCTTTTCTCTCCTTATACGCAATCTCCGCGACTCTTCTCCAAATCCCTCATTTTCCGACGAGTTTTCTCCTCTCAACCACATCGTTCTCTTCTCCACCGAAATTTCCACCATCGAAATTATTTTTCATCTTTGAAAATCTCGATTTACATCAATCTTTCAGAAACGGATGCACTTACATGCTGCAAAGAATTGGAACAAATTGTGGCTCATGGTCGATCCACTATTTGGGTCTCCCTTTGACTGCATGAAGACTTAAAATTCTGACTAGTTATCTAGTGTTGAGAAGATGGAGAAAAAACATTCTGGTTGAAGGCGGCTTTGTTATCGTTGGTGGGCACTTGATACTCGTGAAGGCAATCCTAGCGGCTATTCTTGTGTTTTATGTGTTGTCTCGTCTGTGCCAGTTGGCATCTGATGCATATTAGAAATAATCACGAGGAGATTTCTTTAGGGCAAGTCTGTCCAAGATGGTTCAGGAATAAACTTTGTTGACTGGGATATTGTCACGTTGTCGAAGGATGTTGGTGGTCTCGGGATACCGAGCTTAGAAACTATGAATAAGCTTAAAAACTATGAATGGGGCCTTACTTCTAAAGTGGATGAATAGGATTTGAGGGTAGAAGTGAAGAGTTATTTTTGCCATCTCATCTGCAACATTTATAACATTGGTGTTTGGGACAGTATGCCTCATCATCCGCTCTTTCACCATTCATCCTTTTGGAAAGGAATCATCTGGGCGATGCCTTGTTTCTAGGAACTTTCTAGACACATGCTTAATGATGGAAGATCTTTTGCATTCTAGTGTGACAATTAGACAAGGGAGGGAACACTTGCATCTGGATTCTCACGTTTATTCGCCAGGGTCACAAGACATGAGGCTAATGTCTTTGAATGTAGGTCATACGGAAACTGGATGCCAACATTCCTCATGGATTTTTCATATCAGTGTTTGGAGGAATTCCTTAGCCTTCTTGACTCTCTCAGATACCATAAACCAACAAATGATCGTGATCATTGGGTTTGGAAGGATAACTCTTTTACGGTAAAACAAGCCTACAAAGCAGTCTCCACCCTCCCCTGCACGGACAGATGCCCTAATCAAGATTGCAATCTAATATGAGAATTAAAACTGCCTATAGAATCGGTTTTTTATGTGGTTGTTGCGCAGAAGACGACTTATGACAAGAGACAAATGTGCAAGACTTTTTTTCGAATATATCTAACAGATGTCCCCTTTGTAAAGCACATTGAAATTGTGGATCATCTTTTGATGCATTGTGTAAAAACATCGGCAATTTGGTCGAAGATGGATACTGCATGGCTGGATCTACGAAATCTAGTTGGTTTCTGGAATCTCTTTTTGTGGAAAAACACAAGCCTAGAGAGGATCTTCTGAGACTTGTGGAAACTTTATGGCTATTTGGTTAGCAAGAAATGGTGTGTGTTTTCTTCCCGTTGGTTTTATAATGAGAATGTAATTATCCATTCCAAAACTCTGCTTGAGTCTTGGCTTCTGTAGGTCTCTCTGTAACTCTTCCTAGTTTTTTAAATACATCTGGAGCGAACACCGTAGCGTGTTCCCCCTTTTTGACTCAAAAAAAGAAGCTAGCACTCACTCGCATAATAAATGACAAGATAAATACTCTCAACTCAACACACACATCTCTTGTCACTAATGATGACGAAGATGCACTTTACTCTGTGGGCCTGTTTGGTTGCAGGGTTGGGTAGGGTTGGCCCAACCCTGGTTGCTATTCACAAGGGTACTTCCTCCTCACAGATTACTATTCATCCACCCCAACCCGCCCACCCAACCCCAGTCCAACCCAGCAACCAAACAGGTATGAATACTTACCTCAAGCTAGAGCATGGAATGGTCATCTTACAGTTATAACAAAAGAAATCCCCATTCGCTCATATACAAATCAACAACAACAAGGCTCATCTTGAATCAACATACACATCTTCTGAAATTGACAATAAAAGAGATGCATCTTGGGTTACATTATTGAATAGGTTGAACTAGAAGATCGAAGACAATCTATTGGGAAGAAGACAAGGCTCTCGTGTTATGCGTCAATGCTGATCAGGATCGTCGATACTACAACGAGTCTCCCGATGGTAGTACCATGGCCTTCAATGTGTCTCCTTAGAGGAAGATGGCTCCATCTTCCTTGAAAATAGAAGTTGTGGAACACTTATACGCAAGTTTCAAAAATATGCTCCATTAATAGGAGAAATAAAAACTAGGAATCTCATATATGAAACTAGAAATGAACCACTTTAATAAAGGTGCCTCGAGAAAGTGATGTCTCTTTATTATGAACCTTGATTAGATCTCTTATTGCTTTACCATGGATCCCAACTGACGTAGGATGAAACCTACAATGAGTCTCTCTCTAAAAAATCTCAAAGAACAATGGGATCTAAAACCCTACTTCGACATTCCCTTTCTCACATACCTTTTTTCAGTCAACCTTTATCCCATACTTATGACTTATCAGAATACGATAACAATTGACCAAGTTGGGGGAAGGGTAAAAGAGGAAGAGTAAAACAAAGGCTTTTTCCTTATTCTTAGTACTTCTCTTTTTCTGTTTTTCCATCCTTTTTCATTCATGCATCTTTTTTTAGACTTATTTTGATAGTCATTCACTGTGTTCTATTTTTGTCTTCTTTTTCACTAAACTTCATTTTTTCATATCCTTTCTATGTTTTTCTGTTTCCTTTTTTACCCTAGCTACAGATGATGTGACAAAGAAAAAAACAAATAAAGGATACGAGGCCACGGAATTAAATTCCGCGATATTTCGACGAAATTTCATCGAAATATCGGTTTCGACCAGTCTGGCCTTTCGAAACTGGTATATATATCGATATTAACGGTTTCGAGCGAAATCTCGCAAGATCTCGGCGAGATTTCGGCTCAACTCGAGATATTGGCCGACAGAGGGAATCTTGCATTAAAATATTCACCGAGATGCTGATCTCTACCGAAATTTCGGTCGAAAGCATCACATTTCGACCGAGTTCAGGTAGAAGCATCTCCAACTTCCTCAAGCTCTTCTTCCTTCGAGGTAAGCCAAATTAGTCTAATTCTTCATCAAATTCATAAATTTTTTAGGGGTTTCCCTCTTAAGATGTTGATATAGCTTGGCATGGTGTTTATTTTGAGAGATTTCCGAAATATAGCTTTAAATTTGGACACGAAAATTAGGGCTTTTGTGTTTTGATTACACAATAGTGGTAGCTATGAACATGGTATCTCGGATCTGAAGTTTAACATGAACTAAAGCATAGTTTGAGAACATTTTGTTAGATCTATGGAAGAGGAAATTGGGGCTTTTGAGGTTTAATATGGAACGATAATGAGTTGGATTATTATAAATTCAGATCTTAATTTATGGAAGTAAAAATCATAATCCGAAAATTTTTTTTATTAATAAAATTTAAAAATTGAGAAAATCTTTATCTACACTATCTTTTGAAAATGACTACTTGTGTCATAATTGTAAGAAGAAACATAATGTAGAGCTCATGTACTGAGAGAACAAAGGTTCTTCAAGATCAACTCGTCAATGCTGTAAATACAGAGTAAGGCGCGTTTAAAGCTTATAAACAGCAAGTGCCAATATAATCCAAAAGCATCTAAGTCAGGATTAATGGATGGATAAAGATTTTAATCGTTGGGTAATCCTCATCCCAAGTGCGTACATTGAGGTCTACCATGTCATCTTCTCCTCCGCCCATGGCATCGTTGTCGTTGGCACAATGGATCAAACCACGCCGTCGCAACCCATCTTCGTTGAAGGTCCCTCCCATTTGCCAAGCATCAATGGGGCCTCTGCACTTCCCACCCGATGCGACGACGCTGAAGTTTTCAGCAACTGTATTTTCCATAATGGTTGGTCTCCTTTTGCGGGGGAGAAAACCATCAAATCGGCGCCTCTTCATCATAGCATCAATAACGTCGTTGCATTCACTATTTTTCCAGATTTGTTTTCTACTTTCGTTGCCTAAGGATAATGGATCCAGTTGTTTCTGCGTTGCGGATCGTGGATGGCGATAAGAAGCCCACCATGGGAGTCATCTACGAGGCAATGCGTCGCGTGATAGAGAAGGTCAGAGAAGCGGTTGGAAAGGGATCCAAAGCATGGTTGGACATCATAGACGAGTGATGGTCCAAGATGCTCTCACATCCTCTTCACAAGGCCGGTATGTATTATGTAAAAATCTAATTTGTTTTTCATCTTTTAAATTTTTATAGATATTTAGAATATGAGTATTGAGCTTGTTCGTGACTTTGTGTCCAGTTTATTACTTCAATCCTAAGTACCAGTACAAGAATGGACTTGGTACAAATGCTGACCTTCTAGAAGCCGTACAAATTGTGGTGGAGAAGCTCGTCAAGGACAAGAAGTTACAGATCTTGTGTATGAACGAGGTAATCCTCAATTTTTAGCTAAATTAGGAGTCACAAAAAAATCGTTAAGATGGATTATGACTTAAACCTATGTGTGCAGATTAAGTATTTCCGGGATGCGTTGGGTTACTTTGGTCGGATTACTGCGGTAAATGGACGGGGCAATACTCTTCCTGGTAGAGACGAAGACAAATAAAACCATTGCTTGTGTGTTCATTTATTCCTACTATTGATTTCTCTCGTTTTCTTTTTTTGCAGCCGAATGGTGGTTATTATACAGGATGGAAGCTCCCAACCTTCGAAGTGTGGCAGTAAAAGTGTTGTCTCAAACCGCATCTGTTGGTGGTTGTGAGAGGAACTGTAGCACATTCAATTTGATCCATTCCAAGAGACGGAATAAATTGGGAGAAAAGAAGCTCAATGACCTTGTCTACGTGCATTACAACTTGAGGTTGAAGTTGAAACATGCAAGGGAGGGACAAGACAAAGAAGACTACACGGACCCTATTGATCTTACATACATTTTCAAGATGCACGATGACGATGTTGATGAAGACATTCTCCAGAGGTAGATGGATTCCAATGGTGCCCCCATTCTTGATCAACCAGGTGGAAGACCAAATAAGAATATAAGCCAACAAATGGGAGCAGACGTAGGTGACTATTTGGCAAGAACCGGGCGGATTACAGACCCTGTTGGAGGGTTGGAGGGCGAGATTGATGCGGTTGTTGACGAAATTCTCTCCAGTAGCTCCAAATCCAAATCGAAGTCAAAGGATGACAGTAGAGATGATGATGATGATGATGATGATGATGATGATGGTCGTGGTGGACCTGGTGATGGTGGGGAAACAAACTCAGGTGCGTCAGGAGGGGGTGGTCGTGGACCACAAGATACCAGATTTGAGGAAGGGCTACATGCAGGACGTGAATATATGGAGCGACAGAGGAACACACACGGACAGTTTGTTCCAAGTCCGAGTCCAGGACCTACGAATTACGAGTACGATCGAGGCCATCGTCCAATCGACAACTACATGGATGATTTGATATCATCGGTAGGTTATTTGAGCTGCATGGACATTGACAGTCCATATCGCGGAGGAACACCAAGTCCTTTAGGCGGATATGGATCGTCGCACGATGAGAGATCATTTGGCGTCTTCCCGGAATATTTTCATGCTCCTCCTCCAGGACCTCCTCCTCCTCCTCAGTATGCACCTCCATCGTATTCATATGGTTACATTGGGTATGGGGGATATAGTAGCTACAGCGGAGACAACTACCAAGGTAGTCAACCTGAGCAGAGCCAGGACAGCTTCTTTGGGGGTGACAGTTACGATTTCTTCCCTGAGTACACGCCAGTTCCTCCTCCTCCTCCGCAAAGATCTTCTCCTACTCCGTCGTCGTCGTCCCGAGGATCTCAGGCCAGTAGTTCGCAGCCTCGTCGTGTCACTCGTAAAACCGGATCTAGTGATGCTTATCCTCGTCTCGGGATACTCATAGGCATCGATGACCACCAATACAGGCAGTATGTGATGGATTACAAGGCCATGTACTCGTGCATGACATGGGAGAACTACTGCGAGTTCATTGAATCTGCGATGCGTTATGAGAGACAACAAGGAAGGGGAACCACTGAGATCCACCGTGGAACTCTTGGTTCTAAACCAAACATATCACCAGGAAATATATTTTAATCTTTTATTGCATTAATCGTTAATGTGCATGTTCTTAATAATTTTAACTTGTTGTAACTTGTAAGACTATTACTATGTTATTATGTATTAACTATTAGCAAGTAACAACGATATGTTCGATATGGTGTGTGACTGTGACATACCGTCACAGTCATAGATGATAAGATGATTGATATGTATGCTATAAGCCTATAGGTGTACATCTATTGTTTCATTGTTTGAAGTACTTAGATTAAGCCCATTTGCAATATCTAACAATGTTACAATATGACTGATATGACCGATATGGCCGATATGACCGATATGTCTATATAGGGGGTATAGATGACCAATATGTGTGAAGTAATTGTCTATTTGTATGTTATTTATTGTTCTAATAACTTGGAATATCGAAATTTACAATAAAATTGGGAAAATCAGATTTTTGAACCTTTTCCGACTTTTCCACCGAAATTGTCGAAATTTCCCGAAATTTCGACGAAATTTAGGTATTCCAGTTCACCGAAACGAGATCAAAATCAAGATTTCAAACCTTGCATGAGGCCCAACAAGTATTGCAATCATTGCCCCTAATCCACCTCAAATTTTTAGCCCTCTCTCACTACTCATTGCTTCCTTGTCCATGCAATAATATCATGTCCGTAAAGGATGTACGTGTCTCTATCAAAAGCGATAATTTCCTCCAGCGTCGCATTCCAATACCATTCCTCCATGGGCATCCGAATGAAAAATAATCATGTGGCCCCTCCTTAAGCCGTTTTTGTTGCAATCATTGCACCCAATCCACCTCAACTTTTGAGCCCTCTCTCACTATTCATCACTTCCATATCCATTCAATGATCTCGGGCCCATAAAGGATGTGCATGTCTCTATCAAAAAGCGATAATCTCCTCCATCGTCGCATTTCAACAATGCAACCACTTCTTCCTTAACATGCACCCGAAATCACCAAATAAGATGCATTAAAACCTCAATATAGATACTGAAGTATGGGTGGTAGTCCACTAAAGAGAGATCCATCTATAGTGCTCAGTCGCCTAGTACAGGTCATTCAAACCAAGCTTGCATATCTACAAGTTATTGAACTTGAACTAAAACCTAGAAGCTTCATTTTCGCAAGATATCCAAAGCAACAATTTTTTTAATCTAACCAAAACAATATCTTGGAAATTGAAAATGGATGTGGAAGGGCTTTCAAGCGAACCGTCAAGGAGGTCTCAGCTATCAAAACATAGGCAGGAAAGTTGTACAAACACAATCTAGAAGTTGGCAAAATGCTCCATCAACTTAAAATGACATACAGGAAAATCCATCAAACTAAGCCCAAAGAACACTTGAATATTAGTAAAGGTACAAGCAGAATGCTCTATCAATTGATCGAATAGGGACAAGGTGATGTTAAAGTAACCACCAACCGACATAGTTTCCCAACCACAAAGCTCGGTGCAGCCCTTACACAAGACCAAAAAGTTCCGACTCTTGAACATAGACAAAAGGTATCATGAACAAGTTGCCAAGCATTCTATTGATGAGATTTCTGATTGCAAGCCTACAAATTATAGATTTGAAACCTATCGATTTATAGACTTGGGGAAAATGCAAAGATGGTGCATTTAACTCTATAAGACACGTGATCATCAATACCCAACCCAACCATAATGTATTCATTAGAAATTACTCGAAATAGACAACAAGCCTCCTAGCTCTCGTATGTGTCCTTTAAGACTGCTTCACGATTTGGTCTACTTGCAAGGACATGGACTTGTCAAGAGCCAAAACCAGGCTCAATAATAGATCCACTAAAATACATAGGATAATAACCAAAAATAAGGACGAGGACCTACATCATATGCTCAGAGAGGTCATCATATAAAATAAATCTAAATTCATGCTTACATTAGAGACAAAAAATAGCAATTCAAACAAAGAGCGAAAATAGTGCAGTTGCGAGTAAAGCCTGAAAAGGGATCCGAAATTCATTTCTTTTTTTTGTGCCTTTTGATGGGGATAAACACGTCTGTGCTATATCGCATCCAGCTTACAACAAAATAAGCCAAAACATTATTAATAGTTTCCCTAATGCACATTTTTTTATCCCCCAACCCCTTGTATAAGGCACCTTACTAACGCATTGCACCTTCTATTAGAGTGTAAATTGGCCTTTTCTTTACATTGATTAAATCACATATATGCAATTCCCTTATCTCATCTTTTAACAGCATAGTACTAAAATTTCCCATTGTAGCAGCTCCAAGCTCCAGAAATTTAAATGCATATCACTCTTTCTCCTCATCTTTACATCATAGAAGTCGACTAGCATTAACATATTGTTTGGACAATTGGAGGCTATTCAGATATCTAATTTGGTCTTTCCAATGGTGGCAATGAGATGCATTCATATAAGCAATAAGGATTAAATTTCTTTAATTGTAGGGTTAGATTAATCTAACACAGATGCAACAAACTTTGCGGTCCATCTTATCTAGAAACAATTCAGATTAACTATAGAGATTACATGACCACCTTCTTAACTCAAATGCGAAAAAGCACAGATCAAAAAGGATAAGGGATGAGTTGGTGCCATAAAGATCGACCTATCACTCACAAGTCCATAGCAGAATATCGGGAAGGAAGTAGCATAAAATGAATAGACGGGAAGAACAACTGATGAGACAACTTGGTTGCCATTATCTTTTTTTTCCAAAAAAACAAAAACACCAAAATCAGGGAATATTGACCCTCAATAGACTGTTGGCAAAAGAACTACTTGTCTTGTTAATCAATAACAAGGTTACCCCTCAACAAAGAGATTGTAGAGATAGATATTATTATTATGCTATGTACATGTTCGTTATTCCTATCTTTTTCTCTGGACTACTTTGAATTTTACCCTTAAGGTCTCTCCCTGTATAAGAGAGCCTAGGGTTCCTCTGAATAATAGATCACAGTTTTCTCCCAACATGGTATCAGAGCCCAAGCCCTATGGCTCTCCACCCGCCGCCCACCCCCACCCGTCGCCCACCCTCTTCTCGCCACCGCCCCTCTCGGCCCTTCCCCCTTCCTCGCCGCCGCCCCTCTCGGCCCTCCCCCCCCCTTCCTTCTCTCCGCCACCAGCCCCAGTCGCCGACCCCCTACACCGCCGGCCCCCAGCCCAACCCAGCCGGCTCCTCATCGCCGCCGGCTCCAAGCCTCGCCGGTCTCCAACCCCGGCGTGGGTTATCTCGTTGCTCTTTTGCTCTAGCGACGCTGCTAGGGCGGTTTTTCCTGGCGCCTTGAGCCTAGCCGTCTCTTCCTCAAGGTGTATGGATTTGGGTGTGTAACGTCTACATACGCACTCGAATCCTATGCAGTTTGTGTAGACATCTGTCACTTTGTCTACAAACCCTAGTTCTTCTCCAGCGGCGATATGTCAGAATCAAAGGTTGATATGCCCTCCATAGGCGCATTCAAAGGTCCTGTGCCAATAGTCAAGATGGACGGGAAGAATTATGAGCTATGGGTGATGCAGATCATGAGCCTCATGAAGTCGAACGGTAAGAAGCACATTCTTACCGAGGATGAGCCAGCAGAGAAGACAGGGATATATGCCTCGTGGGAGGCTGATGACTCGTATGCAAAGGTTTGGTTATCAGGTACATTGTCGATGAAGATTGCCAATGATGTCCTCCATCAGCCCACTTCCAAGGCGATGTGGGATATTCTGGTTGCTACATATTCCCAGGTGCGAAATGAGACCAAGATGTTACAGCTTCAGCATGACATATTCACGATGAAGCAGAACGGCAGACCTCTTCACTCCTTATACACATCCCTGAGGGGGATGTTTGAGAAGTTATACAGTACTATCCCACTCACAGCGACTCCTGAACAGCAGAAGACATTTCGGAATGCCACCATGGTGGGCATTCTACTTGCGGCCCTTGATCCTGAATATGACACCGCCCGTTCTCAGATTTTGTTCGATGCAGTTATTCCTCCAGTGGAGGACGTTTACAGGAGGCTCAGTCGCATAACAGTTTCTTTCAGTTCATCTACTCCACCCCCATCGACGACGGCAGTTTCACGTGGGAGAGGTGGTTCGTCTTCTGGTCGTGGGCGTGGACGTGGACGTGGACCCCAGGGTAGGGGTGGTCACTTTAGTCAGTTGTGTTCATACTGTCACCGCACAGGCCACTCGGAGGAGACATGCTACTCTAAGCATGGGTTCCCAGCACGTGTAGCAGAGCACTCTCAGCCCCAGTTGGCATCTACTGCAGACAATCATTTTGAGGAACTTGTGGCACGTCTACGTGATATTATGCCACAATCATCTGGTGATTCTTCTGGTGGACCTTCAGATGTTGCTGCTACAGCCTCCGTCAGTTCCTCTGCTACCGCTAGTACCTCAGGTAGATCTACTGCATTTACGCCTTCTCATGATATCTCTGATTGGATTATAGATTCGGGTGCCACACATCATCTCTGCCGAGATCGAGATAGACTTAAGTCCTACAGGGGCATTCCTCACGGCCGCTCAGTGCAGATCGCAGATGGTACTCATCCCCCCCTTGTTGGACAGGGGGAGGTCTTCCTATCCTCTACTATGCATCTACAGAATGTCCTACATGCTCATGAGTTCTCGATGAATCTGTTGTCTATTAATCAGATTGCGAAGGATTTGCATTGTCGTGCTATATTTGACCTGTCTTCTCTTATTTTTCAGGACATACTAATGGGCAGGGTGATTGGTTGTGGCTCTGAGCAGAATGGTCCATATCGGCTGATTCAGAATTCTTATGTTGGCGTCTCCTCTCATTCTGTCGGACCAGTTTCTCCGTACATCTGGCATCTTCGTTTTGGTCATCTCTCGCTCCCGAAAATGCACCATCTTTTGCCCCAGATCTCTCCCAGTTCTTCCTTTCACTGAGAAGCATGTCAGTTGGGAAAGCATCATCGGTCGAGCTTTCCTAGTCGTCAGAGTCGGAGCAGTAGCTCCCCGTTCGAGTTGTTTCATATAGATATATGGGGTCCAAGTCGTGTACCTGATCATCAGGGGCACAGATTTTATCTAGTGGTAGTGGATGATTTCTCTCGTGTATCTTGGGTCTTTCTTTTGAAGAATAAATCTGAAGCAGGTGATGTGATCAAGAATTTGATTAATGAAGTGCAAAATGTGTTCTCTTCTACTGTCAAATATGTTCATACAGATAATGCTCTAGAATTCTGCACACGGTCCCTCTCTCAGTTTCTTTCGTCAAAGGGCATTATTCACCAAACCACTTGTGCGTGCACATCTCAGCAGAATGGTGTGGCGGAAAGAAAGCACCGCCATCTCCTTGACATTACTCGAATCCTACTGATTCAGAGTTGTGCTCATATTTCTTTGTAGGGGGGTGTTGTTCTTACCGCATGTTATCTGGTCAATCGTATGCCATCTTCTGTTCTTGGTGAGAAAATTCCTCTCTCTATCATTTTTCTTGACAATGAATTATTCTCACTTACTCCTCGTGTCTTTGGTACTGTGGCATTTGTCCATCTTCTGACTCCTGGACTTGACAAACTCTCCCTAGAGCTGTCAAGTGTGTCTTTGGCGGTTATTCTCGGACTCAGAAGGGTTGTCGATGTTATGATCCCATAAACAAGAAATACTTTGTTAGTGCTGATGTCATGTTCTTTGAGTCTGTTATGTATTTTTCTCCTGCAGGTGACAGACTGGTACCATCCACTACCAATGATGATGTCTATGTCCCTCCACCTCCTACTTGGAGTTCACCTGAGTCTACCCATGTTCCTGCCTCTACATCATCTTCACCACCACCACCTCCACCTCCACCTCTTTCACGACCTCCCATTCCAACTCTACCAAAATTCTATACGCGTCGGCCAGGTCCCGCTCAGGCTACACGTCAGACACCCATCACGCCTCATGTATGTTCAGATGACGTGACTACTGACGGGTCAGATATGGTACATGTGCAGGCTTCTTCATTGCAGGAGGAAACTACACCGTCCGGTACAGCGGAAGATGATCTTGATATTCCTATTGCTATCCGGAAGCAGAAGCGGACGTGTGCCTCTTATCCCTTTGCTTCACAGGTGTCTTTTCATCGTCTCACAGACGATTATCAGATATTTGCTGCAGCGTTGTCTTCCGTGAACATACCACGGACCTACCAGGAAGCTATGAAGATTGATTGCTGAAGAATGGCTATGGAAGATGAGATGCGTGCATTACAGTCTCGTGGCACATGATCTTTGATTACTGCTCCTCCTGATGCATCTATTGTGAGCTGTAAGTGGGTCTTCACAGTTAAATAGCATGCTAATGGCAGTCTAGATCAGTACAAAGCATGTTTAGTCGCGCGAGGTTTTACACAAACCTATGACGTGGACTATATGGATACTTTTTCTCCAGTGGCTCATCATTCTACCATTCGCATTCTCTTATCCATGGCCTCAAATTTCAGCGAAATTCGGTCGAATTTCTGTCGAATATCGATATCCAGTCGAAATCGAAATTCGACCGAAATATGGGGGTCCTAGTACAAAAATGACTGAAATGACCGAAATTTCGGTCGAAATTCCACCGAAATTCCATCGAAATTCTGTTTTGGTCGATACCGAAATGGTGACCGAAACCGGCAGTTAAGGCCTTGCTCTTATCTGTGGATGTGGTCCGTGACTAGAGTATATCTCAACTGGATGTCAAGAATGCCTTCTTGTATGGAGATCTGCAGGAGGAAGTCTACATGCAACAGCCACCAGGGTTTACTGCTGAGGGGGAGAAGCATATGGTGTGTAGACTTTACAAGGCAATTTATGACCTCAAACAGAGTCCAAGAGCGTGGTTCCAGAAGCCTTCCAATCTTATTGAACAACAGGGATTCAAGAGGTTGAATGCAGATCACTCATTGTTTGTTCAAAAGTCATCGGCAGGTACGGTTGTTATCATGGTCTATGTTGATGATATTCTGGTTACAGGAGATGATATTCAGGGCATAGAAAGGGCGAAGGCATTCCTAGGCCGTCAGTTCGTTACGAAGGATCTTGGAACCCTAAGATACTTTCTGGGGTTAGAATTTGCCAGGAATGCACAGGGTTTGGTGATGACCCAACGGAAGTACATTACAGACTTCTTGACTGAAACAGGCATGGCTGGATGCAAACCATCAAGTATTCCCATGAATCCAAGCACGAAGTTGTATGATGATGACACTGCTGAAGTGGATAAGAGGAGATATAGAGAAATGGTGGGTAAGCTCCTTTATATTACCATAACTCGACCTGATATTGCCTTTGCAGTAAGCAGGGTGAGTCAATTTATGGAGCAGCCAAGACAAGTTCATATGGATGCTATATACCATGATACTGAGGTATCTGAAGTCTTCTCCAGGTTCAGAGTTGTTGTTTCGAAAAGGCACAGATTTGCCTATCTCAACCAAGGCCCTAAATGTCGGTTTCGGTCACCATTTCGGTATCGACCAAAACATAATTTCAGTGGAATTTCGGTGGAATTTCGACCGAAATTTCGATCATTTCGGTCATTTTTTGCACTAGGACCACCATATTTCGGTCATTTCGGTCATTTTGGCCGAATTTCGATTTCGACCGGATATCGATATTCGACAGAAATTCGACCGAATTTCGCTGAAATTTGAGGCCATGATCTCAACATGTGCAGATGCCAATTATGCAGGATGTCCTAAGGATCGAAAATCAACCTCAGGATTTGCAGTTTTCGTTGGAAGCTCTCTGGTTTCTTGGAAAAGCAAGAGACAAATTGTTGTAGCAAGGTCTAGTGCTAAATACGAATATAGGGTCATGGCGCAAGCAAGCACAGAGATGATGTGGGTTCGATCTGTACTAGAAGATCTACATGTAGCCGTACCTCTACCCATGCAGCTTCAGTGTGACAATCAGGTGGCCTTGTTCATTGCCAACAATCCAGCTTTTCATGAAAGAACCAAGCATATAGAAGTTGACTGCCACTACACTAGAGACTTGATCCAGAGAGGATTGATATCTACAACTCAGGTGAGCTCAGGGGATCAGACTGTTCATGTATTCACCAAGCCGTTGCTCAAAGGACCTTTTTAGAGATGTTTATCCAAGTTGAGCATGATAGACATCTATGCTCCACCTTGAGGGAGAGTGTAGAGATAGATATTATTATTATGCTATGTACCTGTTCGTTATTCCTATGTTTTCTCTGGACTACTTTGTATTTTACCCTTAAGGTCTCTCCCTATATAAGAGAGCCTAGGATTCCTCTGAATAATAGATCACAATTTTCTCCCAACAGAGATGAAGGATACATATATGACACTATCAAATTTAGCGCTTTCTTCTACTGGTCAGAAATGTCATCAAAAGTTTTGTTTCCCAAAAAGTCATCAAAGACATGTAAAATTTAAGGTGCAACTCCAAGTCATAAGCCCATTCTAGCACTGAAAACACAACAGTCACAGAACCAAAGAACTAGCATTCACCTAAAACCATGTCTCCGGCTAAGCATAGCACTACTCTCACCACACAAACTCCGAATGGCCGAACATGGGTTGCTTATGCTCTGCCTCCATCCAGTATGTGTGTCGATGACTTTTTTGTATACATTCTGGTAACCAACCTCCGTAATAAATGTACAAAGCCACATCTTGACAGTAAATATCCAGCTTATCATGCAGCCCCAACTAAGAAATTTTTAATATCTTGATTGATTCCTTACAAAATCTAATAGGAAGGTGCAACGAAGAAGACACCTTCACCACAAATCTTGCAACAATCAAAAAGGATATGAGAGCATGCATCAAAAGCCCTAGAAGATGCGTATACCCATGGAATCGCGTCAAGCAAGGGGTGAAAGAAAAAAGGCAACAAAAACTCATTTAGTCATTAAAATTACAATCACCATGGAGTGTAACCTTGTGTCTAACCTAACAAAAATAAGTGACCAGGAATCACATCATTCTACAAACAATTCACCAGCTATCACGATATCCATCCTTGTCTAACTCTTACATAACAAGATTTGAATTCATTTATAAGCCACTGATTTCATCCAACGTACCCCAACCAATGCTTTCAAATCTGCTACATTAGCAGCATCAAAACACAATTTGTTTGACCATTACATGAGAGAAAAGGCCGAAAAAACACCAGCAACCATATGTATGAAACTAAGTAACACAGTGAATTTGTTCATCCACCAAAGGCCACATACGTGCTAGCTGAAGGATGACTGCTGCCTCCAGGATCTACTAGCATGGGGATGGAAGGAAGAGAATGGTGGTTGGAGACATCAATGGAGGGGTGGAGGCCATCTAAAACCGCCCCTCCAAACACCCATTATAGAATAAAAAGGAGTTACAAATGGAAGCATGTTGCAAAAGAATTCAGGGACATGCAATCATTAACCATTAAAAATACAAAAATCAAGCTTGCAAAAGTCGACTGACTAGAGGAAGTATCTGAATAGGCCTAGTCGGCCAACCAAACTGCTTCCTCTTAGTTGGTCCAACACTCCAACTAGTCACCAACTTTTTTAGCAATTTATGGTTCTCTTTTTTGAATTTAAAAAATAAATTAATAGTAAGATGCTCAGTATTTAGTAGGAATTCTATCGTTACTTTTAGTTTTACTTCATTACAGTAGTACTAAAATACAAATTTATATGACTATATAAGAATATGTGTAAAAATATTATTATTTAAAATCTTAAAAAAAATACAAAACCAAATATATCTGATTAATTATCTGATTGCTGAAATTCTCGGTCATTGACCCATTCAACTAAAGATTGACTACCAAGTTTGCAAGCTTGCAAAAGGTATTTCTAATATATAACGCACATGGCCAATCACAAAATATCTCCAAATTCTGATATAACGCACATAGCTAATCACAAAAATGCCACCAACTTGTAATCAATGAATAGATAGGGATATGAAAATATGGAACCTTGTTCCAGTGCCATAAAATGATTCAATAGTTCTAAAAATTGCACGATTTTTAAAAGCATTTGGTCGTAACAGGTCTTCTCTCTGGGTATAATCTCTATCTGTCAGTATTGATTATTTTTACGAAATATTTTGATATGGTACCAGATGTAAGATATTATATTTATTGAATAATGGTCTTTTTCTTAATATAGTTTAATTGCTGGTATTACATGCTAGACCGTGTTATTTTCTTCCAGCGTATGCAATAGAGATCACATAATGGTCACAATTTATATTTACATGTATATTGAAAAAAACGTGTTCATCTTATTAATTCATTGCAATTTCTTATAGTATCAGTATTGCAAAATTACAGTTAACTTCATTAGTTTCTGATACAGTATATAATAAAGCATGTGCACCAGTGTCGATGTATAATGCAGAGAAAAATATAATTTATTCTTTTCCAATAAGGCATTCACAAAGACATGTGCACCAGTGTGTGTGCGACACTTCATCGTGTCAAACAACCAGATATAGAACTTGTAACAACTGAATAAAGTTTGAAAATCCTGAACATTGGAGAAATATTAGGGGGAAAATAAACCAGTCAGGAAAAAAACAAGCAATGTCGTGTTCTTCAAAATCCACTTCCTTGTAGAGATCCAGGACCAAAATCAAGTTCGTTTTATATGTCTGAGCTGATTCCACCTTCTCGTGTAACAGAGTATATGGCAATATGTGAGTCATAAACAAATATCACCGACTTAATCTACCCAGTCTCCAAAAAAGAACATATTTTTATAATGAATCGTAGCCAGAACAAACAAAAACAACTCATCGGACTAGCAAGAAAAATGTTCTTTTTCAAACAAAAGCAAAAATTGTAAATAAAAGAGTTCAAGCAACAAAGAAAAGAATTCCAAACAACGTAGTAAAATCCAAAACCCTGAACCCCCCTCAAGCCCTAACCCTAGCTCCCCTTTAGGACGCACTCCCAGCCACGCCAACCAAAACCCTAATTCCCCGAGGTCCCCAAACATCCACTCCACCAACCACCGATTAAGGCACGGAAACGCCGCAAAGAAATGACAGATTAGTAGAACGCGTTAAGGAAATGGTTGGACCTTCTTCTTCCACCCCTCTGGCGCCGGCAGCTCCACGAAAACGACCTCCTCTTCAGCGGCCGCCGCCTTATCCACCTCCGAGACAGTCGACATCCGGATCTCCTCGAAGCTCAAAGCTCTCCCTCTCTCTCTCTCTCGCACACGCTCACACACTCGCTCCCCTGCTGCGAGTTTGTGATGTCCGAATTGGAGTTCCCGCTCAGTAGACGGGGGCAAACGAAATATAAGGGAGTCCGCCCAAATGCGAAAGGGGGGGTTTATTTATTTTGTTGCCTTATTCTTATAAAATAGAAAATCCCGTTTGAGATTTTCGTGTGGATAGGAACGGAAACGAGTATCACGTGCTCTAACGTGGTGACATCGCGCCAAGAGGAATGGCGGTTTCCGTAAGAATTTCACGAGCGGTAAAAAAGAAATGTCAATAACCGTTTTGGGGAGTGAGGGATGTGGTTTACTTTTGGGATTTTTACGCTCATAACTCTGAGTGATATTGTAATAACATTCATAACTTTACATAATCGTGAATTACATGAGAAATTATGAGTAATGCTTAACTCTTACATGATATAACCATGTGTTATTAGGGATGGGCATTGGGTTGGGCCGGTCCGACTCAGCTCGAAGCTCGGTCCAAAAAGTCCGGCCCAGCCCAAGCCCAAGAGGATATTGGGCCGGGCCTGGGCCTAAAAAATCGGCTCAAAATTTTTTTGGGTCGGGCTCGAGCTTGGCAGGGCCCAACCCGACCCGGTCCAAGGCCCGGCCCGACAAAGGCCCGAGTGGTGGCCCGTAGTATGGTATGAGATTGAGCCCACGACCCAATCTAAATGTGGCCCATAGGCCTTAGTCAGGGACATATGTCCCCTCCCAGCTCCCTTCCCTCACGCCAAACACGGTTGATGCCATAGGCTCCTAACCCCTCATGCATGAGAAACTCAAATCCCACTCCCAAAACCCCAAGTTGTATTGTCCTCCAAGGCTCCAAGCTCAGTTGCTAAGGTATATCATTGTTGAAGAATCTCTTTTTTATTTTTCGATGGCAACTGAAATTTAATTATGTGGTGGTTTTAGAAATTTTGACATTGTATTCTCACTAGAACGTCATTGTTTTACAATTGAAGAGATTGATTTACAATTTTACAATGCTTTTTCATAAGTAATATAATATTATTCCCCATTTTGTTGGTTAATATTTTGTGTCTTATACTACATGTGAGGAGGATGGTATATTCAATCTAAGGGTTTTTTCAGGCTAGAAATTATTCATGTAGTCACATTTCTTGAAGTAGGAAAGGATTGAGTATCGTCAGGAGGAATTCGTGGCAATTAATCATGAGGAGCTCAAGGTATGTTTGTATAGGTCTGCAGAACATGTCTAGTCTTGGGTCGAGCCTGGGCTTGGGCCGAACAACAAGAAGATTTACGGGCCTAGGCCCGCCCCAAGGCCCGAAATAATTAGATGGGCTTTGGCCCGGGCCCATCCCTGTGTGTTATGTTCCGTTTAAGATGCCCGTTATATTTGACGTTTTTTGTTAAAAAAGACAAAATCGTCCTTAATAGTCATTCTTATTTACAAATCGTGCCATCATGTTCTGCCTCCTGCAAGGTCACCGGACCCGCCTGCAAGCTCCACGGCCCCGTTGCCGTCGACCTCTACAGGCCCCTCCCCCGTCACCTCCGAACCCCTGCAAGCCTGATCGCCACAACCTGCACAAGCCCTTCCCGTCGCCACCTCCTACGCAAGACCCCCCCCCCCTCGTCACCACCTCCTGCGCAAGCCCTCCCCATCGCCACCTCCTGCGCAAGGCCCCCCTGCAAGCCCCCCACCCCCGTCGCAACCTCGTTTGCAAGCCCCTCAAAGCACACCCCCCCCCACCCCCCCGGTCGCAACCTCGTCTGCAAGCCCCCCCTGCCCCCCACGTCGTTGCTGCGGACAGCATCTCTGTAGGCCCCCGTCGTCCCCCAGCCTTCCACCATCTCCGCATGCAGGATCCCCATGTTAGTTGCAGGTGTTGGCTTAAGAAAAGGGTGGGACCTTTTTTATTTGGATTAATCCTAACCGTTAGATCATCGATTGGTTAGATTAACCCAATCATCTGGTTAGTTAATGAAGTAAAGTAACGGAAGGTTATGGATGTAAGATGGCACAATTATTTAAGGTTCTGAGCGTAATTCACAATTATGCAGGGTTATGAATGTTATTACAAAATTACTCAGTGTTATGACTGTAAAAATCCCTTTACTTTTCATACTTGACAAAGGACCTTGTTTGGTTGTCAAAGTAGTCGATGTATCCTTCCATTCATTTATCAAGTTGAAGACTATGCAATTTTTTGATATAATATTTTTTAATCATATTTAAATAAAAAAGTTAACATATAAAATATATTATAATCATTAAAAAATCATAATCTATGTGACACTGCGTCACATTTATCAATCCAACTTTTTTAACCATTCAAATAAGGACTGGGTTGAGTTGGGTTGGGAACCTCGTGTAAGTAATAGTTGTTTGGATGGTTAGGAGGGTCAGAATGATAAATGTGATGTGATGTGATATTGATTATGTGTTATATTAATTTTTTAATGATTATGAAATATTTTTATGTTATTTTTTTTATTTGAACGTGGTTAAAAAAATATACTAAGAAATAAATTATGTTGTTCATGCAACTAATCCCAACCTAGAAATGCATGGATAGAGTATGGGGTATGACAGGTTACTTCGAAGTAACCTGATAACCAAACAAGCCCTTAGGGCATGTTTGGTAACTGGTTTGGGATGGGTCGGAGTAATATCCTGTGAATAGTAGTTGTTTAGATGGTTATGATGGTGGAATGAGGAATGTGATGTGATGTCACATTGGTTTGTGATGGAATTCCAACTCAGAGATCCATCCAACCTAACCAGTTGTTAAATAGATCATTATCTTCGATGGCCGGAGGATGCTTGACTTTTGAGAGGGAAAAAATGAAGTAGGATAGGTGTGACATGAAGAACTGTCCCCCTCCAGTAAAGAGCCTCTATCCATGAAAAACTCATCTACAATTTTTATTGTGAATATAGCAAAATGTTTTTTTATATTTCCCAAAAAGGATAGATAAAAAAACTTCCTTACAAGGATGCTATTATCAAACTGAACATAGAGTTCATTTGATAATAGTTCGAAAAATATTCGTGAATTTTTAGACGAACTGAAGATGAACTTCAAATTTTAGTTCGATGACGTAATGAACCAAGATGAATACAAATATGTTAGTTCGATAAAATATCACGTCTGATATATGTAAATGTATATGTAACTTCCTATTTCCATACATGATAAATTTTGAGGTTGAAAAAATATGGTGTTGATGGGTAGATTTTGTACCAATTCAACTTAGACAATTTATTGTTTTTACTATTTATCGACCTTTATTATATGATTCCAATTTTGAACTTATTCATATTAAACAGGCTCAAGATAAAGCATTAATGAACTATCATCGAACTGAACCCACACATTCATTTTCCAAACAAACTCAAACTCAGACATTGGGGAATGCCCATTCATTCACCTTTATTCCTTTATTTTATCTTTAACTCCCTAGATCAATACATGTAAATATATCTAACTTGTACCAATTAACACGTTTGATTGTTGTCCATAAATAGTACATAAATATATGTATTTATACATAAAATAAATGAATAAAGAAAAGAAAAAATAAAGGAAGTATTGTACATACTGTTTGACTCTAAAGCTCGAGACCACGTCGATATTGACTTGGTCGACAAGGAATAAAGTAGGAGGGAGATAAGGGCATAGAAATGCAAACAAAATGACACAGACACCTAGAAACCACTGTAGCAATGCATGGTTTTAGAGACGGGAATCGGGGACGGTCACGAAAGAACCATCCCCTATATAGGCATATGTGATGGTTGCTAAACATCTGTTCCTTTTATATCTATATGGGACGAGGACCATTTGACCGTCCCATACACCTACTCACATGAGACGGTGAACAAGGTTGATAGTCCCATGTGGCATCATACAAACGGTAGCTCAGTAATCGTCCCTTCCTCCATTGAAACTTCAAGGTTTAGGGGACCATATACGAGACAACCCATATGACCGACCCATCCGATCATTTTGGTGGCTTATGGGATGGTCATGATCATCCCATAAAGCTCTCTATGTTCATCTCTTTCAGGTCGGATCTATAAAGCGGTGAACCTTTACGAGATGATTGAAGACCATCCCCTTTGTCTAGGTATTAGGACGGGCAATGCTTGATCGTCCCATATGTTTTCCTGCTGCTGAAAAATAGGCGGGCTTCGCAATATATGGGACGGTTTTACTTGTGATAGTCTTGTATTCTCATGGATGGGAAGATCAAATTGACTGCCCTTCTGGTCGAAACGATGAAATCTCCTTGAAAGATTCCCATAACCCATCCTTTTGATATGTTGTCGTCGACTTCTCCTCCCTTCCGTCTTCCCGTCTCACTACGGTGATCTCGATCTTCTCATAGGGATCTTGTATTCGCCTCAAATGATCCTCTTCCTTCATGCAGTTGTCTCCTCGGTCGGGTCCCTCATAACTACGCAGTCACATCGCTAACCGTTTTTTTTATTTTGAAACTTGTCTCTTATATATCTTATTATACAGTTGAAATTTCTATTCGACATGTTAAAGTTGAATACAACACTTATCATATAGTTGACATGTGTCATGTTAATTATAGTTATTATATAGTTGTTTTAACTTAGTTGAATATGGATGTTATTGCTTGGTTGAATATGATTGTTATATAGTTGTTATATAGTATAGAATCATATGTCTGTTATATCATTGAACATCATACTTGTTATAATCAATGATAACTTTTTTGCACCCATCTTCCAATATTGTTATATAGTTGACATGTTGTACTCGTTAAGAGATAGTGTACTATAGAGCGAGTGCACTTTAGTTACATGTTTTGAGCAGGTATGGTAATGTTTGCTCATTATGTAGAGTAATATCAACACGAGATGGTTGGACAACAATATGATATCTTTGGATTTTAATTATATAGTTGAATTTTATTTTAATGCAGAAGTATGATTAAGTCTTGGCTGAATAAGGGATACGATGGTTTCCAAATCTAAAAATGGAGTGATTGGATTTTTAGATTGAGCATTTTATGTTGAGAGTGAGAATTAAAGAACAAGTGTTGCTGGTGATAAAATAAATTGTCCTTGCACGAGATGTAAGAATGGTCGAATAAACGTCCGAGATCGAATTTTTGAACATCTAATATTAAATGATTTTTGGTCACATTGCATAACTTATACCGAACATGGCGAAGAACCCAACCAACCCTGTATTCAACATGAGAGAGAAGATGTTACGGAGATAGACAATGAAGGTGACCATTTACATGAAATGTTAAATGACATAAATAGAATCAATCAAACGATATAGAAAATATAATAACTGATAGTCATGATTTTGAGAAGAATCTCACTGATGCAGAGGAAATGTTAACTCCCAGGGTAAAGATGCCGCGATTGCAATTTCTATTAGAAATGTTTAAAATGAAAGTCGAGAACTATCCCATAGCAACAACGATGATGGATGTCCTGTCGTTGATTATGAGACTACTAAAAAGTCCTGGAATTTTTCTAAATTATTGGAAAGATGCAAAGTTTGTACTTAGATCACTGGGATTACAATACGAGAAGATAAACGCATGGCTTAATGATTGTATACTGTTTTGGAAAGAAAACTCAAAGTTGAGTCATTTTCCAGAATGCCAGACGTCAAGATACAAAGTCAAAGACAATAACATTAGAAGGAAAAAGTCAGAAAAAACGGTTCGATATTTTCCACTTATTCCCAGATTGAAGAGATTATACAGTTATAAGAAAACTGTGAAGTAGATGATATGACACCACAATAGAAAGAGGAACGCTTCAGATGGACAGAGGAGTGGAATAAATTCGACGGAATATTTCTCAAAAATCCAGAAGATATTCGAGACATCATATTGGAATCTGCAACTGATGGTTTAAAACCGTTTGGTAATATGAGCAAAAGTTATTCGATTTGATCAGTTCTCCTTTTAACATACAATCTTCCCCCATGGTTGTCAATGAATTCAACATTCATGACAATGTCGTTACTAATACGGGGTCCGAAATATACATGAAATGCAATCGATGTTTATATGGAGCCACTATTCGATGAATTATAACCTTTGTGGAATTCTAGGATTAAAACTTATGATGCATATAAGGGGAGTCATTTATTATGCATGCGGCGTTGATGTGGACTATTAATGATTTTCCATCTCAGTGAATGTATATATTTCTCTTCTGAATTAATACAGGGTGCGACAAGGACAAATAAGAGGTTGGGAAACCCGACGAACATGTATTATTTTTTTACCTATAATGGATCAAACGGGACGGTCACGACCATTTCGATAGGCCCTCTTTATGCATCCCTATATGGAACAAATGGGACATGCATAGAAAGCTAGATGGGACGGTTGCGATCATCTCATCCGACTGGGACTACCTGGGACAGTCACAACCGTCCCATTCAGTTATCTTTGGTCGTCTCCACGAAACATTAGATGGGACGGCTTCAACTGTCCCTTCACAATGGTCTAATGGGACGGACTCATTTACCACCCCATCCGAGTAGAAGGGACACAACTAGGTGGGACAGTTTAATGGCTGTCATCTACATATAATGGATGGTAAACGACTGTCGTCTGTTGTATACCAAGTTGTAGTGAACAGTAGGTGTTCAATACACTGCATATAGCATAACTTTCACTAATTTATAGATTTTCTTACACAACTCAAATAAAGGTATTTTCAACACAAAATATGTACACATTATAGAAAATACAAAATAATTGTAGATAAAAACAATGCACTGTGCAACCAGGAAACACGGATGAAGAAGGTGTAAACCGAACTTCACATATCAATATATTCTTCATATGAACTCAAAATTGACCAAACTCACCTTTATTGCACTCTAAATTAAATTATCTGTCTCAATGAAGGAGTCTCATTGAAATTGGAGTTAAGATACAAAAAATGACTTTTCCGGGGACCATTGTGTTATATACCTATACATTTTATTCATTTAATTTATTCTTTGTATTTTACTATTTTTACATTTTTAAATACTTGTGAATAATATTTGAAACATATTAAAAATATAAACATAAATTAAAACCATTAAGAATGCATTAAAATAAATAATATAATATATATGTATATTATACATATAATGTATATATCCATATTTATTTAAGCGTACAAATAAAATCAGGGAAATGAAATAAAAATATGCAAATATGTATTTTTCTTTTATTGTAAACAGATTAAATATAAACATATGATATCAATACCAAGATAAAATAAAAATCAAATACATAAACATATGTATACATACCTGTAATTACACTTGTAAAAAAAGTAACCTATAATAAATAAGTCGATAAAAATAAATAAAAATCACATAAATAATCCATAAAATAAGAAACAACTTTCATGTTTTTAGTTTTATTTAATAAAAACATTTTGTATTTTATTTTCCTTTTCTTTCTATTTCCATTTCCATGTTGTCATTTTGTGGCTGACATGGACCAGTACGGGGTATTAGTTGACCCAAGTCAACTCTCCACCCATTCATTGGATCGGTCCGAGCCACACTCTTTCCCCATTTTCTCCCATTTCTCTAGCTCGATCCAGGCTTCCTTTATGCTCGATTTCTTCTTGTGATTTCTTTGCCTACCAATGCTCTTTCACATGCATCAAAGACGTGATGTCGGTCAAACCTCGAGTGGATCAAAAATCCTAGACGAAGAAGGATCCCCAATCAACTTGTATATATATTCTCATCCACCCATTTTTTAAATTTAATCCCTTTTACCTGCATTTTCTCCCTGAAAATCCTTGTTGGAGATAGAGCTCAGATTTAGAGTCGAATTGCAAGCTGCGACCATCGCATTTCAGATTAAAAAGCATCATATAACTTGAACTTAAAATTTGTTGTGATCCCTGATATTTCTAAAATACCATGTCCAACTTCTGATGTAAATATATCGAATATATTTTCCATCAATTTTGAGTCCCGAAATATGAGAAAAAAGACAATAAGATAATCTAAACCTCTTTCAACTCTGCCAATGGAGAAATCTAATTTATCGAAGCCTCATAGTCGGAATCGCGTGAAACTTTTTCGCACTGATTGGGGACATGATATATGACTTATTAATTAGTATTTTATCATGTTATATTATCCAAAAAATAGTAGCTAAGAATTCATAATTTTATTGCTATGATATTTGGTCAAAATCGGAGTTTGCGATTGTTTTTAACATCTGAATCCTCTTCCGATTGTCACCAACAATTGATGCATCTTTTAGGTATGAGTCAAGACCTTCTATACCTCTCTCTCTCTCACACACACATGCACACACACACACATCACGAAAGTAAGTTTAAAATAGGGAAGAATAGTAACAGCTTCAAAATCGTTGGATCATTCAAATCATTAAAAACGTCGCAAGACAATGTACCCGATAATTGAGATGATCTAGTTGATTGTTCATCGGTCTTGGATGCAATATAAACACTCTAAACTGGATCTCTTGTACAAATTAATGGAAGTAAATAAAAACTTTATTTATTTCACATCATGGAAATGTGAAATATTTAGTATTTTTTTTGCTAAAACAATGTTAGTTCATCGTATGAACAGGAAAATATAGCATTACAATTTGTGCATTCAGAAAATATAAATTCTAATGAAATAATTTTCAACATAATTCACGATATTCATAAATGAATAATAGAGATAGATCGGGGTTTACCTTTGAATCGTGAGTTTCTAAAATAAGAAACCTCTCGAATCAAGTCCAGTCTACAGAAGTCTCTCTCGTGAGCGCGGAGATGAATCGCATTACTTCCCATGAACTCAGGCGTCGACTACGGCTATAAGAAGAGAGTTGTGAGAGTTGAAGACTCTCGAGACTCTTTCTCTCTTGAGGAGGTACATAATTTCGGAGAAAATTTGCTCTTAGAATTGTGTTGGAAAGAGAGGGCTAGCCCTCTGATGAATCCACGATTCATCATCTCAATATCTTGATCTTAGCAAAATCCACGAGTAAATTCCCTAATAAATATCAATAAAATCAATAAACTAACAAAATACCTCTTGTAAATAAAACACACTAATTATTGTATATTAGATTGTACAAAATAAATTACACATAAAAAGCCGCAAAAATAAAGGAGTTTTATACTTGTAAATAGCTCAAAACTTCATGGATTTTTAATAAATTCATTTCAACTCCTTTTTGGCTAATTCTTTCTCTAACTTGTTCATAATAATGTACATTAAAATACAAAAATACAAAATAAATTATATCTCAAATAAATGCTCCTAGATCCCAATGGGAAAAAAGCCGTAAAGACCAACTTCCAAGCTAAATTCCCGCTCCGTATGAACTCCAAATTCACCAAACTCACTTTTAAAGTTCAAGTTAGAAAATTATCTATCCAACGAAAGTGGTTTCATTAAAATCGGAGCTCGTTTGCAAAAGTTGGATTTTGGGACCTAGATGTACATTGTATACCTTGTATATATTCATTCTTTCTTTAATTTTTATTGTATCTTTCATAATTGCTAAAAATACAAAAATATCATGATTGTGTTGTATTTTAATTATATTATTTTATAGTATTTTTTCGTTGTAAATATCTCTTATTAAAAAGACAAAAAAATATAAAAAGAAAAGCAAACAAAAAAATTGTACATGTTGTATATCTTCTTTTTGTAAATTCCCCACTCTTTTTCTTCTCTTTATTTTATTTTCTCTTTTTAGTAGCCTACTTTATTTCATTTCATTTTTATTTATTTAATAAGATTCTCTACAATAACTTTTCTACCACCAACCTCCATTAACCTCCAAGTCTTCATCAACCTCCATTCAACACCATTATTCATCTAACTTCCCATTCAACCCCATCACTAATTTAACCTCCCATTCAACACCACCACCATTCTAACTTCCATTTCTCATCTCTTTATAATCATCTCCACATCCACATTTTTTCCCCATCCACCATTCTTATAGAATAAGGAGAGAGCTTGGAGTGTTTTGTTGGTGACAGCGGCGAAGCATCGTCCTCAAGCGACGACCTCCTTCAGGTGAGATCCGCGGAGCTCCGCTTCGCGTCACGAGTTCCCCGTCGAGCTCGCGTAGCTTCTCCGATTTTTATCTCGCCAATCGGGTCGAGGCGATAACAGGAGTTCAGCGTAGACTGCTCCGCCAATCCGGCGAAGAACAGGTAAGTATTCCTTCTCTTTTCTCTCGTTATTTTTTTTCTAATATCTTGTCTCCTTATTGTTTGGATCACCATTTATTTTTTTTATCCATCACATCTCCATATCATTTTTTTATTTGCATATCATCCCTCCCACCACCACCATCATTTTTTTTATTATTTGTTCAAATCATCATCATCACCACCAACCCATTTTTTTTCTCTTTAATCACATTCCCTGTCTAATTAAAATAAAAAAAATAAAAAATTTAAAACAAAAAAATATCTCTCTTTCTATTACAGCAGTAAAAGAATTAAAAAAAATCAAAAAAAAATTAAAAAAAAGTAACAGCGGGGAGGGGGAAGCAGCTCCCGCGCCGCCGCCCCCCACCCCTTCTCCTCCATCGCCGGCCGCCCACTCCTTCAGCCGCCCCCACCGCGGGCATCTCCGCGCCGCCGTAAGCGGCCCCGCCGCCAGAAGCCTACCGCGCCCCCGCCGGCCACGCCTTCCAGCCGACCCTCTCCGACCCCAGCAGGCCGCGCCCCCTCCTCTCCGCCGAACGCCGCAGCCGCCTACCGCGCCGCACCGCCCCTCCACCGCGGCCGCGCGCGCATGGGTGGCGCCACCTCCAGACCCATCGGCGGCCGCCCGCCTTCCGCCGACACCAAACCCCCGTTGGGTTCACCTGCAAAGGACGGAGGAAGAAGAAGGTCTATCTCTTTATTTTTTTTATTTGTAAATATTGCATATATTTCCCTTTCTGTTTATGTAATTTCAAAAAGGTCCCTGTTCATAAGTTTAAGTTGTAACTTGTCTTTCTGTTTTGCAAGGACACCCTTGTGTTCATACTTAAATTTGGACCTCGTTTATGCATCATTTTGTTCAATGAAAAATGTCTTTGTGATGAGCAACTAATTGTTTACAATTTGACTATTTGTTTATATTTTGTGACTCATGGGTAATTAATTAAAAATGGTTAACTGAAATTATGTGTATTTTACCCAATCCGTGCTCTTAAAATTATATCTCACGCATAGTTGCTCTAAAAATTCCAAAAAAAATATATATGATGCCTTAATATTTGATGAACTTACAGTCCAAATTTCATTTAAATTGGAGTTGTCTTGTGCCTTAAATAAATTGTTGAGTGATTTTCGTATTTGATTTTTAATTAAATCCACAGACATCCTTTTCACGAAATTTCAAGTCTCCTGGATTGCTCATCTAAATATCTATTTGAGATAATTTGATCTCTGACTAATTTGATAACGTGGATTTATTAGGAATTATTTACTCACTGTCACTCTGTTTCCACTAAAAAATCCATAAAAAATTCATAACTTGTCAAAAAATTCCAAAAAAATTACTGTAGCTTCATTGCATCATGTTTTCATTCCAGTAATTTTTTCACGATTTTTGCTTTCTGTTTGTGTGATAAATTGCAAAAAGACCCTTAAAAAGTGTGCATTTTTCATTGTTGCATTTTAAGTCCTAAAATTCCAAAAAAATATGTTTTGTGTTCATCACTAGATTAGGATCCTAGGAAAAATATAACTTTGCTAAATTGGACTTATTTTCTATTCAACTTAATTTGGCTAAGTTGTATGCTCTCTTAGTGTCTTGATTCACCAGCATTTTGTTTTTTTTGCTTCTCTTTCTGCATTAAAAAATATAAAAAAACCGCATTGGAAATCTAAAATCTTAAATTTGCAAATTAAACCCAAGTTGTTCCTTTGCCTCCCTGTGTTCGACCCCGGACTTGCCCGGGATATAAATTAAAGCCGAGACACTCTTCACGGAGATCTTCTCTCGGTTTCGACCGAATCGCTAAGTACACGTGCTACAACGAAGCTGAATTAAATCTAGTATTCAGCGACATGTCAGATGGCGCCGTTGCCGGGGAGGCAAACGGCTTAGGGATTAGTTTAAAAATTTGGATTTAGATTTTCACTTACTCGGGTAGTCTGACCCCCGAGCCACCTTGTATTTATTCCATTTTTTTAATTATTTCTCTTCATATTCTTGTATATATTTTGTTTTTATCTCTCTAACATAAATTTTATTTTCCTTGTGAGGGCCCGGTGGACTTGGAGTGCATCGGAGGTCGACGGACGCGATGCGCGCCGACTGCTGAAGAGCAAGAAAATCAATTTATCTTCGAGAGAATTTTATAAATTTTTGTAATTATTGTGTTGTAATAACTTAGGTAATTCGCTCTTTCCAGTGGCTCTTGTTTGAGAGCTCGCGTTTGTATCCGGACTGGACTTTGGACCCGCTCGTGGTCGTGTGGTTGATTGACGTAGAATAGGACTTGCACTCGCGGCTCTTAGAGCATTTTATTAGATTATCTTTATTGCTTGTGCTCGTAATTTTTAGGACCACACATCACATTTAACGAGACACACTTAGACCGCTGGACTATTAGTCAAATTTAACTTGTTCATCACTCGCTAATAGAACTGCTTGTCTAGGAACGGTTTTCTCGTTTGCATTCATATAGTATAAAATTTCAATTCTGCCTTGCATCCCGCATGTAGAGCGCGAGGATCACTGTAAGTCTTCTGAACTGGGCATGCATCATTGATTTCATCATTTGCATCGGTTTTTCTCGACTCCCTCCCCTTGGTTTTTGAAACTTAAGTTAAAAGGAAATCGGGACTGATCGTTAGGCGTGCTTTGTTTGGTGGACTAATCAAGTGATAACCAAACCTAAAATCGGGACTGCTAATCAGAGTTGACCAAAAAAAACTGATTAAAACTAACACTTGTTTTGGGAGAGTAAAACCCTCATTGTATGCTTGGCTAATTGTGATTGTTGAGAGGTGAGGACGCATCCCTAGGATAGTGCCCAAAACCTACTTTTGAGCCTTGCGTAATTGGATTGATATCTTGATTTATCACCTAATTAAAACTGAAAAGATAAACGGTCGGACTTTTGCGACCATCACTGTGTTGAGTAGGTGAACTCAGGGTTTGCTCTTGTGTTTGTTTGTTTGTGTGTTATTCGGTGCACTTGCACGCTTTCTTCCTCGATCCGCTTCATTCTCCCATCTCCCTTCCAAGATGTCAGAATTTTGGTCATCATATCCAAGTCATCCTTCTTCGACCATATTCCGATCATCTCCCACCACTTATTCCTCTTCATACCCACACCCCAACCGCGAAGTCAGAACTCCGACTGACTTCTCCACTTCTTCGTCCTTCTCACCTACCCCACATTCTTGCACCCCTGACCCACAACCACCTTGGATTGATTCACTATATTCTCGTCCGCTTGCTGGAATCAAGGAACAAATCAAAGAGCAAGCGACTGCTGAGATGAATGATTGGCATAATCAGTTGACCCCACATACCTCACTTTCACCTCGAGTTGGGACAGAACAACAATTGCCATACACACATCCCGACTTAACCTTAGGGTACAACATGGTCGATCAGACAAACCGAATGGAGAGGCCTGCACCGTACGATCTTCCTGACTTGATTGACCTGAGTGATAGAGACCACATTGACCAACCTTTATATCACCCACTCGGAGAGCCGGCATATACAGGGGATTGGATTCATGCGACTGATTTACAGACCCCCTGTCTACTAACTCCGCCTGATGAGGCTCCGACCAACAATTGCCATACATATGGGCCATACTCAACCCAGTATTACGCACCCGAGTCAAGGTGTGTTGAGTATAAGAGCCCGAGTTCTCAGCAGTACCCTCCAATTGCATCAACTTCTCTCATGATGTGTCATGAGAACTTATTGGAGGATGACATTTGTAGACCGATCAAGTGTCCAGGTAGGAATGTGGATCATGGATTTTGCGGATTAGATCTTGAAAACCTGGAAGACACCGGATTGGCCACAAGTCATGTACAGCTGGAGTCCCTTCTACCTCCCTCTTCTACTAACCACTTTCCCTCCAAACCAGAGTCTGTACATTCTCCTAGTCCTCCTTCACATACCAAAAAGACCAAAAAAATTGAAAACTCGGAAAATACCATAAAAATTGAAAAAGGAAAAGATCTAAAAAGTTTGGATTCTGCAGTTAGGGAAGCATTGGATAGAAAGTTGATTTTTGAGCTTCCCTTAATAATGGCCATTGAACACTTTCCCGACCTTAAAAGATTTGTGAGAAGTAAATTGATGCCTAAAAGGTCGGGCAACAAGAGAACAAGGACTGAGATACATATAGTGTCTATGGCCACATCTTTGATGATAGGGAGAAAAACCAAGAGCCGCAGAGTAAAGCGGTTGCCTAGGTTTGATTGTGAAATCAAAGATACCACATTCACCCATGCAAGAATCGATGATGACTTACCGATTAATATCCTCCCGACCTCCGTGTTTGCAAAGCTCAAACTCGGATCTGCCAAGAAGTCAAGAGAGATCATTCAGTTGGCAGATCGGACCATTAAACGGTCGAGAGGAACCATTTCAGTCATCGTCACTTTTCAAGGTGCTCTACTGGAGATAGACTTCACGATCATTGACATTGAGCACCGAGGAGAGTTCACCCAGTCTCCGATCATTCTTGGGAAGCCGTTCTTAGCCTTGGCTAAGGCAACTATAGATTGTGAGACTCGGGAGATCGATTTCTCTGCATTGGGAGCACTCCGACCTCACCCGATCTTTGAGGACACACGATATTCCAAGGTAACCCGTAAAGTTGCAGACAGTCGCGACCTTCGAGAGACAGTTGAGTCCCATCTCTCTACTACACCTGAGATACCGACTGTCCAGACAACCATTGGTTTAGACACTTCCTATAACCACACACCACCTACTGCTTGCACCACCACCACGACAGCTTCTAGAGAGGACTCAAGACCAGAAGCTATCAGTGAGTCGGACATGAACTTTGTGGATTGCCTTGATCATTTCGATGATCCGACACAAGAACCCAACAATGTCAAGCCAACTGAGAACACTGTGCCTTATCAGAGACGTGTGCTGACCTTGCAGGAGTATTACAATGCATATGGTGACTCATCTGATGATGAACCTCTGGTCAGAACCTCACACACACCACATCCAGGACATACGTCAAAGGAGACAACTGGGACCAAATTGACCAATCTTGATAAATCGGTTGCTCCATCCTCTAGTCGGTCATCTAGTAAGAAGAAGATGAGTGTTGATTCCTTGAGGTGTTCCCCCGAACTCCTTAGGACGTATCAATCTCCTCTTCCTCTTGATGCTTCAGGTTCTAGAAAACCGACTAAGAAGGTTACCTTCGATGTTTCAGAGAAGGAACTTTCTGAGGAATCCTCATCAGGTCCGGATGAGGTGATCTACATGAGTGAGCTTAGTTCGGCTTATCTGAAGCCATATTTGAGCAAGCAGCCGTGTGTCGACCCCCGTTGGACGTTCCCCACACCTCACTATTATTCTTCGGAGGACGATTCTGACAGCGACACATGTGTATACTACCCACCCCATCGCTCCCGCAAGAAGGTCCGTCACAAACCTTCTTGATCCTTGTATATTCTCCCTCCTCCTTGTACATATTTTCCTTCCTTTATTCACCTCCTTCCCTCATGATCCGCATCACTCGCTCCAGTTTCGTATCGTTTTCATTTTGTGGCTATACTTAGGATGACTAGATCCTAAGTATAGGGGGGTGAGTGACCCGATTTGCTCCTTCTCTTCTTTTTATTTTCATTTTGTATATTCTTTCCCATTCTCATCGGTCTTCCAATCTTGTGTTCTTTCCAATACTTAGGCTGACCAAAGCCTAAGTATAGGGGGGACCGATGCCCGTCATGTGTATTTACTCACCATTTCTCCTCTTGACCTCGTCCGCCCCATTTTTGCTCTTCTTCTACACTTAGGCTGACCAGAGCCTAAGCCTAGGGGGCGGATCCACTTCTATACTTTCTATTATTTTAGCTTTCCTACGCTTAGTACGAGCTATGTCTTTTTGTCACCTAGTGCCATGAGGACATAGCACAAGCTAAGTATAGGGGGCGTGTATATATTACATATATACTTTACCCATACCTCGTACTTTCACGTATTTTTGTATATACTATACAACAATTATGGGGTGGGTTAAAAAAAACAAAAGTAAAAAAAAAACTTTTTCCTAAAAAAAACTCTTTTGCTAAAAAAAACTTTTCAAAAAAAAAGTATTTTCTTATTTACCTATCTTTAAAAAAAAAACTTCTTTGCCTTTATTTGTGAAAAAAAACTTTTTGAAAAAAAAACTTTTTTCAAAAAAAAAACACAAAAAAAACCCTTTTTGAAAAAAAAACTTTTTCTTTTAAAAAAAAACTTTTTCTAAAACTTAAAAAAACAAACAACAAAAAAACATTCATAAAAAAAACTAACTAATAAGTTGGTTTAATCCCTGACACAATTCACTTTCACACAAGACTAGTGATGTTCAAGAACACTTGGTTTATGAGGTCTTTAGATTTTGAGTTAACCAGCCTTAGTCATTAGGGTCCTTGACTTAATTATTCACATTTCCCTAGTTTGAAAGATTTGTATGCTATATTGCATGCTTAGTCTCTACCTTAAGAATATGATCAGCACCTCACATACACGACTGCAGTTATGATGAGATGAGTTGAAATTTCACTTGAGGAACTGGGATGAGGGATTTGAGTTTGGACTTGATTTAATGATGCTCGAGGATGGGATAAAATCAATGAAGGCTTCATGAAACCTGAGTGTCAGCATCTTTAGCCAGTATGAGAACATGGTTCTTATACTATCTCTTGACATTTACCTATGTGCCAGGGTGTGATAAAATAAAAAATTGTTGATCAGTGTGCGCCAACCCTTGGTAAAAGCAGTGGAGCTAGCCACAAATACTACAAAGCAATGAAATGTCAAAGAAAAGCTCTCATTCCACAAAGTCAATTATCAAAAGAGCTTCCACCAAAGGCGAGCGCTCCCAACCATTTCAAAGTGTCCACTTGGACCACCGCTATTAGGACCAGGAGTCGGGCTTGCACGAAAAAAAGGGCTCTGCATCGTAAATGCTACAAGTCTGGGTGTAGAAGGTACGATAGGTACTCAAAAAAGGCACACCCCGGTGTACTCCCAGGAAAACAAGTGCAGACGGCTCCAACTTCTCTTGACGGACGCACTGATCAACACCAAAAAAATTGCGTTGCGTAATAAGGCACTTGAGAGGATCCTTGTTCCAATGAGAGGGAGAGAAGAAATGACACAATCCTATGCCCTCCATCAACTGGCCTGCCATCTACACTTCCAAGTCTGACAACTAAAGAGACGGTGAATTGGATGCAGGAAATGGTTTATTCCCTAGTGTTGAGGATCGGGTCCATAGGAGAGTCTCTTGGACTGGAACCTTGGGTGACGTTGTGACTCTACTCTTGTAACTGCGGTCAACACCTAATGTCATATCCCTTATATATATGTATACAAAGAGAGTCTCATGATTAGGGAAATTGGGTACCTTTTGACTAGAGCTTGGTTCAGCTTAGAATTTTAGGATCTCTAAAACCGAGAGTTCTTGAATGGATCAAGTCTTGTATTCACATGCACAGTCAGGGGTTAACCCAACTTATTCATTCTTTATTTGCTCGAGGACTAGCAAAGTTTAAGTATAGGGGGGTGATGAATCCACGATTCATCATCTCAATATCTTGATCTTAGCAAAATCCACGAGTAAATTCCCTAATAAATATCAATAAAATCAATAAACTAACAAAATACCTCTTGTAAATAAAACACACTAATTATTGTATATTAGATTGTACAAAATAAATTACACATAAAAAGCCGCAAAAATAAAGGAGTTTTATACTTGTAAATAGCTCAAAACTTCATGGATTTTTAATAAATTCATTTCAACTCCTTTTTGGCTAATTCTTTCTCTAACTTGTTCATAATAATGTACATTAAAATACAAAAATACAAAATAAATTATATCTCAAATAAATGCTCCTAGATCCCAATGGGAAAAAAGCCGTAAAGACCAACTTCCAAGCTAAATTCCCGCTCCGTATGAACTCCAAATTCACCAAACTCACTTTTAAAGTTCAAGTTAGAAAATTATCTATCCAACGAAAGTGGTTTCATTGAAATCGGAGCTCGTTTGCAAAAGTTGGGTTTTGGGACCTAGATGTACATTGTATACCTTGTATATATTCATTCTTTCTTTAATTTTTATTGTATCTTTCATAATTGCTAAAAATACAAAAATATCATGATTGTGTTGTATTTTAATTATATTATTTTATAGTATTTTTTCGTTGTAAATATCTCTTATTAAAAAGACAAAAAAATATAAAAAGAAAAGCAAACAAAAAAATTGTACATGTTGTATATCTTCTTTTTGTAAATTCCCCACTCTTTTTCTTCTCTTTATTTTATTTTCTCTTTTTAGTAGCCTACTTTATTTCATTTCATTTTTATTTATTTAATAAGATTCTCTACAATAACTTTTCTACCACCAACCTCCATTAACCTCCAAGTCTTCATCAACCTCCATTCAACACCATTATTCATCTAACTTCCCATTCAACCCCATCACTAATTTAACCTCCCATTCAACACCACCACCATTCTAACTTCCATTTCTCATCTCTTTATAATCATCTCCACATCCACATTTTTTCCCCATCCACCATTCTTATAGAATAAGGAGAGAGCTTGGAGTGTTTTGTTGGTGACAGCGGCGAAGCATCGTCCTCAAGCGACGACCTCCTTCAGGTGAGATCCGCGGAGCTCCGCTTCACGTCACAAGTTCCCCGTCGAGCTCGCGTAGCTTCTCCGATTTTTATCTCGCCAATCGGGTCGAGGCGACAACAGGAGTTCAGCGTAGACTGCTCCGCCAATCCGGCGAAGAACATGTAAGTATTCCTTCTCTTTTCTCTCGTTATTTTTTTTTCTAATATCTTGTCTCCTTATTGTTTGGATCACCATTTATTTTTTTTATCCATCACATCTCCATATCATTTTTTTATTTGCATATCATCCCTCCCACCACCACCATCATTTTTTTTATTATTTGTTCAAATCATCATCATCACCACCAACCCATTTTTTTCTCTTTAATCACATTCCCTGTCTAATTAAAATCAAAAAAAATAAAAAATTTAAAACAAAAAATATCTCTCTTTCTATTACAGCAGTAAAAGAATTAAAAAAAATCAAAAAAAATTAAAAAAAAGTAACAGCGGGGAGGGGGAAGCAGCTCCCGCGCCGCCGCCCCCCACCCCTTCTCCTCCATCGCCGGCCGCCCACTCCTTCAGCCGCCCCCACCGCGGGCATCTCCGCGCCGCCGTAAGCGGCCCCGCCGCCAGAAGCCTACCGCGCCCCCGCCGGCCACGCCTTCCAGCCGACCCTCTCCGACCCCAGCAGGCCGCGCCCCCTCCTCTCCGCCGAACGCCGCAGCCGCCTACCGCGCCGCACCGCCCCTCCGCCGCGGCCGCGCGCGCGTGGGTGGCGCCACCTCCAGACCCATCGGCGGCCGCCCGCCTTCCGCCGACACCAAACCCCCGTTGGGTTCACCTGCAAAGGACGGAGGAAGAAGAAGGTCTATCTCTTTATTTTTTTTATTTGTAAATATTGCATATATTTCCCTTTCTGTTTATGTAATTTCAAAAAGGTCCCTATTCATAAGTTTAAGTTGTAACTTGTCTTTCTGTTTTGCAAGGACACCCTTGTGTTCATACTTAAATTTGGACCTCGTTTATGCATCATTTTGTTCAATGAAAAATGTCTTTGTGATGAGCAACTAATTGTTTACAATTTGACTATTTGTTTATATTTTGTGACTCATGGGTAATTAATTAAAAATGGTTAACTGAAATTCTGTGTATTTTACCCAATCCGTGCTCTTAAAATTATATCTCACGCATAGTTGCTCTAAAAATTCCAAAAAAAATATATATGATGCCTTAATATTTGATGAACTACAGTCCAAATTTCATTTAAATTGGAGTTGTCGTGTGCCTTAAATAAATTGTTGAGTGATTTTCGTATTTGATTTTTAATTAAATCCACAGACATCCTTTTCACGAAATTTCAAGTCTCCTGGATTGCTCATCTAAATATCTATTTGAGATAATTTGATCTCTGACTAATTTGATAACGTGGATTTATTAGGAATTATTTACTCACTGTCACTCTGTTTCCACTAAAAAATCCATAAAAAATTCATAACTTGTCAAAAAATTCCAAAAAAATTACTGTAGCTTCATTGCATCATGTTTTCATTCCAGTAATTTTTTCATGATTTTTGCTTTCTGTTTGTGTGATAAATTGCAAAAAGACCCTTAAAAAGTGTGCTTTTTTCATTGTTGCATTTTAAGTCCTAAAATTCCAAAAAAATGTGTTTTGTGTTCATCACTGGATTAGGATCCTAAGAAAAATATAACTTTGCTAAATTGGACTTATTTTCTATTCAACTTAATTTGGCTAAGTTGTATGCTCTCTTAGTGTCTTTATTCACCCGCATTTTGTTTTTTTTTGCTTCTCTTTTTGCATTAAAAAATATAAAAAAACCGCATTGGAAATCTAAAATCTTAAATTTGCAAATTAAACCCAAGTTGTTCCTTTGCCTCCCTGTGTTCGACCCCGGACTTGCCCGGGATATAAATTAAAGCCGAGACACTCTTCACGGAGATCTTCTCTCGGTTCTGACCGAATCGCTAAGTACACGTGCTACAACGAAGCCGAATTAAATCTAGTATTCAGCGACATGTCACCCTCCTTTTATACTTGTTGTGCACGCCCAAATGTACCATGGTAGCCGTTGGATTTTAAATCGGAGGCTAAGAGAAAATCCTAATTCAACAAGGATTATCTCCTTGTTATCTCCAATATACATTAATTAATTAAAATAAAATAAGCAACAACTTTAGTGTCCTCAATTTTAGTTGGAACTCAACAACATGGAGAACCATGTATACATGGTATACATGCCCACCGCCTTCCATATATGGAAGTTGTTGTTGCAAATTTTAATTTATTAATTATTTCACTTGATAATCATATTATCAACACTAGATAAATTGTGAAGTTAATCCTCAAAGCTTATGAATCATATTCATGAACTCAACAAATAAATGTAAATCCAATTTACATCTACAAAAAAATGAATCAAATTCAAATAATCTCATGCCATGGAAATATTATGTAAGTCATATTTACATAATTATTTTTATGAATCACATACACATAAATATTAATTAGTGTAAATAACTATTCACATTAATTAATGAGATATATTTTCCCTTACAAAAATAATGCAATAATAATTACTATTATTACAATATTGGCATCAATATGCACGAGTCCTAATCCAATTAGGACTCATGAGATCAAATGCATGTACTTGAAGATAATTTAGGGGAGATCATAATATCCATGTATAGTGACTTGAAATGTAGATAACTATCCAAATTCAGGGTTTATACCATTTTTGGTAATCCATCACCTACGAATGTTGAGCTCGAGCTATAACACTTTACACTTTTAACGAGAATGAAACGCATCACACTCTCCATGAGCCGGACTAAATATCGGGGAGCTGAATCCAACTTCCTTGATCATTTCTAATCATATTCCAAGTCATTCAAAGCTAAGAAACGAGCTCAATGAGCTTGTATATTTCCATTTCCATTATCATTCCTGATTCCAATATTCAGATATTAAAATTGGAAGTTTCAAATGAATTGTGGTTTAATCCAATTAATCACAAATCATCTAGCTGAATGGAGCCACTAAAATCCATCATGTTTCATCTCGGAATACAAAGCGTAGATGATTCATTACAACAAATGTAACCCTGAGTATTCCCAATACTCATTCATCCTTCACACCAGAAGATTTTGATAAATCCGAAGTTCAAACTCTGATCTGACTATCTTCTTCGGAATATATCAATAGATTTCTCATTTGATAATTAGGCGACAATATCAATCACATAATTTCCAAAAGCATATATTAATATCTTAAATCTGTGTCTTATTTCATAAACAAGACGACCACGCATGGATTCATTTTGACCCCAAAATATTTCATGAGTGAGCTTTGTTTCCTAGTTCATCAAATATGAACATGTATGATTCCTTCGACAGATCATGCACCTCATATGACCTCACACCAACGTGTCAATGTATGGACCTTGGCCAGGTCACCAACTTATTGGACTATTAAATGTCAAACTCAGGCATACAGATGTATATTTATCTCAAGTCAAATGATGTGTGCATGATTGTGACATTTACAATCCATGTCTTAGTTTATCTCGACCTCATCGAGTCAACTCCTTAACTTGACAATTCCAACACATCAAAATCTCCATTCCCATGTAGAGGATCTCCATCAAGAAGTTGGTTGGAATTCAGTCTAAGATTTTCATCTCTTTCTCGGACTGGAGATCTATATTAAATATCACATGTTTGAAGTCGGTTGTGTCCTCACAGCTGCATGGTATTCAATATGGTAATGGTACATAACCTTAATTATACAAATGTGCCTCAATGATGCAATTAGAAAGAAAGTTGGTGTAGCTCCGATCGAGGATAAGATGCGAGAAAATCGCTTAAGATGGTTTGGTCATTTGCAAAGAAGGTCAACTGATGCACCGGTTAGGAGATGCGAGTGTTGGGATGTTGAGCCGGCTAAGAGAGGGCGAGGACGGCCCAAGAAGTGTTGGAAAGAGACTATACGAAGGGATCTTAGTTTTTTGGATATAAGTCCGAGATTGACCCAAGATAGATCTGAATGGTGGCGAAGAATCCATGTAGCCGACCCTACTTAATTGTGGGAAAAGGCTTTGTTGTTGTTGTTGTGGACATAATAAAATAGCAAGTCTTATTGCATTAATGGATTGCCAAGGGCTTACAAGTCCAACAAGGAGACCACTTAATAGTTCAGTTATTTGTTTGGGAAGAGCTAACACAGTTCACACACATGGTTGTTGAATCTCGGATTCATCATCATTATACTCCTTGACTATCCCTGGAGCATAAACATTTCAATCAAAATCTTCACTAATTCCTCTTTATTAACAATTGACCCATTTCCTGTAATTGTCCCTAATTGTTGTATATAAATTAAGCCCTTTTATTTTTGTTTATTTTTCTTATCAAAAAATCATAAAAATAGAGTAATTATTGTATAGATTTATTTCAGTTTTAAAAAGAAATTAAAAAGACAAAAAATAACAAAATAATTAAAACAAGTATTGTTAAACCATTAAAATACTTCCAAAAATATTTCTTTATATATTTAATCTCTTTTGACTTTTTATTCAACATGAAACTTATAGATCTCGTCAAGATATATAACTTTCATGTTTTGTCTTTTTTTCCTAATTTTGCTTCCCTCTGTTTCTTTTTGAATTTTTCTTTATTTTTCTTTCTTCCATAATTTTCACTGGGCCATGTGGCGTTCCCTGAAACTGCCATGCAGCCTGACCCTTTTGCTGTCACCCGCGCACCTTCTTTACTGTTGGATCAGATCAAATGATCTGATCCAAACCACTCACTTCCTCCCTTCTATTCGTCGTTGGATCCATCTCCCCATGTGTGATCGACGTCGCCCACTCACGCCCTCATCACACCCATTGGATGTCTTAACTCCAACAGTCAGAAGCCCTCCACGTCACCTATTCCTTCCCAGCCGTAGGATCAAACCCACATCTTCATCTTGGTCGCTCTCCAATGCCTTGATCCCCGCCCTTGAATCACTGATCCCCAATCATCGGTTAGGCACACGACTCTTTGAGCTTACCTTATTTTCAAATATTTTGTGCTTGATTCATAGGTTAGGACACACCAATAAGGATCAATGAGATTAACTTCATCTACTCGATTCATCGAGACACACTTAACATCAATATATTTATCCACATTCAAATCAAAGTCTTCCCACTAATAGTATCATGCTTGGGTGGGGTTTCCTCGACTGGCATGCATATGGCATAAAATTTAAATACAATCTTGCACGTGCATGGAGATTGTTGAAGGCACCGTAAGTTCTTCTCTTAAACACACATCATGATTTTCTCGTAACTCTCTATTAGTTTATCACTTACTTAAAGTTGAAAATAGAGCCTTGTTCATGAGTAATTAGGAGCATATTTCCACCAATATTGCATAATTAGCATTCATGCATGCATTGATAACATCTGCATTTTAGCATTCGCATCTGCACTAAATAAGAAGCAAAATTCACTTGTAAAAATCACCTGTATATTCACCATATTTCACCTATTTGTATATATTTTATACTTACTCCAAAGCCAACTCTATATTGTATATATTACTGACAAATAATACAAGGAAAATACCAAAAAATGCTAACTTGAATAATTGCGCAGTAAAACCCCGAACCAAATTGGAAGTCATGGACCTTAGAATGCACATATCTCTCTCATACAATCTCTGATCTAGGTCTACTCACTTTTAAATTAATACACATTCAGAGGCCTTCAAAATAAGACCAATTTCATTTAAATCGGAGCTCGTATGCAAAACATGGGTTTTGGGACCCCATTGCACACTATATGTATGTATATTTGTATCCCTGCATTTTAGTACTTTATTTTACCTCATTTCCGTTTTTAGTCAACATGAAACTTGTGGATCTCATCGAGATCCACAACTTTCATGTTTTGAGTTTTTTCCAAATTCAGCTATCTTCTCTCCCTTATTTCACATTTTCTTTCAGCCATTCAGATGAGGCCACGTGGCGCCCTCTGATTGCGCCACCATTCCATCACCCGCCACGCATTCCCTTTTCCTGAGTTGTCCGATCGGTCATTCTCCCTCCAGATCTGGGCCCTCCATACTGCGTCATCTCTCCACCGTTCGATCCAACCCCATATCTCATCAAGACCGCACGTCAGTGCCTTATCCTCCGCTCTCCACGTGGCACTCTCATGGCCATCGAATCTTCGCTATGATGATTAGATCTCACCCGCTCATCGTCCATTCAATCACCACCCTTCAATCCTTCGCATGATCTAATCTCTACTGTCCGTTACCGCCACGCTTCCATCACGACATGTGGCACCTCTTGCGCCGTTCGATTTCGAACCTAGGATCTAATCATGGCCCTTCTCTCGTGCCCCTCTTCTAGCTGTTGGATCGTGAGATCCAACGGCCACAACGTCGTCTTCTTCCTCCCGAGGGAGCCTCGCCCACCTCACGCTCCCTCTCCGCCCTTTCTATTTTTGTCACCATATCAGCCACCATCTCCGACCATTGATCTCCCCACGACGTAGCCTACACTTTCTCCACCCTTGCCAGCAACCATGATCTCCATGACGCCCTCTCATTCACTCCACAAACTCCACGCACACCACCCTCTCCATCACCTGCATCTCCTTGTCTTCCTTATAAATACTCCCTCACTGGCCAACTTTCACCCCACCCGCCATAACAGGAGATTCCCCAGAGTTCTTAGCTTCTGATTGGTGACAACAACTGAGGGCGAAACCGAGCGACAGCGGTGATATTCCTCCGGCGAGATCCACAGCAAAACTCTGCAGTGTCGCAGCTCCTCCGACAAGCTGCACGAGCTCGGGAGGCTACCGACCCTTGAGCGAAGACCAAGAAGTTCCACTCTGAGCTTTTGACCCCAGGTAGACTCCTCCATTCTCCTCCGATCATCCTTCTTCTTTCTTCACGTTTTTCTCGGAATTTATTCTGCCTCTCCTCTCATCTTCACGCGTCTCCGACCAACCCCCGAGCTACACCTTGGAGCTCCCATCTTCACGCATCTCTGACCAACCCCCGAGCTTCACCTTGGAGCTCCCATCTGAAGGATATGGTTAGATCCTCAAGCGCATCACGGAAGCGTGAGCGTCGTATAGAATACGACGAGGAGCGACTAGTCGCACTAGTTGCTCGATGCAGCAGAATTTAAAAAATTTCTCACGATGAAACCACATGATCCAAGAACACTTCTCGGATCGTTTCGTCTAAACCACAAACAAGTAATAGGATTACCTCTTGAAGCGTGGTTGCGATCGAGTCTCTAAACGAAGAGACCTCCTGTCTCAAGTCTGATCCGACGGAGGAGACGCTTGCGAGCGCGGGGATGAACCGCGTGCTTCTCGCAATCCATGTTGATGATCAAAGCGGCGGATCTCCTGATCTCGACACACGAGATTCGACGTCTTCTTCACGAGCGAGGCGCACCAAAGGAGACGGATATCCACAAGCAGACGAACGGGCAACATAACGACGATGCCGCAGCGATGGAGAACCTCTCCAAGTCATCCATGGTGGACGGCCACATGAGAGGGAGAGAGAGGGCTGTCGAGTAGAGAGAAAAGAGAGAGAGATGCTTCTCAAGCATTGTGTGTAAAATAGAGAGCATGGTATGCATCTCTATTTATAGGGTTTTGGGATCCATGGATCTCAATCCATGTGACATATAAAATCAATGGATGAGATTGATTTATGTCAATCCAATGGCTAAGATTGTTGTTAATAAAACCAACAAAATTAGATCAAAATATATTTGATAAAATCAAATACAAATTAATCCAAAATTACACCAAATAAATAAGGAGAGAATATACATGCAGATTTCATCTCCATGTACATTCCATATGGACAGCCACCCATTCTTATTTGGAATTGGGTGCCGCCCAAGCTTTCCATGAGGAGAGCAATCTCATGACATGTCATGAGATTGCATATCTCCATGGAAATCTCTTTATTTATTTCCAACAACTTTTGTTGGGTTTTATTCTTAAAAAATAATTCACAATTATATTTGAGAATATTGCAATCTTGCCATTGAAAAATTGTGAATCATGTTCACAACCCAAAACAACATATAATTTACATTGTCAATCAATTACACAATGTGTATCCAATACACATAATAATTAATCAACACATATAAATTATAATTAGCTCTCTCTAATACATTATAAATCACATGTATAATATATTATGAATAATTGGATATTACTATCCACATTATTCTTATCCATAATGATTAAATCACATTTAATTATATTGGATAACTTATTCACATGTGCCCAAATAATATGAATCACATTCACATTATTTACATCTTTGATAATCAAATCACATTTAATTATCTAAGATAACTCTCCTTATAATACGAATCAAATTCATATTATTCATGATAATTAAATCACATTTAATTATCTATTTTCTCAATGCTCGGATACATATATCAACAATAGAATTATCCATGAACTCTTTCAAGGATAATATGCTTTCTCCACGAATACTTGAAGATAAGGACAGGGCGATTGTATTGTTCCACGTATAGTGACATGGATATTGAGATCACATCTCAAATCCAGATCTCGGGCCTCCCATAGATGCTTGATCAAATCAAGACCGTAAATCTAATCTTCTCATTGAATCTGAATCACATTCAGATCAATGTCCAACATTTGGACTAAGATCAGATTACTTTTCTATTGAGAGGAGTCACTAAAATCCAAACCCGTTTCATCACTCCATAGGAATGGAAGCGTCATGGTTATAAAATCGTTTATGATCACATCACCCTCAGGTATTCCTAATACCTGTACATCCTGCATACTAGAAGACTCAGAATAAACCCGAAGTATTAGATCAACTTTATACTGTCTACTTCAGGGTTTTATCAGTAAGTTTCTCATTCGATCATTGGAAGTCAGTATCGATCATATACTTTCCAAAAGCATATATCATACCCAGGTCTTGATCATATACTTTCCAAAAGTATATATCAAACCTACAAATTCAGTCAAGCTTCCAAAGCGAGATGACCATGCGTATGGAATTTGATTCTTCCCAATGTCTCATGAGTGAGCTCATGTCTTCCGGTTCAGTAACTGAACCTGTATGATCCCTTTGAGAGATCGTATTACTCATATGCCCTTATATGCACACTAGCGCGCCGGTGTATAGACCTTGATTAGGTCATCAACCTATTGGTCTGCCAAATGTACATACTCAGACATATAGTAACACATCTGTCTCCGGTCAGAGGATGCGTGCCTATATCATGACAACATATGATATAGGACTTTGGTTATCTCGATCTCGTTAAGTCAATTCTTTGACCTAACTTATCTGACACCTCCGAATCTCTATTCCTATGCAGAGGACCTGCATCAAGAGGCCGGTCAGATATCAGCCTAACTGAGATAGGATTGCCATCTCCTACTCAGGATGGAGATCATCTCTTAATAATCATTTGACGGTGCTTGATGAGTCCTCAATCTAACTCATTAAATATTCATCTAAGCACCAGCCTCTATGATTCAATAATTGAATCAACAGTTGTATGATCATTAAGATAGCCATGGTACATAACCCTAATTGTACTAAGGGACCTATTATGCAAATTATGTACTCTTTATTTCAGATTAAGGAGTGAATTGCAATAACATTAATTGCATAATGGCTCGCCGTGGGCTCGCATGTCCAACAATCTCCCACTAGCCCAAAGAGCCATTAATGGGCTAATCATTTAAACCCACACTCATGTTACAATCATAGGCTATTTAGAAAATAGCTAGGTAAGCTGATTAGTCACTCTGTTCCCAAGAGACTACACCAAGTCCTTTTACGGCACTTGCATATCTCCTAGTAACAGTGCTCGCATCCAATGCGAATGTTGCATCTTATGCAACAGATACTCAATTTTTGTCGGTTATAGTGTCCTTGACAGTTGACACTACATCTTATTATCATAACCAGTATTCCCATAATCCTTATTAGAATACCTTAATTCCTAGAGATCTCTATCTCCTAAGGTATCTACAGTTAGGACCCTTGTAGATCACTATCTACCTTTGAAGATAAGACTTTGAGATCACTATCTCTAAGTTTCATCATCTTTGAAGATATTGTTATTACTGCAACCAAGTGTTTTATTTCTAGAGTAGGATTAGTAACAGTTTTATTACTCCCACTGCATGGCAGACATATGGCTTTTGTACACATCTAGCATACACTTCAGCTTCTCGTAACTGATGCACAAGTGCAAGCAGTTCTAGCATTCACTTCCTCAACTCTTTGAGGTGCTATCCCTCTAGACAGGTCACTACCACATCTTAAGGGAAGGAAGCTTTTCTTGAAATTTTCCAGAGAATGGAATAAGTCCAAGGTGTACTACTAATGCGACGGTCCCAATACCTTATTCTCTTTGCTTCTGAACGACTTCAGAGTTAAGATCTAAGAGGTATCCTTGAGATCGTATCTCAAGGTATGGAACGACCAAATTATAAAACACTTATTATCATCATCCTTAGATCATTCCAAATGATTAGGATAATATCTACATTTAGCACGATGAATACAATGGCACTCCCACTAAGCTTCACATGGTCCATCAAGATTTTATCTGAAATCATAACATTTATAATTTCATCAAATCTTATGTTCCAACTACAAGAAACTTATTGTAGTCCGAAAATGGAGTTCTTCAACTATCACATCTTGCTTTCCTCAATTTTTGAAGCCCTGGGGCTACTTCATATGAATATCCTTAGAGTGGTATTCATAGAGGAATGCAATCTTGACTCACATCATGAAGATGTCATAGTCGAGTTGTGTAGCTAAAGTTAGCAATATTCTGATGGGTTAAAGCAAAGTCACTGGAGAGCAAGTCTCATCGCAAGCGATGTCTTCTCTTTGGTGTATAGCTCATGGCTACGAACCGTGCTTTGAAGGTCTCTACCTTCTCATCAGGTTCCCTCTTTCTCTTAAAGATCCATTTACACCTTAATGGGTCTTACCCATATAGGTGGATCCTCGAGGGTCCATATACAACACTTGTATATGAAGTCTACATTAGACTTTATTGCTAACATCCATCTTTCCATGTCATGATCCTCAGGAGCTTCATCACATGAAGTCTGATCATTGTCAGATTTAACAGACACATGGAATCCATCCTCAAACTTATTTGAAGAGGTATTAATATTTCATCTTTAATTGTCCTTTTAGTTTCCAATTTCAGGAGCCTCGTTATCTTTTCAAGATTAAACGAGTTCCTTTACTTCATTTTATCTTGAATATTAAGAGAGTCATCCTCTAAGAATCACATTCTCAGAGATGAGATCTTTTAAGAATCTCATGGTCATAAAGTAGGTATACAATACCATCCTTTATTTTCCTAATGAAGTAGCACTCTCTAGTGCTAGATTCCAGCTTTCATGCATGGAACCTTATTAAGTATATAATGTAGTCTCTACTACATATATACCTTGGAAACTAAGAGATAATTATGCTAGGATTAATCATTGATTAAATCATGTCACACATGATCAATTGTATCTCCCTACAACTCTATTGAGTTAAGGTTCATTAGGAGGATTGAGATAGGAATGATATTCACATCTCCACAAGGTATTCCATGAATTCATCTAATAGGTGCAAGCTACCTTGGTTAGATCAAATTCATCTCATCTTCCTTCAAACGTTGGTTCTAAACCAAAAATGTGAAATCTTTGAACATTTCAAAGGTTTTTTAGGTGAAGAGAAGAAATCTCATATCATACATAATCATTAACAGATATCACATATCCATAATGTTTACTATGATATAGATGATCTACATACATCAATATGTATGAGATCTTGAATACCTTAACATCTTACACCTTTCCCGAGGAAGGGTGTATTGGATATTTTTACTTTGAATACAATATTCATAAGTATGTGAGATTTGAATCTTTAGACAATCTAAAGTTTCATGTCTTACTAGTCCATTGATCTCATCAACAGACATATGCCCAAAACTTGATGCCAGATCATCGTCAAATGATCTTTATCATCATATTGATCTTTAAAGGTTTAATTTTCAGTATTAGAAATCTTAATGAACTATTCATTAATTTTCTAATTCAGAAGAGTCCACTAGATTTTAGATTACTATCTGAAATATCTCCATCATAACTCTTTATGATAGATTTAATACAGAATTCATGTTTATATCCAACAATTAGAAATAAACAATGAGTGTATTCTAATATCTAGGTCATAGAGACATTCTCTAAGACTAAGGGCTCCCACTGAAAATATGAAGTATATTCATCCGGTGGAAATTGTTGCAACAATTGCATCAATTCCAACACTTAAACCTTAAAATCAAATTTCTAATATTCTAATACATATGCAACCAATTGCAAGTGTTATTGGAGGATTGAGATACAATTATTAGACTTTACATTATCAAATAAGTAAGTCAATTTCAATGATTATATGTAGGTTATTCTGATGTGTTATCCGATTCCTTCTCTAAAGATTCTAGATAGATTTGATAGTCATACTATCAACACATCAACATATTGCAGTATTGGCATTCATCCAACTCTTTGGATGTCATATGGAAGTCACAGAAGTACAGTCAACTCTTTGATTATACTTCTTGCTTGGGTCCAACCCATGCTTCCACTGCACTCCCTTTATCTATGAACAACCATTGCTTAAGACTAAGGACCTCTTATGTTAAATTCAAAAGAATTTAATGTAAGAGCATTTTGACATTTATACATGCTTCATCCAATTCATACAATATGAATATTATGAAGCTTCACGAATGACTAGAGTATAGACAGTAGAATGATGACACTCATCATCTACATCCATCTAAACTCTTAAAGTATAGGTTCAGGTAGGTACTCAAACAATTTGAATACATCATCTCTTATAGAGCTACCATTCTACATGATGCAGAGAACCATGTCATTCATGATTAAATGTCAAGAGCACATATGTATGCCAGAAAATCTTTATTGATTTTATAAGGATTATTTGACAACTGCGATCATCATCGACATGTCACTTCCGAAGTACATTCGATGAGATCAAGACTTATAGAGACATACAAACCCTATGGTTTTAGTCCTATTGTCTTATTCAATTATCATTCCTCATTATTATGAGGAAACTTGCACATTGCAATCACATACATTATGTGTCCAATTGCAAGTACAATATCTGGATCAAAGGGTCCAATCCATGATATTTTTACTGGTTATTATTGAGTATAATATTGAGTGGGTTTAATGAAGGATTATCTGAAATAAGAAATTTGCATAACATATATAAATATATAATTTACTTTGATTTAGGAATTTTTATATCAAAGTTGTCTTGCCATGTCAACAATGAAAGTTCATTCCCTTAATCACTTTCAATGTAAGAGATATACTTACCATTATATCTCAAGCAAGATCTGGGATCTTCTTCCTTATCTTTGTTGCATCCCAATAATATGAGAACCTACAACTCGGATAAAAAGAAGCGGGAACACATTCCGCCTTGCAAGTCCAACTTGCATCTCCCAATTCGGTCTTTAATACCCGGGCCCACCACCCCTAAGGTGATGTTGACCCGTCATTAATTGAACCAACCGTCAACATGAATACAACTCGCTATGCGCAATCCAATATCGCCCCAATAATATGAGGACCCGATATTGGGGTCACTACGCATACGTCCTTACTCTTTCGAGAAGCGACGAGCCCGATCCAAATGGATCATATGCAGGAGCTGTCACTTCAGACATGCGTCTCCCACATATAATACCTGGCGACGAAACCCTTCGCCTTGACGGGAGACCATGGATGTCACTTATGTGATCTTCCATCTCTTATTCATATTTAATTAATTACTATGAATCACATTCATATAATCAATTCTTCCAAGGGAATTATTAACTCTAATCATATTAGAGTATAATTGGACATAATCAATTCAATCATATTAAATTAATTATCAATCCAATTGAATCAATCAAACTTGATTGTTATGCTTGAATATATATGGTATTATTATCAAAGTATGTATTAATTCGTATTTTAATAATTAAAAAAATACAACGTAATCCCTCGGACATTATCCCGGCCCTACCCGCTGTCATGGCCAGTACCGGCGGGAGTGGGACGAACCGCATACGTTGCAACCCGCTACCCCAGCGATCCCCGACTAGACACCATATCCGCCTCGGGAAATGATAATGCCAAATTGATTAATTTGTACTTGAGATGATCATCGGTTCTTCAACCGAAATTATACCATATAGTAATCAAAACAATTTTGATTATAAGGAAATTTGCTAGACAAATTCGCAATCCTATTCAAACAAGGAGTTTGATGATTGTGTTTCCAATTATGATTTAGATCACATCTAATCAATTAATTGGTTGAGGCCAAGTCAATTAAGGAAATAATCATATTCCAATATTTCTAAAATATTTTCCATAATTATTTCATGAAATTAACAATTAATTTCACTAATTGACAATCACATGGTTATTGATTAGGAAAGTAATATCAGCAGTGACCCCTACTTACTAAAATTAGCATATCTCAATCAATTTAAATCCAAATTAAGCAAAATAAGTTTCCATAGTTTTCTAACTTGATTTACAACAGAATCTATGTGTTTTGCACGCATTTCGAGGCGTCTCTAAACAGTAATTAACTCCTTAATTACGTTAAGATTCGCAGTTCCCGTAAGAGTGAATACATGTTCATTAAAACTACCATATCTAGAGCATACGGAATCCGATTTACGCAAACTCAGATCCTATGGTTTTCTTATTTAATGGGGAACAAAATACATGTATTAAATTCGTGTTTAAACAATTTAAATAGTGCCGAATTTATTTACTAAACAGATCTGCGAAATCAAATGCGATGAAAACTTTCGCGACCTTAACGAATCCAAGTCGTCCTCGGTTAGCGAATCATATTCGAAACCGTAGACATAAAGCTCTGATACCACTTGAAAGATATGGTTAGATCCTCAAGCGTATCACGGAAGCGTGAGCGTCGTATCGAATACAACGAGGAGCGACTAGTCGCACTAGTTGCTCGATGCAGCGGAATTTAAAAAATTTTCTCACGACGAAACCACATGATCCAAGAACACTTCTCGGATCGTTTAGTCTAAACCAAAAACAAGTAATAGGATTACCTCTTGAAGCGTGGTTGCGATCGAGTCTCTAAACGAAGAGACCTCCTGTCTCAAGTCCGATCCGACGGAGGAGACGCTTGCGAGCGCGGGGATGAACCGCGTGCTTCTCGCAATCCATGTTGATGATCCAAGCGGCGGATCTCCTGATCTCGACACACGGGATCCGACGTCTTCTTCACGAGCGAGGCGCACCGAAGGAGACGGAGATCCACGAGCAGACGAACGGGCATCATAACGACGATGCCGCGACGATGGAGAACCTCTCTAAGTCATCCATGGTGGACGGCCACATGAGAGGGAGAGAGAGGGCTGTCGAGTAGAGAGAAAAGAGAGAGAGATGCTTCTCAAGCATTGTGTGTAAAATAGAGAGCATGGTATGCCTCTAAGGGTTTTGGGATCCATGGATCTCAATCCATATGACATATAAAATCAATGGATGAGATTGATTTATGTCAATCCAATGGCTAAGATTATTGTTGGTAAAACCAACAAATTTAGATCAAAATATATTTGATAAAATCAAATACAAATTAATCCAAAATTACACCAAATAAATAAGGAGATAATATACATGAAGATTTCATCTCCATGTACATTCCATATGGACGGCCACCCATTCCTATTTGGAATTGGGTGCCGCCCAAGCTTTCCATGAGGAGAGCAATCTCATGACATGTCATGAGATTGCATATCTCCATGGAAATCTCTTTATTTATTTCCAACAACTTTTGTTGGGTTTTATTCTTCAAAAATAATTCATAATTATATTTGAGAATATTGCAATCTTGCCATTGAAAAATTGTGAATCATGTTCACAACCCAAAACAACATATAATTTACATTGTCAATTAATTACACAATGTGTATCCAATACACATAATAATTAATCAACACATATAAATTATAATTAGCTCTCTCTAATACATTATAAATCACATTTATAATATATTATGAATAATTGGATATTACTATCCACATTATTCTTATCCATAATGATTAAATCACATTTAATTATATTGGATAACTTATTCTCATGTGCCTAAATAATATGAATCACATTCACATTATTTACATCTTTGATAATCAAATCACATTTAATTATCTAAGATAACTCTCCTTATAATACGAATCAAATTCATATTATTCATGATAATTAAATCACATTTAATTATCCATTTTCTCAATGCTCGGATACATATATCAACAATAGAATTATCCATGAGCTCTTTCAAGGATAATGCGCTTTCTCCGCGAATACTTGGAGATAAGGACATGGCGATTGTATTGTTCCACGTATAGTGACATGGATATTGAGATCACATCTCAAATCCAGATCTCGGGCCTCCCATAGATGCTTGATCAAATCAAGACCTTAAATCTAATCTTCTCATTGAATCTGAATCACATTCAGATCAATGTCCAACATTTGGACTAAGATCAGATTACTTCTCTACTGAGAGGAGTCACTAAAATCCAAACTTGTTTCATCACTCCCTAGGAATGGAAGCGTCATGGTTATACAATCGTTTATGATCACATCACCCTCAGGTATTCCTAATACCTGTACATCCTGCATACTGGAAGACTCAGAATAAACCCGAAGTATTAGATCAACTTTATACTGTCTACTTCAGGGTTTTATCAGTAAGTTTCTCATTCGATCATTGGAAGTCGGTATCGATCATATACTTTCCAAAAGCATATATCATACCCAGGTCTTGATCATATACTTTCCAAAAGTATATATCAAACCTACAAATTCAGTCAAGCTTCCAAAGCGAGATGACCATGCGCATGGAATTTGATTCTTCCCAATGTCTCATGAGTGAGCTCATGTCTTCCGGTTCAGTAACTGAACCTGTATGATCCCTTTGAGAGATCGTATTACTCATATGCCCTTATATGCACACCAGCACGCCGGTGTATAGACATTGATTAGGTCATCATCCTATTGGTCTGCCAAATGTACATACTCAGACATATAGTAACACATCTGTCTCCGGTCAGAGGATGCGTGCCTATATCATGACAGCATATGATGTAGGACTTTGGTTATCTCGATCTCGTTAAGTCAATTCTTTGACCTAACTTATATGACACCTCCGAATCTCTATTCCTATGCAGAGGACCTGCATCAAGAGGTCGGTTAGATATCAGTCTAACTGAGATAGGATTGCCATCTCCTACTCAGGCTGGAGATCATCTCTTAATAATCATTTGGCGGTGCTTGATGAGTCCTCAATCTAACTCATTAGATATTCATCTAAGCACCAGCCTCTATGATTCAGTAATTGAATCAACAGTTGTATGATCATTAAGATAGCCATGGTACATAACCCTAATTGTACTAAGGGACCTATTATGCAAATTATGTACTCTTTATTTCAGATTAAGGAGTGAATTGCAATAACAATTATTGCATAATGGCTCGTCGTGGGCTCGCATGTCCAACACCATCTTCACGTACTATTCCATCCCCTCTGATAGCGCCTCGCACCCCCTTCCGACCAACGCTCAGCTGCCGGATCACCCTCGCTTAGTTCCAGGCCTCCCGTCACATGCCTAACACTCCCATGAGCACTGGCTCTTGTTCTGTTGGCACAGACTAACCCTGCAGGTACATCTATCTTCACTGATTGGAACGTCGCTGGAGCGTCATTCGAGCTTCGACATCTCGGGCCTAAGGACCTCCTCAACTGCTTCTAGGACCTCCGGTAACTTCCTGACACTTCCACAACCAATCCGAGCATCTCATGGGCTATCAGCGAGCTTCATCGAGCATGAGGGAGGTCGGCAGAGCAGGATCATCTTTGCCGGAATTCCACCAAGTCCACCGCAGGAGGTGGCAGATCGGATGAACACGAAGCGCAGCTGCCGTCCGATCCTCTCGATCGGACGGTTCTGATCGGGCCACGTCACCCGCGCCCCGCCATCGTTGGATCAGGAGGATCCAACGACCACTGCTCTGCCACGTCGCCCGCGCCATCGAGCTCCATCCACCGTCCGATCTCGCGAGGATCTAACGACTCACAACACGCCATGTTGTCCGCATCGGTCGTCGTTAGATCCATCGTGATCTGACGGATCTCAGATAGCCACGTCGCCTCACCCCAGGAGCCATCAGCCACCGTTCGATCTAACTTGAACTGACGGTTCCTGGCGTGCCACATTGTGAGCTCCGAGCCTCTTCCCCGCCCCTAGGCTCGGAGCATCCGAAGCTGATCTGAAGCAAGTCTGAGCCTCCGCTCGAGCCTTGATCACCATCCGAGCCTAGCTTCCTTACATGTATCTCACGTGAGGGCCGAGTAATTTGCAACGAGGCTCCTGCAACTTTCAGATATAACATTTCAATCCCTGCCAGGTGCGTCATGCGAGGAGCGCGTGTCTTTGTGGGAATTTTGCATCCACCCCCTCTGCATTATAGGTAATTACATTTAAGTCCCTATCAGCATGTTTTATTTAAGCAACTTTTATTTTCTGTATTTGCATTTTGCCCCTGTCTTTGCACGCATAATTAGATGTCCATTTATCGTCATTTTTAAATTCTAAAAATTGCATGTTGTAGTTTAACTTGTCCTCTATCTTGTGTGACACTTGTTTTATTTTTATGAGTTATCTACAATTTAATAATATTAAATTGGTGAAATTTTCTGTATTTTGCCCACTGTGTACCTTTTAATTAATATTAAATTCCTTGTTGCTCAAAAAATCATCATAAAATCACACTAGACCTAGGAAAAATTACTATACAAGATGCCCAAAAATCATTGCATTTACACGCATCATGAGGCATGAATAAATCAAACAGTGCTTTGCCTAATTGATTTTTAATAGGTCCAATTCACATAGAATTTTAGGTTTATTAATTTTCCTAGATTCATCATACTTAGATCCATCTAGGATAATTTTTATATATGGAAATAATGTGTTTTGGTATTAATTTTGTAAAAATCATCCTGCATTCATTTTTAATTCATATGAAATTCATATAGAGTCAAAAAATTCCAAAAAAATTATAGACACCTAGGTTCACAACATTCCATACTCTGGTCAATTTTCATAATTTTTGGACTTCATTTGATTATCTCTCTAATTTCACTCGTAAAGTTGGCCTGAAATTGCATTGTTTTTCCTTTATTGCATAAAAATTACTAAAAGAGATCAAAAATATTCTTCTGAAAATATGATCCTTAAAATTAACTTAAAATTCACCTAAGGAGACAGCTGCCTCCATGAGTTTGACCTTGGGCTTGCCCAAGTAAAATAAAGCTGCCGCTTAAACTTGATATTCCATGAGATTTGCGTGGTTTTTGACGAAGTCTTGTTTACCCGACTGCAAAGAAGCTAACTTTTAATTGACCGTTAACTCGCTTGAATTAACAAGGGTAGACGAGGTGACTTCAGATATATAAATAGAATCGGGAATGGCCGTTAGATGGTGGATGATTGATCTGTGCTCACTTCTAATTCAGTGATAACATTGAGCATAAATTAGGATTGTTAATGCAAGTCGACAAAAAATAGAATAAAATGAACCTTGGATTTTGGGAGAGCAATACCCTTGTTGTACGCACTTGTGATTGAATTTTGAGAGGTGAGGACGTATCCCTATGATATTGCCCAAAATAATCTTTAATCCCACGTAATGGACTCGAAATTTGAATGATCACCAATAAAAATAGAAAAGATAAATGACCAACACCTGATTGGTCCTCATGTGTGTGTTGGTGAATCAAGGGTTTGTGCTTTCTTGGTTGAGCTCGATTTGTGTATTCTACCCAACCCTCCCATATCCACTAGACATCTCCGAAGATTCAACCATTTTGTAATTCCATCCCCCGCCTTTAACTCTAACACTAACTTCAATCAAGGTTCCCTAGTTTATCTTCATATCCAATACTTGGGCTACTTTCGGTCCAAGTATAGTGGGACCAGAGTCAAGTATATCCCTCCCTCTTCTTGTTCCTCTTATACTCAGGTCATTTTAACCTAAGTTTAGGTAGACATCCGAGTCACTTCTGGCATATCACCTTGTATTTTAACCTGATCTATGTCTTCATATCACTTTGTGCTATGAGGACATAACAATAGTTAAGTGTAGGGGTGTATACCATATATATTGTATATACTTTAGCCATAACTCATAATTTGAAAATTTTGAAACTTTTTGGGGCTAGGGTATAAGTACTTTTGAACCAATTTCCATAATCTTTGTGTAAATGCTTTGAAAAAATTTATAGTTGTGTGACACTGATTTGGAAAATATTCGATAATGATTTAAAAAATAGGTTCTGATTTGTTTTGAAAATCATTAGAAAGATGTGTTGAAAATCTATATATTGTGTGACATAGTTTGGAAAATATTTTCAAAAATCTTAAAAAATGAGGGACTAACTGACTTATTTTTGTAAATTCAAAAATTCCATAAAATTCTAAAAAGATCAAAAAATCTTTTCTTTAGCAACGATTCTGACTATTGAGCTTAAAAACGAGTAGCCACTAATCTTGTATCACTTACGACGTAGAGCCCTTTTTGAGGTACTAGCCCGACTCATCAATCCTGATTAGCTTTGGTCTAAGGGGACACTTTGAAATCGTTGGGAGTGCTCGCCTTTGCTTGAAGCTCATTGGCTTTGTATTTGAGAGCTCTTTCATTCATGTTTATTTTTTTCCTTTTTGTATACTAGCTCCACTGCTTTTACTAAGTTGAACTACGGTCTCCCTTAACAGAGTGGGTGGTTAAAAGACAACGCGAATGGCACCATCTTGAAGTAATATGGGTAGCCGTCTAATGGTCCGCATGTACGCCCATACTGGTTAGAAGTAGATACAACTATCATATGATCTTGAGCTAGTCATTATTTCTCTAGGGGAATAAAAAAACTATAAAAATTGCAAAATTCAAAAATTACAAAAATCACTAACTTTTAAATTGACACATTCACTATCACTCGAGGCTTGAGGATCCGAGGACTCTTGATTTTTGAGATCTTGAGAGTCTGATTCAACAACCTTAGTCATTAGGGTTTGAGACTTAATAATCCATACCTCCCTACTTTGAAAGATATGGGTGCTATATTGCACTTTTAATCTATACCTAATAAGAATATGATCAATACATCACATTCATAACAACATGAATGATGAGATGAGTTGAGGCATCACTTGAGGGATTGGGACCGGAGATTTGAGCCTGGACTCGATCTAATGATACTCGAGGATGGGATAAAGGCAATGAAGGCTTCGAGAAACCTGAGTGTCAGCAAGCCCTAGCCAGTATGCGAACAAGTTCTCATGCCATCGTTTGATATTGACCTATGTGTTAGGGTGTGATGAAACTTAATAATTTTTTATCATTGTGCGCCAACTTAGTAGAAGCAATGGATCTAACCTACAAAAATAAAAGTAAAGAAATGTGAATGAAAATAGCTCTCAAATATAAAGTCAATGAGCTCCAAGAAAAAGCTTCAAGAAACCCGAGTGTCAGCAAACCCTAGCCAGTATGCGAACACATTCTCATGCTATCGTTTGATATTGTCCTATGTGCTAGGATGTGATGAAACTTAATAATTGTTTATTGGTGTGCGTCAACTTAGTAAAAGCAGTGGAGCTAGTATACAAAAAGGAAAAAAATAAACATGAATGAAAGAGCTCTCAAATACAAAGCCAATGAGCTTCAAGCAAAGGCGAGCACTCCCAACGATTTCAAAGTGTCCCCTTAGACCAAAGCTAATCAGGATTGATGAGTCGGGCTAGTACCTCAAAAAGGGCTCTACGTCGTAAGTGATACAAGTCTTGGTGTAAGTATATTAGATACTTAAAGAAGACACACCCCGGTGTACTCCCAACAAAATAAGTACAGATGACTCAACAACTCTTAATGGAAACACCGGTAAACAACAAAAAAACATGTGCTGAGTAATAAGGCACTCCAAAGGGTCCTTGTTCCAATGCGAGGGAGAGAAGAAATCACACAATCCTATGCCCTCCATCATATGGTCGTCCATCTGCACTTTAAGTCTGACAAACTAATGAGACAATGGATTGAATGCAAGAAAAGAGTTATTCTCTAGTGTTGAGGATTAGGTCTAGAGGAGAATCTCCTGCACTGGGACCTTGGGTGACATCTTAACTTGACTTTCGTGATTACAGTACACCAGATGTCGTATTCTTATATTATATGTACAAACAGAGAGTCCGATAATTAGAGAAGTTATATTCCTTTTGACTAGAGTGTGGTTGACTCTGGAATTTTAGGAACACTCAAATGAAGGGTTCTTGATGATTCGAGCCTTGAAATTTTACATACATTGTCAGGGATTAATCCGACTCTTTCATTCTTCAAATGCTCGAGTAAGAGCATAGTTTGAGTATACGGGGTGATGAATCTTGGATTTGTCATCACTACACTCCTTAATTATCCTCGGAGCATGAACATTGCAATCAAAATCTCGATTAATTCTGCTTTATTAATAATTGGTACTTTTCCTATAATTATCCATAATTATTTATATAAATTAACCCCTTTTATTTTCTTTATTTTTATTAAAAAGCCCTAAAAATTAGAGTAATCATTGTATAGATTTATTTTGTTTTTAAAAAGAAATTAGAAGACGAAAAAATAACAAACCAATTAAAATAAGTGTTATTAGTCCTTTAAAAATACTTCCAAAAATATTTGTGTGTATTTAATCTCTTTTGACCTTTTTTTTGACATGAAACTTGTAGATCTCATCGTGATCTACAACTTCCATGTTTCGACTTTTTTTTTCTAATTTTGCTTCCCTCTGTTTCTTTTTGAATTTTTCTTTATTCCTTAATTTTTATTGGGCCACGCGGCGCTCCCAAGAGCTGCCATGCGACCTGACCCTTTGTTGCCACCCGCTCACCTTCTCTGTCGTTGGATCAAATCACGTGATCTGATCGAGACCACACTTCTGTCTTTCTCTTCGATGTTGGATTCGCCTCTCCAGGCGTGATCCACGTCGCCCGTTCACTCCCTCATCACACCCCATTGGATGGCTTAACCTCCAACGGTAAGAAGCCCTCCACATCACCCATTCCTTCCCAGTTGTAGGATGATGAATCCGCGATTCATCATCGCAATATCTTGATCTTAGCAAAATCCCCGAGTAAAATCCCAAATAAAGGTCCATAAAATCAATAAATTAACAAAATAAGTCTTGTAAATAAAATACACTAATTATTTTATATAAGATTGTACAAAATGAATTACACATAAAAAGCCGCAAAAATAAAGGAGTTTTATACATGTAAATAACCCAAAACTTCATGTATTTTTAATAATTTCATTTCAACTCCTTTTTGGCTAATTCTTTCTCTAACTTGTTCATAATAATGTACATAAAAATACAAAAATACAAAACAAATTATATCTCAAATAAATGCTCCTAGATCCCAATGGGAAAAAGCCGTAAAGACCAACTTCCAAGCTAAATTCCCGCTCCGTATGAATTCCAAATTCACCAAACTCACTTTTAAAGTTCAAGTTAGAAAATTATCTATCCAACGGAAGTGGTTTCATTAAAATCGGAGCTCATTTACAAAAGTTGGGTTTTGGGGCCTAGATGTACATTGTATTCCATGTATATATTCATTCTTTGTTCATTTTTTATCTTACCTTTCTTAATTTTTAAAAATACAAAAAAATCATGCTTGTATTGTATTTTATTTATATTATTTTATTGTATTTTTCTGTTGTAAACATCTCTTATTAAAAAGACAAAAAAAATTACATATTAGAAAAGTAAAAAAAATGTACATGGTGTTTTGTCTTCTTTTGTAAATTCTCCACTATTTCTCTTCTCTTTTTATTTTATTGTAATTAAAGTAGCCAACTTTATTTTATTTATTTATTTATTTTATTTTACATTCTCTACAATAACCACCAATTCAACTCCATTATTCCATCATTTTTTCCCAACTTCCCATTCAACTCCATTAATAATACAACCTCCCATTCAACCCCACCACTTTAATAACCTCTCATCCCATTCTCTTTATATACATGTCATTCTCCTCATTTTTGCCTTTGATCCATCTTTATATGAGGAGAGCCTAGTTCCCTGAGTTGAATCGGTGACAGCGACGCAACCGCGGTCAAGCGACGACGGCTCTCTCTCCGGTGTGATCCGTTGGCTTTTTGGCCAACATCGCAGCCGCAACCGCGCGCTGCTCGAGCTCATCGCACGCCGACGATTCGAGCGAAGACCGTGCTCACGAGCACATCATAGGCGACTTTCTCCACCGTAGGTAATTTTTCGTCTCACTTTTTATCATCTTGTTAGTTTTGCATTTTTTTATATTTACCACATCATATCACCACCCACCATCCATAATTTGTTTATCCATCTTCATCTTCATCACCATAATCCCACTATCATTCCCCTCCCCCTTTTTCCTTTTTGTCTACATATTTCCTGTCTAAAGAAAATTAAAAAAAAAGATAAAAAAATAAAAAAAAAGTTATTTCATTACCACTTAGCTCCATTTCATCATCACAACCACCAACTCATCATCTACCATTTTGTTGTCTATTTTTTGTTGTGTACATATTTTCTGTTAAAGAAAACCTTAAAAAAAATTAAAAAAAAATTAAAACAAAAAAGTTTTCTTTTTATCTATTACAACAACAAAAAAAAGTAAAAAAAAAAAGAAAAAAAACGCAGGAGGAGCAGCTCGGCCGCCGCCCCCCCTGGCACCCATCGTCCTCCAAGCAGCTCACCGCCGCCCACTCCAGCCGGCCTCGCCGCCGTGCGCGGCTCCGCCGCCCGCGCGTGGACCACCGCTCCACCAATAGCGGCCGCGCCGCTGATCCCCAACCGCGCGGCCACCGGTTTCGCCTCCCCTCGCGGCTGCGCAGCCAACAGCGGCCGCGCCGCCCGCCTCCGCCGGTCCCAGCCCATCTCCGCCGTCGACGTCCTCTCCGCCGTCGACCCCCGCGCGCGGCCGCGCGCGGCCGCCGACTTTCGCCGCCGCCGACGTCACTCCCCCTTTTGCCCCCTTTTGGGTTCTTCTCCACCTGCGCAAGGAGGAAGAAAGGGTAATTTTCTTTATTTCTTTAATGTAAAAATTGCATAGTTTTTATTATATGTTTATACTATTGCATAACAGTCCCTGTACATAACTTTTGTTGTAATTTTTGTTTTCTGTATTTGCAAAGACACCCCTGTGTTCGCACTTTAATTTGGACATCTTTTATGCATCTTTTTCTTCAATGAAAAATGTTTCTATGATGAGCAACTAGTTGTCTACATCTTGACTATTTGTTTGTATTTTTGTGAGACATGGGTAATTAATTAAAAATGTATAACTGAAATTTTGCATAGTTTACCCATTCCGTGCTCTTAAATTTATATCTCACGCATAGTTGCTCTAAAAATTCCAAAAAAAATATATATGATGCCTTAATATGTGATGAACTTACAGTCCAAATTTCATTTAAAAATTCCAAAAAAAATATATATGATGCCTTAAATAAATTGTAGAGTGATTTTAGTTTTTGATTTTTAGTTAAATCCCGTATATTCTTTTTGCAAAATTTCAACTCTCCTGGATTCTAGATCTAAATACCTTTCTAAGATAATTCGCATTCTGATTATTTTTATAATGTGGATTAATTAGGAATTAATTACTCACCGTCACTCTGTTTCCACTAAAAAATACATAAAAAATTCATATTTTGTCAAAAAATTCCAAAAATATTACTGTAGCTTCATTGCATCATGTTTTCATTCCAGTAATTTTTTCATAATTTTTACTTACTGTTTGTGTGAGAAATTGCGAAAAAACCCATAAAAAGTGTGCATTTTTATTTATTGCATTTTAACCCCTAAAATCTAAAAAAAATGTGTCTTGTGTTCATCTCTGGATTAGGACTCTAGGAAAAATATAATTTGGCTAAATTGGATTAATTTCTCATTAAAATTAATTTGGCTAAGTTGTATGCTTTCGTAGTGTTTTAATTCAACCGCATCTTGCATTGATATTTCTTTTTGCATTAAAAACATATAAAAAAAAATACCGTTTGGATATCTAGATCTTAAATTTGCAAATTAAACCCAAGTTGTTCCTTTGCCTCCCTGAGTTCGACCCCGGACTTTCCTTTTCTTCGAAGGACCGGATCGTCCCAGTGGTATCTCCTCGAATCCGACTTCAGTCGATCAATGCTGCTCCTAGTCCAACCATGGGGAACCTGCTTGGAGACAAGATAGTTCACCATGTTAGCATACCACGGGAGTGAGTCAATAACACAAATTGACTCATCTGGGAAGGTCTCTCTAATCCGCTCATGATCAGGAGAATCCTTAAGTTCAATCCGAGAAAGGTGATCAGCCACAACATTCTTCACTCCAGGTTTATCTTTAATCTCCAAATCAAATTCCTGGAGGAGTAAAATCCACCTAAGAAGACGCGCCTTCGCGTCCTTCTTTTCCATTAAGTATCGAATGGCTGTGTGATCAATATAAATTGTCACCTTAGAGCCCAAAATATATGATCTGAACTTCTCGAGGGCCCATACTACCGCGAGCATTTCCTTTTCAGTCACTGTATAATTTTTCTGTGTAGGATCTAAAACTTTGCTCGCATAGTGAATCGCAAACGGAATCCCCTCTCGCCGTTGTCCTAGCACAGCTCCTATAGCAAAATCTGAAGCGTTAGTCATGATCTCAAAGGGGAGAGACCAGTCAGGAGCTTGTAGGATAGGCGAGGCACAAATCTTCCTCTTCAAGAGCTCAAAGGCCTCCAGACACCTGTGATCTACAACGAACTCTATGTCTTTCCCTAAGAGCTCAGTCAGTGGGCGGGCGATCTTTGAAAAATCTTGAATGAATCTCCTATAGAATCCAACATGCCCTAAGAATGACCGCACTGACTTCACGTTGGTAGGTGGATCGAGTTTCTTGATCACCTCCACCTTGGCAGGGTCAACCTCCATTCCCCTTTTGGAGATGACATGCCCCAACACGATACCCTCTGTCACCATAAAGTGACTCTTCTCCCAGGAGAGTACCAGATTCACCTCTCTACACCTCGTGAGGACTCGGTCCAAGTGCGCTAAACATGTATCAAAAGAATCACCATGGACCGAGAAGTCATCCATAAACACTTCCAGGAAATCTCCCACCATCTCGGCAAATATGGCTATCATGCACCGCTGAAATGTGCCCGGGGCATTGCAGAGCCCGAATGGCATGCGCCTGAAAGCATAAGTACCGAATGGACATGTGAATGTGGTCTTTTCCTGGTCCTCAGGGGCTATGGCCACCTGGTTGTAGCCTGAGTACCCGTCAAGAAAACAGAAGAACTCTTTCCCTGCAAGTCTCTCCAAGATCCGATCAATAAAAGGCAAGGGAAAGTGATCTTTCTTGGTCGCAGCATTCAGGCGCCTGTAGTCAACACAGACACGCCACGACGTAGGTACTCGTGTCGCGATCTCTACCCCCTCCTCGTTGGTGACCATCTGAATTCCCGACTTCTTCGGGACAACATGAAGTGGGGCCACCCACTTGGAGTCAGAAATAGGATATATAAACCCTGCTTTGCACCATTTCTCAATTTCATTCTTCACCACTTCCCGTAGATTGGGGTTAAGTCTCCTCTGAAACTCACGGGAAGGTCTCACATTATCCTCAGTAAAAATGTGGTGCGAGCAGAGAGCGGGGTTGATGCCCACGAGATCCGACACTGTCCAGCCTATTGCTTTGCGGTTCCTCTCTAAGACTTCTAACAACCTAGACTCCTGCTCTAAAGTCAAGTCTGAGCTAATGATGACAGGATATCTCTCTTTGGGTCCCGCAAGAAAGGCATACTTAAGTGTAGGAGGTAGTGATTTCAGTTCTGGCAATGTGGTATCATCAAGCAGATCTGGTTGAACTGAATCTGAATCTGGTTCCGTGCTGCATGAAGGTGGGCCAAGCTGAGTAGTATTCGCCACCAAATCAGAAGTATCTGGAGTCGGATCGTCAAAAGTATCCAAACAATCGGCAAAAGCCACGTCCGACTCGTCATCTATGTTCCATGATTGTTCCGAAGAGGATGGAACTGACAGATCCGGATGGATCTCTAAGTCATCATGAGAATAGGTTGATGCATCTCTAGCAAGATCAGACAACACCTGGCAAACTGCATCATGCATTATATCCTCTCCAGATGAAAGGGTCTTGCTCTGTCCTGAAGGAATCTGTCCCCAAATCCCAACTGTGCTAATCATACTGCAATCTGCCTCTGAAGATGAGTACTCTGTACTACTCTCTGAATCAGGTCGCTGACACTTGGTTTGCTTCATCTCAAGGTTCACTTCTCCGCCTGGAGAACGGAACTTCATCATTCCCGTACCATAATCGAAAGCTGCGCCTGCGGTCCTAAGGAAGGGTCGCCCGAGAATGATCTGAGATTCTCTCCAATGATTGGGGGTCTCCATGTCCAAGACTGTGAAGTCCACCTGATAGTTCTGCCCCTCAATCGAGATAACGACGTTCTTCACTTCTCCCTTAGGTCTCTTTACTGAACGATCTGCGAATTGGAGTAAAGCTCTAGATTTGCAAAGTGGTCCCAACTCCAATTTCTGATATAATGCTAAGGGGAGTAAGTTGATCGAAGAACCGTTATCTAAGAGTGTGCGTGCAAACGCAATGTCGTCAATACGACTCTCCACATAGTGAGCACCCATGTCTCTCTTTTTCTTTGGCAAAGTCTGATTCTTGAGACAATAGGTTGTGGCTACTGATAAGACATGTGTCTTTATATTTCGGTTATCTTTCTTCCTGCTAACCCTTCTAGGTGTGCATCTCACCTTAAGGTATTTTTGGAAGGCAGGATGGTTAGCCACATATTCATCAAATGGCACCTTAACTGTGATGTTTTCTTTACAAAACCGTGTCATATCGGGGTCATCTTTCTGAATCTTTTTGATGCGCTTTCCTGCCGTAAGAGCACGGGGGAAAGGGATTGAAGCTAAGGAAACAGAGGATGAAGAATCTGAATCATGAACTGAAAGATCATTCTTTGACTTAACGGAAACAGAGTTCTTCATACAAGAATCTTTTTGATGCAACATGGAATCGAAATCAAAACTATCTACTAAAGGTTGTGGAATAGAAGCTGGAGTGGTATCCGCCACAACCGGAGATGCAAGGTCCTCCGTAAATTCAGAAGAATATCCATGGTGACGATGCTGCATACGTGCTCTCTTCCTCCTCTCGGCTCCCTGAGTAGAAATCCTCGAATGATGCTGATGGGGCTCTGAAATATGATGCCTCTCCTCCTCGTCCTCTGAAGACTCCTCAGGTAGAGCTCCAGAGATGCCCTTTCTCGTGTCCCTCGCGCGGTCAGGTACGACCACGGTCCTTCCGCTCCTGAGTGACATGTGGTTAGCCTCGTCACACGAAAGAATCTCATGTTCAGATTTAGGAGATGCTGAATAATATACCTGACCAAAATGCTGCTGAGAACTAGAACGGTTCAGGCTATTGGGGTTAGCCTGAACTTGGGCTGGGATCGAGGTAGAGGGTGCAGTCTGCTCATCTCGCCATCTGGACAGGCGGTTGACATCCACCCGTAAGTCCTGAACCTCGTTCCCGTAGGAACGTAGCTCGTCGAGTATCTGCTGCTGAATATCCACGGGACTAGACGATGAAGGAAGTGGATAAGATTGAGAAGAAGAACGGGAAGACTAGCCCTGCTGGCCAGTGTACTGCCTCTGCTGCTGCTGTTGCTGGGGTTGCGGGCCCTGCTGGCCCGTCTGGTAATGGCCCTGTCGGCCATACTGCTGGTACTGCTGCCTCTGCTGCTGGGGTGGATGGAATCTAGGGCTCTGCTGTGACGGAGGTGGTGCGGAGGTGAATGCGGTGTTGTGAAAGGTCGGGGGACGCTGATAGGTCTGTCGGTCTCCCGTACTTCCCTGCCTGGCAGGGTCCTGAGTATACCATATCCCATTCACCTCCCAAACTGGTGGAGGCTCCTCCTGGACTGTCTCTGCTACTGGAGGTGGCTGCTAGAAAGAGTGGGTGAAGGATTGGTCCTGCTCCCACGACTGGGGTTGCCCTGACACCAACTGCTCCTGAACATGGTGAACTCGGTATACGGGAGCAGATGGTGCAGTCACGGCGGGTATCTTTATCTTAGATACCTTCTCAGTCAACTCCTCCATCTGTTTTGGAAGTTTAGAGACGCTCCGGTCTAACTCATCAATCCTCCTGTCGATCTTCTCGACTACAGTAAGCTTGTCAGCAAGGAGTCCCATGCTAGGGATCACATCCTGAGAGAGACCGACTACAGCTGGTTTCCCCCCTCCAAGTGAGAGTGAACTGGGGGATGGTGTATAGGCCCTGCTGGCCATCTGTGAGCGGCTAGTTTCAGCCATCTGCTCGAATACCCTCCAGACGGTATCCGCTCCTCGTGATGTATAGCTGCCTCCACAGGCAGCGCTCACTAAACCCTGCATCTCAGGGTTGAGACCAGTGAAGAAGGATTGGACCAAGATGTTGTCATCTAGTCTATGACAAGGACACTTTTGCAGGATGTCCTTGAATCTTTCCCAAGCATCACAGAAGGCTTCATTGGGTAATTGGGAAAAACTCGTAATTCGCGTCCTCATCATGTTAGTTCTACTCAACGGGTAGAACTTCTTTAGGAATAGGTCCTTGAACTGGGCATAAGTGGTGACGATGATTCCAAGATTCTTCACCCAGTAATCGGCTTTTCCACCCAAGGCAAATGGAAGGGCTTTGAGCCTAATATAATCCTGGCTAACATTGTTATGTTTGACGTTAGCACAGATGAGCTCAAAGTCCCTTAGGAATGCATATGGCTCCTCAGAAGCATTCCCATCAAAATGTGGCAGCAGGTTCAGGAAATGCGGCTTCAGCTCAAAATCAACCTCGGGTTCGGCCGGACTCAAGTAGTTATGAATTTGATATTGTCCGGGGTTATAAGCCGCATCCATTGGTAGTTGGACCCCAACATTTAACTGTCCTAACTGAGCTCTCAGTAATGCTTGTTGCTGCTCAGATGCAGCCAATCGGGCAAGTATACTTCTCATCGGGTCTTCATGGTTCTCTTCTTCCTCTTCTTTCTTCTTCGGAGGCATTTTACTTGTGTCTTCTATATGGCCTGAATCAACAAGGTTTTCTTGATTAGAAGAGGATTTATGAATCATGATATTCTCACCAAGGCGATGGTCTTCCTCGGTGAGGTGGGAAGAGAGAAAGGGAATGGTTTGAGAGTAACCATCCTGAGAGTGAATGATCCTGGGCTCAAGAGGGTCATGAGTCCAGGTTGGTCCAAGTTGCGCTTGGACCTTTGAAGACGTACTTTTTGAAGGGTTCAATGAGAGATTCGCAAAGTCCGAATAAATATCCCCCCAATCAGTCATCTTCGATGTCAAAAGAACCGATTAGATCACGATAGTCAATGAGGCACTAGTTCTACGGTGCACGTAAATGTGCGGAGTGAACTCACACAATTCAAACGCAATTCAAACCCTCAATTTCACCAACTCAACACGTGATGGCCGTAAGAGTTCGGCCGATTTATCTGGTCAATTTTAGTTGGTGAGAATACAATCTTGGAAAGATTAACGAGCTGTTAGGTGCCCGTATTTTCCTACAGACTGGCCTGGTTCTTACGACTAGTTTGACCTACTTTCAGCTAGTATAGGAGTAAGTACGGACCGTATAAATACGGCTACCCGTTCCTTGAGGACTAATGCGTCCTCTAAACCTCCCACTCTGCTAAGGAAGTCCGGACCGTTTACCGGCTACCCGTAAATCCTCACTGAAAAGTAGCTAATCGCCTAAAAAGAAAGAACCAGTAGTAAGTAAGAAATCCAGACTTGGCTCTATCCTAGGGTCGTCTCTCTCTCACTTGCAGTTAAAACAAACAATGAGGGATTTATGCACCCGAGAACAAGGGTTCTTTTTATTCCAATTAATTAGATCGACCTGCTCAATTCAGTCCCAATTTTAGAGTTAGGTTATCACTTGAATTTTATGTGAACACACAAGCACGTCTACCGTTCAGTCCCAATTTCCTTTTGACCTTAAGTTGTAAAATAAGATGGGAATCGGAAATCAGAATGCAAACGAGAAACTATGATGCATGCTCAGAAGAAGGTATACTTACAGTGAATCCCATCACTCTTCATGCGTTTATGCAGAACAGAATTTATAAATATTACACTAAATGCATGCAGATCGAGAAAACCGTACCTAAACAATATACTATTAGCGGGGAAAAATTGACTGAATTTGAGCTAAGTAGTACGTGTCTATGTGCGTCTCATTATGAATCTTATAAGATATGTGAATCTTCTAAGATAAGTGTGGCCTAAATTACGATGGGCACAAGCAAATTTGATTCTAAACTACCGTGTGCCTAATCCTTAATTTCGCCACTTAAGTCAAGCCCCACCCTCGCCGGAGAGTGAAACAGGCTCGACACACCACAAATAATGTCTAAGTCTTTTTACATGCGCGAGCTCTCAAACAAGAGCCGCTATAAATGAGCAAGCTACCTAAATAATTACAACAATTATTACAAAATTCTCTCAAAAATAAATTGCTTTATCCTCGCACTTCAGCAGTCGGCGTGCGTCGCGTCCTTCGACCTCCGATGTACTCCAAGTCCACCGGGCCCTCGCAACGAAAATGAAATTTATATTAGAGAGATAAACAACAAGATATATACAAAAATATAAAGAGAAATAATTGCAAACAAAAAAATGAAATAAATACAAGTGGCTCGGGGGTCAGACTACCCGAGTAAATGGAAAACTAAATCCGAATTTTTAAACTAATCCCTAAGCCGTTTGCCTCCCCGGCAGCATTGATCATCTGACGAGTCGCTAAATACAATGTTTAATTCGGCTTCGTTGTAGCACGTGTACTTAGCGATTCGGTCAGAACCGAGAGAAGATCTCCGTGAAGAGTGTCTCGGCTTTAATTTATATCCCGGGCAAGTCCGGGGTCGAACTCAGGGAGGCAAAGGAACAACTTGGGTTTAATTTGCAAATTTAAGATCTAGATATCCAAACGGTATTTTTTTTATATTTTTTTAATGCAAAAAGAAATATCAATGCAAGATGCGGTTGAATTAAAACACTACGAAAGCATACAACTTAGCCAAATTAATTTTAATGAGAAATTAATCCAATTTAGCCAAATTATATTTTTCCTAGAGTCCTAATCCAGAGATGAACACAAGACACATTTTTTTTTTAGATTTTAGGGGTTAAAATGCAATAAATAAAAATGCACACTTTTTATGGGTTTTTTCGCGATTTCTCACACAAACAGTAAGTAAAAATTATGAAAAAATTACTGGAATGAAAACATGATGCAAGGAAGCTACAGTAATATTTTTGGAATTTTTGACAAAATATGAATTTTTTATGTATTTTTTAGTGGAAACAGAGTGACAGTGAGTAATTAATTCCTAATTAATCCACGTTATAAAAATAATCAGAATGCGAATTATCTCATAAAGGTATTTAGATCTAGAATCCAGGAGAGTTGAAATTTCGCAAAAAGAATATACAGGGATTTAACTAAAAATCAAAAACTAAAATCACTCTACAATTTATTTAAGGCACAAGACATCTCCAATTTAAATGAAATTTGGACTGTAAGTTCATCACATATTAAGGCATCATATATATATTTTTGGAATTTTTAGAGCAACTATGCACGAGATATAAATTTAAGAGCACGGAATGGGTAAACTATGCAAAATTTCAGTTATACATTTTTAATTAATTACCCATGTCTCACAAAAATACAAACAAATAGTCAAGATGTAGACAACTAGTTGCTCATCATAGAAACATTTTTCATCGAAGAAAAAGATGCATAAAAGATGTCCAAATTAAAGTGCGAACACAGGGGTGTCTTTGCAAATACAGAAAACAAAAATTACAACAAAAGTTATGTACAGGGACTGTTATGCAATAGTATAAACATATAATAAAAACTATGCAATTTTTACATTAAAGAAATAAAGAAAATTACCCTTTCTTCCTCCTTGCGCAGGTGGAGAAGAACCCAAAAGGGGGCAAAAGGGGGAGTGACGTCGGCGGCCGCGCGCGGGGGTCGACGACGGAGAGGACGTCGACGGCGGAGATGGGTTGGGACCGGCGGAGGCGGGCGGCACGGCCGCTGTTGGCTGCGCAGCCGCGAGGGGAGGCGAAACCGGTGGCCGCGCGGTTGGGGATCAGCGGCGCGGCCGCTGTTGGTGGAGCGGTGGTCCACGCGCGGGCGGCGGAGCCGCGCACGGCGGCGAGGCCGGCTGGAGTGGGCGGCGGTGAGCCGCTTGGAGGACGATGGGTGCCAGGGGGGGCGGCGGCCGAGCTGCTCCTCCTGCGTTTTTTTCTTTTTTTTTTACTTTTTTTTGTTGCTGTAATAGATAAAAAGAAAACTTTTTTTGTTTTAGATTTTTTTAATTTTTTTTAAGGTTTTCTTTAACAGAAAATATGTACACAACAAAAAATAGACAACAAAATGGTAGATGATGAGTGGTGGTTGTGATGATGAAATGGAGCTAAGTGGTAATGAAATAACTTTTTTTTTTAAATTTTTTTATCTTTTTTTAAATTTTCTTTAGACAGGAAATATGTAGACAAAAAGGAAAAAGGGGGAGGGGAATGATAGTGGGATTATGGTGATGAAGATGAAGATGGATAAACAAATTATGGATGGTGGGTGGTGATATGATGTGGTAAATATAAAAAAATGCAAAACTAACAAGATGATAAAAAGTGAGACGAAAAATTACCTACGATGGAGAAAGTCGCCTATGATGTGCTCGTGAGCACGGTCTTCGCTCGAATCGCCGGCATGCGATGAGCTCGAGCAGCGCGCAGTTGCGGCTGCGATGTTGGCCAAAAAGCCAACGGATCACACCAGAGAGAGAGCCGTCGTCGCTCGACCGCGGTTGCGTCGCTGTCACCGATTCAACTCAGGGAACTAGGCTCTCCTCACATAAAGATGGATCAAAGGCAAGAATGAGGAGAATGACATGTATATAAAGAGAATGGGATGAGAGGTTATTAAAGTGGTGGGGTTGAATGGGAGGTTGTATTATTAATGGAGTTGAATGGGAAGTTGGGAAAAAATGATGGAATAATGGAGTTGAATTGGTGGTTATTGTAGAGAATGTAAAATAAATAAATAAATAAATAAAATAAAGTTGGCTACTTTAATTACAATAAAATAAAAAGAGAAGAGAAATAGTGGAGAATTTACAAAAGAAGACAAAACACCATGTACATTTTTTTACTTTTCTAATATGTAATTTTTTTGTCTTTTTAATAAGAGATATTTACAACAGAAAAATACAATAAAATAATATAAATAAAATACAATACAAGCATGATTTTTTTGTATTTTTAAAAATTAAGAAAGGTAAGATAAAAAATGAACAAAGAATGAATATATACATGGAATACAATGTACATCTAGGCCCCAAAACCCAACTTTTGCAAATGAGCTCCGATTTTAATGAAACCACTTCCGTTGGATAGATAATTTTCTAACTTGAACTTTAAAAGTGAGTTTGGTGAATTTGGAATTCATACGGAGCGGGAATTTAGCTTGGAAGTTGGTTTTTACGGCTTTTTCCCATTGGGATCTAGGAGCATTTATTTGAGATATAATTTGTTTTGTATTTTTGTATTTTTATGTACATTATTATGAACAAGTTAGAGAAAGAATTAGCCAAAAAGGAGTTGAAATGAAATTATTAAAAATACATGAAGTTTTGGGTTATTTACATGTATAAAACTCCTTTATTTTTGCGGCTTTTTATGTGTAATTCATTTTGTACAATCTTATATACAATAATTAGTGTATTTTATTTACAAGACTTATTTTGTTAATTTATTGATTTTATGGACCTTTATTTGGGATTTTACTCGGGGATTTTGCTAAGATCAAGATATTGCGATGATGAATCGCGGATTCATCACCCCCCTATACTTAAACTTTGCTAGTCCTCGAGCAAATAAGGAATGAATAAGTTGGGTTAACCCCTGACTGTGCATGTGAATACAAGACTTGATCCGTTCAAGAACTCTTGGTTTTAGAGATCCTAAAATTCTAACCTGAACCAAGCTCTAGTTAAAAGGTACCCAATTTCCCTAATCATCAGACTCTCTTTGTATATGTATATATAAGGGATATGACTTTAAGTGTTGACTGCAGTTACAAGAGTAGAGTCACAACGTCACCCAAGGTTCCAGTCCAAGAGACTCTCCTAAGGACCCGATCCTCAACACTAGGGAATAAATCATTTCTTGCATCCAATCCACCGTCTCTTTAGTTGTCAGACTTGAAAGTGTAGATGGCAGGCCAGTTGATGGAGGGTATATGATTGTGTCATTTCTCCTCTCCCTCTCATTGGAACAAGGATCCTCTCAAGTGCCTTATTACGCAACACATTTTTTTGGTGTTGATCAGTGCGTCCGTCAAGAGAAGTTGGAGCCGTCTGCACTTGTTTTCCTGGGAGTACACCGGGGTGTGCCTTTTTTGAGTACCTATCGTACCTTCTACACCCAGACTTGTAGCATTTACGATGCAGAGCCCTTTTTTGGTGCAAGCCCGACTCCTGGTCCTAATAGCGGTGGTCCAAGTGGACACTTTGAAATGGTTGGGAGCGCTCGCCTTTGGTGGAAGCTCTTTTGATAATTGACTTTGTGGAATGAGAGCTTTTCTTTGACATTTCATTGCTTTGTAGTATTTGTGGCTAGCTCCACTGCTTTTACCAAGAGTTGGCGCACACTGATCAACATTTTTTTATTCTATCACACCCTGGCACATAGGTAAATATCAAGAGATAGTACAAGAACCATGTTCTCATACTGGCTAAAGATGCTGACACTCAGGTTTCATGTAGCCTTCATTGATTTTATCCCATCCTCGAGCATCATCAAATCAAGTCCAAACTCAAATCCCTCATCCCAGTTCCTCAAGTAAAATTTCAACTCATCTCATCATAACTGCAGTCGTGTATGTGAGGTGCTGATCATATTCTTTAAGGTAGAGACTAAGCATGCAATATAGCACACAAATCTTTCAAACTAGGGAAATGTGAATAATTAAGTCAAAGACCCTAATGACTAAGGCTGGTTAACTCAAAATTTCAAGACCTCATAAATCAAGTGTTCTTGATCATCACTAGTCTTGTGTGAAAGTGAATGGTGTCAGGGATTAAACCAACTTATTAGTTAGTTTTTTTTTAGTTTTTTTATGACTGATTTTTTTTAAAGTTTTAGAAAAAGTTTTGTTTTTTTTTTCAAAAAGTTTTTTTTGACAAACAAAGGCAAAGAAGTTTTTTTTGTTAGAAAAGTTTTGCTTTTTTTTTGAAGAGTTTTTTTTGAAAAAGATAAGAAAAGACTTTTTTTTTGAAAGAGTTTTTTTATAAAAGAAGATTTTTTTTGAAAAGGTTTTTTTTAGCAAATAAGGAAAAAAGTTTTTTTAGTAAAAAGTTTTGTTTTGTTTTGTTTTGTTTTTTTACCCACCCCATAATTATTGTATAATATATACAAAAATACGTGAAAGTACGAGGTATGGGTAAAGTATATATGTAATATATACACGCCCCCCTATACTTAGCTTGTGCTATGTCCTCATGGCACTAGGTGACAAAAAGACATAGCTCGTACTAAGCGTAGGAAAGCTAAAATAATAAAAAGTATAGAAGTCGACCCGCCCCCCTATACTTAGGCTCTGGTCAGCCTAAGTATAGAAGAAGGGTAAAAATGGGGCGGACGAGGTCAAGAGGAGAAATGATGAGTATATACACATGGCGGGCATCGGTCCCCCCTATACTTAGGCTTTGGTCAGCCTAAGTATAGGACAAGAGTAAGTGTGAGAACCGACGTGATCTCGAGAATATACAAAGAAGGGAGAATATGCACAAGAGTGATTGAATCTTCTAAGATGTTGAATCTTGATGCTGCATCTTCATGAAGAGTAATAAGATGTATCTGCTCTGTGCTCACTCTGTATGAAGTTGATGACCTCGACTTGGACTAACTGCTCTTTGGAATCAACAAAATGCTTCAACAGTTGTCCATTCACCACATGAGATTGTGCACCATCTGTGAGATCAGCTATCTCTACACTTCCATTCTCGTGCACTTTCTTAACCACAAAGGGACCCGTCCATTTAGATTTGAGCTTCCCATGGAACATCTTCAACCTGGCATTGAACAACCATACCTTTTGTCCAGGGACAAAGTCTTTGCACCTAATGTGCTGATCATGCCATCTTTTTACTTTGTCCTTATAAATCAAACTATTGTCATATGCCTTGTTTCGGATTTCCACAAGCTCGTTCAAGTTCAAGTCTCGACAAAGCTTCCCTAGGTGACAACTCCAATTAATATTCTTAATTGCCCATTCGGATTTATGTATCAATTCTGCGGGCAAATGGCATGGCTTGCCATAGATCATTCTAAATGGTGAAGTACCCAATGGTGTCTTGTAGGCTGTCCTATAGGCCCACAAAACTTGGTCCAAAAGCTGAGACCAGTTCTTCCTATCGGGACGAACCAATTTCTGCAAAATACTCTTCACCTCTCTGTTCGAAACCTCTGCCATGCCGTTGGACTGTGGGTGGTAAGGACTAGTAACTCTATGATCAAATCCATAGTCCTTAGCTAAAGATCTCATTTCTCGGTTCACAAAATGGCTACCCCCATCAGATATCAAAACTTTTGGCACCCCGAACCTAGCAATAATATGGTCTCTCACAAACTTACAGACAGCCTTGCTGTCTGCGGTTCGGGTTGGGATAGCCTCCACCCACCTAGATAAATAATCAACCGCCAACAAAATGTACTCATGTCCTTGGCTGTTGGGAAAGGGACCCATAAAATCTATGCCCCATGCATCAAAAACATCACAAATAATCATCGGTTGCATGGGCATCTCATCTCTCTGTCCAACTGTCCCTCCCATCCTTTGACAGATTGGGCACGACCGTACAAAATCAATGGCATCTCTAAACAAGGTCGGCCAATACAATCCACATTGAAGTACTTTGTGAGCGGTTCTCTTTCCCGAATGATGTCCTCCAGCCTCAAGTGAATGACAATATGTGAGGACACTATGGTATTCCTCCTGAGGAATACACCTTCTCCAAACACAATCCGGTCCTTCGAAGAAAAGGAAAGGATCGTCCCAGTGGTATCTCCTCGAATCCGAATTCAGTCGATCAATGCTGCTCCTAGTCCAACCATGGGGAACCTGCTTGGAGACAAGATAGTTCACCATGTTGGCATACCACGGGAGTGAGTCAATAACACAAATTGACTCATCTGGGAAGGTCTCTCTAATCCGCTCATGATCAGGAGAATCCTTAAGTTCAATCCGAGAAAGGTGATCAGCTACAACATTCTTCACTCCAGGTTTATCTTTAATCTCCAAATCAAATTCCTGGAGGAGTAAAATCCACCTAAGAAGACGCGCCTTCGCGTCCTTCTTTTCCATTAAGTATCGAATGGCTGTGTGATCAGTATAAATTGTCACCTTAGAGCCCAAAATATATGATCTGAACTTCTCGAGGGCCCATACTACCGCGAGCATTTCCTTTTCAGTCACTGTATAATTTTTCTGTGTAGGATCTAAAACTTTGCTCGCATAGTGAATCGCAAACGGAATCCCCTCTCGCCGTTGTCCTAGCACAGCTCCTATAGCGAAATCTGAAGCGTCAGTCATGATCTCAAAGGGGAGAGACCAGTCAGGAGCTTGTAGGATAGGCGAGGCACAAATCTTCCTCTTCAAGAGCTCAAAGGCCTCCAGACACCTGTGATCTACAACGAACTCTATGTCTTTCCCTAAGAGCTCAGTCAGTGGGCGGGCGATCTTTGAAAAATCTTGAATGAATCTCCTATAGAATCCAACATGCCCTAAGAATGACCGCACTGACTTCACGTTGGTAGGTGGATCGAGTTTCTTGATCACCTCCACCTTGGCAGGGTCAACCTCCATCCCCCTTTAGGAGATGACATGCCCCAACACGATACCCTCTGTCACCATAAAGTGACACTTCTCCCAGGAGAGTACCAGATTCACCTCTCTACACCTCGTGAGGACTCGGTCCAAGTGCGCTAAACATGTATCAAAAGAATCACCATGGACCGAGAAGTCATCCATAAACACTTCCAGGAAATCTCCCACCATCTCGGCAAATATGGCTATCATGCACCGCTGAAATGTGCCCGGGGCATTGCAGAGCCCGAATGGCATGCGCCTGAAAGCATAAGTACCGAATGGACATGTGAATGTGGTCTTTTCCTGGTCCTCAGGGGCTATGGCCATCTGGTTGTAGCCTGAGTACCCGTCAAGAAAACAGAAGAACTCTTTCCCTGCAAGTCTCTCCAAGATCTGATCAATAAAAGGCAAGGGAAAGTGATCTTTCTTGGTCGCAGCATTCAGGCGCCTGTAGTCAACACAGACACGCCACGACGTAGGTACTCGTGTCGCGATCTCTACCCCCTCCTCGTTGGTGACCATCTGAATTCCCGACTTCTTCGGGACAACATGAAGTGGGGCCACCCACTTGGAGTCAGAAATAGGATATATAAACCCTGCTTTGCACCATTTCTCAATTTCATTCTTCACCACTTCCCGTAGATTGGGGTTAAGTCTCCTCTGAAACTCACGGGAAGGTCTCACATTATCCTCAGTAAAAATGTGGTGCGAGCAGAGAGCGGGGTTGATGCCCACGAGATCCGACACTGTCCAGCCTATTGCTTTGCGGTTCCTCTCTAAGACTTCTAACAACCTAGACTCCTGCTCTAAAGTCAAGTCTGAGCTAATGATGACAGGATATCTCTCTTTGGGTCCCGCAAGAAAGGCATACTTAAGTGTAGGAGGTAGTGATTTCAGTTCTGGCAATGTGGTATCATCAGGCAGATCTGGTTGAACTGAATCTGAATCTGGTTCCGTGCTGCATGAAGGTGGGCCAAGCTGAGTAGTATTAGCCACCAAATCAGAAGTATCTGGAGTCGGATCGTCAAAAGTATCCAAACAATCGGCAAAAGCCACGTCCGACTCGTCATCTATGTCCCATGATTGTTCCGAAGAGGATGGAACTGACAGATCCGGATGGATCTCTAAGTCATCATGAGAATAGGTTGATGCATCTCTAGCAAGATCAGACAACACCTGGCAAACTGCATCATGCATTATATCCTCTCCAGATGAAAGGGTCTCGCTCTGTCCTGAAGGAATCTGTCCCCAAATCCCAACTGTGCTAATCATACTGCAATCTACCTCTGAAGATGAGTACTCTGTACTACTCTCTGAATCAGGTCGCTGACACTTGGTTTGCTTCATCTCAAGGTTCACTTCTCCGCCTGGAGAACGGAACTTCATCATTCCCGTACCATAATCGAAAGCTGCGCCTGCGGTCCTAAGGAAGGGTCGCCCGAGAATGATCTGAGATTCTCTCCAATGATTGGGGGTCTCCATGTCCAAGACTGTGAAGTCCACCTGATAGTTCTGCCCCTCAATCGAGATAACGATGTTCTTCACTTCTCCCTTAGGTCTCTTTACTGAACGATCTGCGAATTGGAGTAAAGCTCTAGATTTGCGAAGTGGTCCCAACTCCAATTTCTGATATAATGCTAAGGGGAGTAAGTTGATCGAAGAACCGTTATCTAAGAGTGTGCGTGCAAACGCAATGTCGTCAATACGACTCTCCACATAGTGAGCACCCATGTCTCTCTTTTTCTTTGGCAAAGTCTGATTCTTGAGACAATAGGTTGTGGCTACTGATAAGACATGTGTCTTTATATTTCGGTTATCTTTCTTCCTACTAACCCTTCTAGGTGTGCATCTCACCTTAAGGTATTTTTGGAAGGCAGGATGGTTAGCCACATATTCATCAAATGGCACCTTAACTGTGATGTTTTCTTTACAAAACCGTGCCATATCGGGGTCATCTTTCTGAATCTTTTTGATGCGCTTTCCTGCCGTAAGAGCACGGGGGAAAGGGATTGAAGCTAAGGAAACAGAGGATGAAGAATCTGAATCATGAACTGAAAGATCATTCTTTGACTTAACGGAAACAGAGTTCTTGATACAAGAATCTTTTTGATGCAACATGGAATCGAAATCAAAACTATCTACTAAAGGTTGTGGAATAGAAGCTGGAGTGGTATCCGCCACAACCGGAGATGCAAGGTCCTCCGTAGATTCATAAGAATATCCATGCTGACGATGCTGCATACGTGCTCTCTTCCTCCTCTCGGCTCCCTGAGTAGAAATCCTCGAATGATGCTGATGGGGCTCTGAAATATGACGCCTCTCCTCCTCGGCCTCTGAAGACTCCTTAGGTAGAGCTCCAGAGATGCCCCTTCTCGTGTCCCTCGCCCGGTCAGGTACGACCACGGTCCTTCCGCTCCTGAGTGACATGTGGTTAGCCTCGTCACACGAAAGAATCTCATGTTCAGATTTAGGAGATGTTGAATAATATACCTGACCAAAATGCTGCTGAGAACTAGAACGGTTCAGGCTATTGGGGTTAGCCTGAACTTGGGCTGGGATCGAGGTAGAGGGTGCAGTCTGCTCGTCTCGCCATCTGGACAGGCGGTTGACATCCACCCGTAAGTCCTGAACCTCGTTCATGTAGGAACGTAGCTCGTCGAGTATCTGCTGCTGAATATCCACGGGACTAGACGATGAAGGAAGTGGATAAGATTGAGAAGAAGAACGGGAAGACTGGCCCTGCTGGCCAGTGTACTGCCTCTGCTGCTGCTGTTGCTGGAGTTGCGGGCCCTGCTGGCCCGTCTGGTAATGGCCCTATCGGCCATACTGCTGGTACTGCTGCCTCTGCTGCTGGGGTGGATGGAATCCAGGGCTCTGCTGTGACGGAGGTGGTGCGGAGGTGAATGCGGTGTTGTGAAAGGTCGGGAGACGCTGATAGGTCTGTCGGTCTCCCGTACTTCCCTGCCTGGCAGGGTCCTGAGTATACCATATCCCATTCACCTCCCAAACTGGTGGAGGCTCCTCCTGGATTGTCTCTGCTAGTGGAGGTGGCTGCTGGAAAGAGTGGGTGTAGGATTGGTCCTGCTCCCACGGCTGGGGTTGCCCTGACACCAACTGCTCCTGAACATGGTGAACTCGGTATACGGGAGCAGATGGTGCAGTCACGGCGGGTATCTTTATCTTAGATACCTTCTCAGTCAACTCCTCCATCTGTTTTGGAAGTTTAGAGATGCTCCGGTCTAACTCATCAATCCTCCTGTCGATCTTCTCGACTACAGTAAGCTTGTCAGCAAGGAGTCCCATGCTAGGGATCACATCCTGAGAGAGACTGACTACAGCTGGTTTCCCCCCTCCAAGTGAGAGTGAACTGGGGGATGGTGTATAGGCCTTGCTGGCCATCTGTGAGCGGCTAGTTTCAGCCATCTGCTCGAATACCCTCCAGACGGTATCCGCTCCTCGTGATGTATAGCTGCCTCCACAGGAAGCGCTCACTAAACCCTGCATCTCAGGGTTGAGACCAGTGAAGAAGGATTGGACCAAGATGTTGTCATCTAGTCTATGACAAGGACACTTTTGCAGGATGTCCTTGAATCTTTCCCAAGCATCACAGAAGGCTTCATTGGGTAATTGGGAAAAACTCGTAATTCGCGTCCTCATCATGTTAGTTCTACTCAACGGGTAGAACTTCTTTAGGAATAGGTCCTTGAACTGGGCATATGTGGTGACGATGATTCCAAGATTCTTCACCCAGTAATAGGCTTTTCCACCCAAGGAAAATGGAAGGGCTTTGAGCCTAATATAATCCTGGCTAACATTGTTATGTTTGAGGTTAGCACAGATAAGCTCAAAGTCCCTTAGGAATGCATATGGCTCCTCAGAAGCATTCCCATCAAAATGTGGCAGCAGGTTCAGGAAATGCGGCTTCAGCTCAAAATCAACCTCGGGTTCGGCCGGACTCAAGTAGTTATGAATTTGATATTGTCCGGGGTTATAAGCCGCATCCATTGGTAGTTGGACCCCAACATTTAACTGTCCTAACTGAGCTCTCAGTAATGCTTGTTGCTGCTCAGATGCAGCCAATCGGGCTAGTATACTTCTCATCGGGTCTTCATGGTTCTCTTCTTCCTCTTCTTTCTTCTTCGGAGGCATTTTACTTGTGTCTTCTATATGGCCTGAATCAGCAAGGTTTTCTTGATTAGAAGAGGATTTATAAATCATGATATTCTCACCAAGGCGATGGTCTTCCTCGGTGAGGTAGGAAGAGAGAAAGGGAATGGTTTGAGAGTAACCATCCCGAGAGTGAATGATCCTGGGCTCAAGAGGGTCATGAGTCCAGGTTGGTCCAAGTTGCGCTTGGACCTTTGAAGACGTACTTTTTGAAGGGTTCAATGAGAGATTCGCAAAGTCCGAATAAATATCCCCCCAATCAGTCATCTTCGATGTCAAAAGAACCGATTAGATCACGATAGTCAATGAGGCACTAGTTCTACAGTTCACATAAATGTGCGGAGTGAACTCACACAATTCAAACGCAATTCAAACCCTCAATTTCACCAACTCAACACGTGATGGCCGTAAGAGTTCGGCCGATTTATCTGGTCAATTTTAGTTGGTGAGAATACAATCTTGGAAAGATTAACGAGCTGTTAGGTGCCCGTATTTTCCTACAGACTGGCCCGGTTCTTACGACTAGTTTGACCTACTTTCAGCCAGTATAGGAGTAAGTACGGACCGTATAAATACGGCTACCCGTTCCTTGAGGACTAATGCGTCCTCTAAACCTCCCACTCTGCTAAGGAAGTCCGGACCGTTTACCGGCTACCCGTAAATCCTCACTGAAAAGTAGCTAATCGCCTAAAAAGAAAGAACCAGTAGTAAGTAAGAAATCCAGACTTGGCTCTATCCTAGGGTCGTCTCTCTCTCACTTGCAGTTAAAACAAACAATGAGGGCTTTATGCACCCGAGAACAAGTGTTCTTTTTATTCCAATTAATTAGATCGACCTGCTCAATTCAGTCCCAATTTTAGAGTTAGGTTATCACTTGAATTTTATGTGAACACACAAGCACGTCTACCGTTCAGTCCCAATTTCCTTTTGACCTTAAGTTGTAAAATAAGATGGGAATCAGAAATCAGAATGCAAACGAGAAACTATGATGCATGCTCAGAAGAAGGTATACTTACAGTGAATCCCAGCACTCTTCATGCGTTTATGCAGAACAGAATTTATAAATATTACACTAAATGCATGCAGGTCGAGAAAACCACACTTAAACAATATACTATTAGCGGGGAAGAATTGACTGAATTTGAGCTAAGTAGTACGTGTCTATGTGCATCTCATTATGAATCTTATAAGATATGTGAATCTTCTAAGATAAGTGTGGCCTAAATTACGATGGGCACAAGCAAATTTGATTCTAAACTACCGTGTGCCTAATCCTTAATTTCGCCACTTAAGTCAAGCCCCACCCTCGCCGGAGAGTGAAACAGGCTCGACACACCACAAATAATGTCTAAGTCTTTTTACATGCGCGAGCTCTCAAACAAGAGCCGCTATAAATGAGCAAGCTACCTAAATAATTACAACAATTATTACAAAATTCTCTCAAAAATAAATTGCTTTATCCTCGCACTTCAGCAGTCGGCGCGCGTCGCGTCCTTCGACCTCCGATGTACTCCAAGTCCACCGGGCCCTCGCAAGGAAAATGAAATTTATATTAGAGAGATAAACAACAAGATATATACAAAAATATAAAGAGAAATAATTGCAAACAAAAAAATGAAATAAATACAAGTGGCTCGGGGGTCAGACTACCGAGTAAATGGAAAACTAAATCCGAATTTTTAAACTAATCCCTAAGCCGTTTGCCTCCCCGGCAACGACGCTATCTGACGAGTCGCTAAATACAATGTTTAATTCAGCTTCGTTGTAGCACGTGTACTTAGCGATTCGGTCAGAACCGAGAGAAGATCTCCGTGAAGAGTGTCTCGGCTTTAATTTATATCCCGGGCAAGTCCGGGTTCGAACTCAGAGAGGCAAAGGAACAACTTGGGTTAAATTTGCAAATTAAACCCAAGTTGTTCCTTTGCCTCCCTGAGTTTGACCCCGGACTTGCCCGGGATATAAATTAAAGCTGAGACACTCTTCACGGAGATCTTCTCTCGGTTCTGACCGAATCGCTAAGTACACGTGCTACAACGAAGCCGAATTAAACATTGTATTTAGCGACTCGTCATAGGATCAAACCCATAGCTTCATCTTGGATGCTCACCAGCGCCTTGATCTCCGTCCTTGGATGACCGCCCCAGATCAGATCTAAGCAATCGCCTCACTCCTCATCATTGGTCGTTGGATCTCCAGATCCAACGGTGGAGAACTCATCTTCCAACTCTAGTAACTCTCCTCTACGTCTCTCGCCTCGCCATCACTCTACCCCTTCCATTTTTAGCTCCCTAATATCGTCACCTCTCCGTGATGTGCCACCACCTCCACGTAGCCCTAGGATCCTCATTCACACCCAACCACCACTCACCCTAGATCTGATCTCCACAGCAAACGTCGATCGTTACAAAGTCCCCTCTCCCCTACTAAAATGGTCGGACCTTTACCCTATAAAAACAATCTCCTCCTCCCTCGTTCCTCTTTGTCCACCATTCCAGGGGCTACGACCCAGCAACCTCCACCTCCCTATGATAAGGGGAGGTCAGATTTGGCCTCACGACGACGACCGAAGACCAGGTGTGACCCATGACTCCGGCCATGTTAAAGCTCCTCTCAGAGGCTACTCGTGTCCCTCGCCATGGTTGTACGAGTTGAGCGAAGACCCGAGCGGGCACCACTGCTCATCCCAAGCCCCTCCTCCATCCGCAAGTCCTCTCTGATCAGGCATCTCCCTCTTTCTTATTTTTCTTTTCATTAATATCACGCACACATTCACCCTCTTCCTCCGCCATAGGTGGAAGAAGAATCGCTTCAGGCACCATATGCTCTATCCCTAATCCCTCCACACACTCCAGCATGCTTCAACTATCGTCATCTAGCTCCCATGCAGGTCCAACTCCAGTGTTCAGATGCCTCAGAGGAGCTATGTTCTAGAGCTCCTCCTCCATCGAGGTTTCATCGCCAATATACGTTCTCCTCCGCCAGCTCCTCTGCTTGCCATCAACTTTATAACCCGACGTCCAGGAAGCTTCCTCGAGCTTCCGACGTCTCAGAGGAGTACGAAGGAGTATAAGGCCCTTCGTTGGAGTTCCATAATCGCCACCACCTTTAAGGCGGAAGATGACGTCCAAGGAGAGTAGATACCGTTGGATGGTGCCTCCTCGAAGGCCATCCAACAACCACGAAGTGTCCACGTCACCCTGCCAAAGCAACCATGCTCGATGAAGTCGGGCCACCTCTGAGGCACCTCGGGCTGACACGTGGCCCGAGCCACCTGCCCTGACCCTCGTCGAGCTCCAAGCCTGGCCCACGCACATGCGGCTTGGAAAAATTGCAATCTACCCCACAACTTTTCATTAATTACAATTAAATACCGCCTAGTATCACGTGCCTTACGTGCCACATTTGGGTAAATTGCAAAGAGCCCCACTGAAAATTCAATATTGCATATATGCCCCTCCCATGGACTATTATGCATAGTTATCCTTTTTATTTTCATAGTTTTTATTACAAATATGCTCCTGGATTTTATTGATAATATATTGAGCATACGATCTCCTTTTTGTTGATTTAAATTTCATTGTAACACATATTTAATGATCTACCTAATGGTATTTAATTTCTCGATTAAACTCCTAAATTACATGGAAAATTTTCTAAATACATAGTGTCTCCTGCTCGTTGATTTCAACTAACATTTGCTTATTGAGTGCATAAATTTTATGCATCAATTAAACAAGAAATTGAATCGCTCTTTATTGCTCAAATATCTGATTAATTAAGGGACTATTTGTACATTATTTCATGCTTGCATTCTCTCTGCATGTCATGCATTATGTGGCATATGGCATCGTGTGCACCATGTCTACATAAAGAAGACCTAGATCAAAGATTTTAATCACTCAGTTTAACCATTAGTCTCCAATTAATCAACGAGGAGGCTCGTGTCCTTGTGTTCGACCTTGGTACACTTACCGATTAAAATTATTATCCACCTATTCAAAGGGGTGGTATTCTATATGAGATCCAAGATCGCCTCCTATACTACGGAGATAAAAACAACGAATTAAGCAGGTGATTACGCGTTTCATCAGATGACGTCATTGCTGGGGACATGATTCATCCTTGTTTATTTATTAGATTTTATTGTATTATTTTCTGTTGATTATTCTAAAAAATTCAAGACTTCATGTTGTGTTTGTTTTTGCATCATTTTTGTTGATTAACTTTCTTGATATTCTTCTAACGATCTTCTTTTTTAGAATGGCTCATGGAGATCTAGGACGCTCAATCTTCATGGAGGCGTGAGTTGGGAGCTCCCGCTGCGAGGAGCCACAGATGAAATTCTAAAGACGTTGAGGATTTTATTTAGCAAGTCATTTTCATGTTGTGTATACTACTGTAATAATTGCATTTCCAGCCATCCTCGCTCGAGGGCTCGCATGTGTCCATGGACCTATACTTTTTCATATGTTGTGTGGAGCCTGATTCACACTAGTTCGGACATGGCTTCACTTGAGTGTTCGAACCTAGGGTTAGGCATGAGACTCTCTGAGCTTACCTTACTTAAAATATTTTATCGCCGATTCATAGGTTATGACACACCAATAAGGATCAAGGAGATTCACTTCGTCTCCTTTATTCATCGAGACACGCTTAACATCGATCTATTTAGCCAAATTCAAATCAAAATCTTCCCTCTAATAGTATCATGTTTAGGTGTGGTTTCCTCTTGCATGAATATAACATAAAATTTAAATACAGTCTTGCACGTGCATGGAGATTGTTGGAGGCATTGTAAGTTCTTCTCTTAAAGATGCATCATGATTTTCTCGTCTTCATTGGATTTTCTCGATCTCTCTCTATCTCTATCTCTTGGTTTATCACTTAGGATATATAAATGGAATCGGGAATTCATTAGACGATGGATGATTGATTTGTGCTCACTTTTAATTCAGTGATAACCTTAAGCATGAATTTGGGGCTATCAATGCAAGTCGACCAAAAATGGAATAAAATGAACCTTGTATTTTGGGAGAGCAATACCCTCATTGTACGCAGCTTGTGATTGCACATTGAGAGGTAAGGATGTATCCCTAGGATAGTTCCCAAAACCTATCTTTAATCAAGCGTAATGGACTCGAAATTTGAATGATCACTAGTAAAAAAACAGAAAAAGATAAATGACTAACACCTGATTGGTCATCATGTATGTGTTGGTGAATCAAGGGTTTGTGCTTGCTTGGTTGAGCCTGATTTGTTTATTCTCCCCAACCCTTACGCATCCACTAGACATCTGCGAGGATTTAACCATTTTGTAAATCCATCCCCCGCCTCTAACTCTAACCCTAACTTCATTCCAAGTCCCTCAATTTAGCTCCATATCCAATACACATGCTACTTTCAACCTAAGTATAAGGGGACCCTAGTCAAGTATATTCCTCCCTCTTCTTCTTCCTCTTATACTTAGGTTTTTTTAACCTAAGTATAAGGGGGAGGGGTGGAATCCGAGTCAGTTCTAGTAAGTATATCACCTTGTATTTTAACTTGAGCTATGACTTCATATCACTTTGTGCTATGAGGACATAACAACAGTTAAGTATAGGTGGGTATGCCGTATATATTATATATATATACTTTATATATAACTTATATTTTAAAAAATTTGAAACTTTTTGGGGATAGGGTATAAGTATTTTTGAATTGATTTTCATAAAAATGTTTGTCAAGGTTTTGAAAATTTTTTTAACTGTGTGATATTGTTTTGAAAAATATTTGACAATGATTTTAAAAAATGGGGTTTGACTCGTTTTGAAAATTGTTTGAAAAATGTTTTGAAAATTTATATATTATGTGACAGTTTGGAAAATGTTTTAAAAAATCTTTTAAAAAATGAGGGACTGTCTGACTTATTTTGTAAATACAATTAATCTTATTCAAAAATTCTATAAAAATAAAAAAATAAGAAAATCTTTAGAAGTGATTCTGACTACCTGGCTTAAAAATGAGTAGCTACTTCTCAGTGAGGGAACTACGATCTCCCTTAGCAGAGTGGGTGGTTAAAAGACAATGCGAATGGCACCATCTTGAAGTAATACTGGTAGCTGTCTAACGATCCATACTTACACCCATACTGGCTGGAAGTAGATGCAACTATTCATATGAGCTTGGTCCAGTCATTATTTCTCTGAGGAAAGAAAAAAAACTCCATAAAAATTGCAAAATTCAAAAATTACAAAATCACTAACTTTACAGTTGGTGTATTCCTGACACATTCACTATCACTCAAGGCTTGAGGATGTGAGGACACTTGATTTGCGAGATCTCGAGAGTTTGAGTTAACCAGCCTTAGTCACTTGGGTTTGAGACTTAATAATCCATACCTCCCTAGTTTGAAAGATATGAACACTGTACTACACTATTATCCTCTACCTTCTAAAGAATATGATCGACAAGTCACGTTCACAACTGAATGAATGATGAGAAGAGTTGAGGTATCACTTGAAGGACTGTGACTGGGACTGGAGATTTGAGCCTAGACATGTTCTAATGATACTTGATGGGATAATGGCAATGAAGTCTTCAAGAAACCTGAGTGTCGACAAACCTAGCCAATATGCGAAGAAGTTCTCATATTATCGTTTGATATTGACATATGTGCTAGGGTGTGATGAAACTTAATAATTGTTTATCAGTGTATGCCAACTTAGTAAAAGCAATGGAGCTAGCCTACAAAAAGACAAGAAAAGAATATGAATGAAAAGAGCTCTCAAATACTAAGTCAATGAGCTTCAAGCAAAGGCGAGCACTCCCAACCACATCAAGGTGTCCACTTGGACCAAAGCTAATTAGGACCAATGAGTCAGGCTAGTACCTCAAAAAGGGCCCTGCATCATAAGCGATACAAGTCCAGGTGTAAGTATATTAGATACTTAAAGAAGACACACCCCGGTGTACTCCCAGGAAGATAAGTACATATGACTCAACAACTCTTGACGGACACACTATTCAACAAAAAAATACATCTATTGAATAATAAGGCACTCGAGAGGATCCTTGTTCCAATGCGAGGGAGAGAAGAAATTACACAAGCCTATCCCCGTCATCATCTAGCTGTCCATATGCACTTTCAAGTCTGACAAACTAATGAGACGGTGGATTGAATGTAAGAAAATACTTATTCCCTAGTGTTTAGGATTAGGTCTAGAGGAGAGTCTCCTGGACTGGGACCTTAGGTGACTTCTCGACTTGACTCTCGTGATTGCAGTATACTAAATGTCATATCCTTATATTGTATGTACAAACGGAGAGTCTGATAATTAAAGAAGTTGGATTCCTTTTGACTAGAGTATGGTTGAGCCAGGAATTTTAGGATCACTCAAATTAACAGTACTTGATGAATCGAGCCATGAAAATTCACATACTGTCAGGGATTAATATGACTCTTTCATTCTTTAAATGCTTGAGGACGAGCGTAGTTTAAGTATAGGGGGTGATGAATCTTACATTTATCATCACTGTACTCCTTATTATCCTCAGAGCATAAACACTTCAATCAAAATCTTCATTAATTCCACTTCATTAACAATAGACCCTTTTCCTATAGTTATCCATAATTATTTTTATAAATTAACCCCTTTTATTTTCCTTATTCGTTATTAAAAATCCCTAAAAATTAGAGTAATTTTTGCATATATTTATTTTGTTTTTAAAAAGAGATTAAAAAGACAAAAAATAACAATACAATTAAAACAAGTATTTTTATTCCTTTAAAAATACTTCCAAAAATATTCCTTTGTGTATTTAACCTCTTTTGAATTTCTGTTCAATATGAAACTTGCAGATCTCATTTAGATCTACAACTTCCATGATTTTGACTTTTTCTTGATTTTGCTTCCCTTCATTTCCTTTCGAATTTTTTTATTTCTCTTTCTTCCTTAATTTTCATTGGGCCATGTGGTGCTCCCTGGAGCTGCCACGCAGCTCGGCCCCTTGTTGCCACATGCACATCTTCTCTATCGTTGGATCAGATCACATGATCTGATCGAAACCACTCACTTTTGCTCTTCTCTCCATCATTTGATCCGCTCTAAATATGCGATCCACGCCCCCCACTCACACCCTCATTACACCCGTTGGATGGCTTAGCATCCAGCGGTCAAAATCCCTCCACGTCTCATGTTCCTTCCCTGCCTAGGATCAAACCCACAACTTCATCTTGGTCGCTCTCCAACACCTTGATCTCCACCCTTGGATCACCGCCACAGATCATATCCAAGCCCTCACCTCGTGCCTCATCCTTGGCCGTTGGATCTCCAGATCCAACGACGAAGAACTCGCCTTCCACCTATAATAGCACTCCTCCGCGTCTTTCGCTTCACCATCACTCTGCCCCTTCCATTTTTAGCTCCCTCATTCAGTCACCTCTCCATGATCTACCACCGCCTCCATGTTGCCCTGGGATTCCTCATTCATGCTCGGTCATCACTCACCCCATATCTGTTCTCCACGGCTTACACCGACCGTTACAATGTCCCCTCTCCTCCATTGAAACGACTGGGCCTTCACCCTATAAAACAACCGCCTCTGCCCTTGTTCCTCTTCGTCAAACATTCCAAGGGCTATGGCCTAGAGACCTCCACCTCCTCATGATAGGGGGAGGTCAGATTTGGCCTCACGACGATGACCAGAGCCCAAGTGTATCCCATGGCTCGGCCATGTCATAGCTCATATCAGAGGCTGCTCGAGCCCCTCACCGTGGCTGTGCGAGTTGAGCGAAGACCTGAGCGACCATCGTCGCTCAGCCCATGCCCCTCCTCCATCCGCAATTCCTCTCCGATCAGGTATCTACCTCTTTCTTGTTTGTATTTGTTTTTCTTTGAATTAATCTCATGCATACACATGCACCCTCTCCTATCACCGACCATCTCATAAGATCCGTCGTACTTCACCGATCTTTGCACCGCCCCCCGATCACCCTTTCCCTCTACCGCAACCCCCTTCCACTATAGGCATCTTTCTCCATCAGAGGTGGAGGAAGACTCGCTCCCGACACCACCTGCTCTGCCACTAAGCTCTCAACACACTCCAGCATGCTTCATTAACCCCCTGCAGGTTCAACTCCAGTGGTCGGATGCCTTGGCAAGGTTACACCGCCAATACACTCTTGCCCCTGCCAGCTCCTCTACTCGCCACCAGCTTCATTGTCCAACATCCAGGAAGCTTCCCTGAGCTTCCTACATCTCGGATGAGCAAGGAGGAGGACAAGTCCCTTCGTCATAGTTCCATAATCGTCACCATCTTTGAGGTAGAAGAATACATCCAAGGAGAGAAGTTATTGTTGAATGGTGCCTCCTCGGCGGCCATCCAACGACCAAGAAGTGTCCACGTCGCCTCACTAAAGCAACCGTGCTCGGTGGAGCTGAGACACCTTCGAATCACCTCGGGCTGACACACAACCCAAGCCACCTACCCCGACCCTCACCACGCTCCGAGCCTGGCCTGCACGTGTGCGAGCTGGGCAAATTGCAATCCATCCTCGGAGCTTTTCACTAATTACAATTAAGTACCACCCAGGCACGCCTCAATACTGTATATATGCCCCTCCTAGAGACTATTATGCATAGTTATCCCTTTTATTTTTAGTTTTTGTTATAAATATGCCCAGGACTATATTGCTAATATCTTGAGCAAATGATCTCCTTTTTGTTGATTTCAATTTCATTGTGACGCTGATTTCATGATCTACCTAGTGTCATGTTCAATTTCTTGATTTAACACATAAATAAATGGAAAGGTTCTAGATACATAGTGTCTCCTGCTTATTGATTTTAACTGCCATTTTCTTCTTGAGCGCTTAAATTTTATGCATCAATTGAACAAGAAATTGAATCAATTTTTGTTGCTTAAATATCTAATTAAATTATGGGCATGTTTATACATTATTTCATGCTTGCATTCTCTTTGCATATCATGACATTATGTGACATATGGCATCTTTAGTTGTATTAAAAATCAAACAAAAAATTGCATGTTGATAATCCGTTCCACGCATCGCATTTCTTCCCATATTGCATCACATTTATTTTAAATAAAAAACACACCTCTCATTTTGTTCGCGTCATGGTTTAATTTTCTTGTCAATTGCATCACTTATTTTATGCATATTGTTTGTTATTTTTGTCCATGTCCACTGTGTCTGCATAAAGAAGACCTAGATAAGAGTTTGTAATAATCAATTTAGCCAATAATCTCCAATTAATCGATGAGAAGGCTCGTGTCCCTATGTTCGACCTTGGTACACTTACCAAATAAAATTATTATACACCTATTCAAAGGGGTGGTGTTATGTATGCCCAAATGGCATTCTTCAGAATGCAAATGTGGGGCTACTTACATGACAAATCCAAGTGAAGGTGCTTTTCTCCTGATCTGAGGGTGTCATGGCTATTTGATTGTAACCCGAGTATCCATCAAGGAAACAGTAATATTGTTGCCCTGCAAGTTTCTCCAGGGTCAATAAAGGGCAGTGGGTTTTGGGATTGATGATTTAAATAATAGTGGCGGTATGCAGTTTTCTAGAATATATAGAAAGACGCCACCCGGTAGATGTTCACTACATCAGGAAGATAAAAACGATAAATTAAGCAGACAATTACGCGTTTTATCAGATGGCGTTGTTGCTGAGGACATGACTCATCCTTGTTTGTTTCTTTGGATTTTATTGTATTATTTTGAGTTGATTATTATAAGAAATCTAGGTCTTCATATTGTGTTTTTTTGCATCATTTTTGTTGACTAACTTTATTGGTATTCTTCTAACGATCTTATTTTGTGGCAAGGCTCGTGGAGATGGAGGATGCTCGATCTGCATGGTGGCTTGGAGTTGGAGCTCCCGTTGTGAGGAGCTGCATAAGAAATTCTGAAGATTTTGAGTATTTTAATTAGCAATTCATTTTCATGTTGTGTATACTATTGTTATAATTGCATTTCCAGCGGTCCTCATTCGAGGGCTCGCATGTGTACATGGACCTCGACTTTTGCATATGTTGTGTAGAGCTTGTTTCACCCCAGTCCTGGTGGGGCTTCACTTAAGTGTCCGTACCTAGGGTTAGGCACACGACTCTCTGAGATTACGTTATTTCAAATATTCTGTGCTTGATTTGTAGGTTAGGACACTCTAATAAGGACCAAGGGGATTCACTTCATCTCCTTGATTCATCGAGACACACTTAACATCGATCCATTTAGCCAAATTCAAATCGACGTTAATAGTATCATGTTAGGTGCAGTTTCCTCGACTTGCATGCATATAGTGTAAAACTTAAATACAGTCTTGCATGTGCATGGAGATTGCTGGAGGAACGTGAGTTCTTCTCTTAAACATGCATCATGATTTTCTCATCTACAATGGCTTCTCTCTCCCTCTCTCTCTCTCTTGGTTTATCACTTAGGATATAAAAATAGAATCGGGAATGACCGTTTGAAGATGAATGATTGATCTATAATCACTTTTTATACAATGATAACCTTAATCATAGAATTGGGTCTGTTAATACAAGTCGACATAAAATGGAATAAAATGAACCTTGGATTTTGGGAGAGCAATACCCTCAATGTAGGCAGCTTGTGATTGCATTTTGAGACGTGAGGATATATCCCTATGATAATACCCAAAATAGTCTTTAATCCTGCATAATGGACTCGACATTTGAATGATACCAATAAAAATAGAAAAGATAAATGACAAACACCTGATTTGCTCTCATGTCTGTATTGGTGAATCAAGGGTTTGTGCTTGCTTGGTTGAGCCTGATTTGTGTATCCTACCCAACCCTCATGTATCCACTAGACATCTTTGAAGATTCATACATTTTGTAAATCCATCCCTCACCTCTAACTCTAACACTAACATCAATCCCGGTCCCCCCGGTTTATCTCCATATCCAATACTTAGGCTACTTTGAGCCTAAGTATAGGGGGACCTGAGTCAAGTATATCCCCTCTCTTCTTGTTCCTCTTATACTCAAGTTATTTTAACATAAGTATAGGGGGCATCCGAGTTAGTTCTGGTATATAACCTTGTATTTTAACTTGAGCTATGGCTTCATATCACTTTGTGCTACGAGGACATAACAACAATCAAGTATAGGGGGTATACCGTATATATTGTATATACTTTAGCCATTGCTCATATTTTGAAAATTTTGAAACTTTTTGGGTCTAGGATATAACTATTTTTGAATCGATTTTCGTAAAATTGTTTGTAAATGCTTTGAAAAATTTTCTAACTGTGTGACACTATTTTGAAAAATATTTGATAATGATTTAAAAATGGGATTTTGACTCATTTTGGAAATTATTAAAAAAACATTTTGAAAATCTATATATCATGACATAGTTTGGAAAATGTTTTAAAAAACATTTTCAAAAATAAGGGACTAACTGATTTTATTTTGTAAATACATTAATCTTATTCAGAAATTCCATAAAAAACTAAAAAAATCAACAACTTTTCTTTAGCAGCGATTCTGACTACTGAGCTTAAAAATGAGTAGCTACTTCTCAGTGAGGGAATTACAGTCTCCCTTAGTAGAATGGGTGGTTAAAAGATGGCACCATCTTGAAGTAATATTGACAGTCGTTTAATGGTCCCTACGTACACCCATACTGGCTAGAAGTAGATGCAACTATTCTTATGAGCTCAAGATAGCCATTATTTCTCCAAGGAAATAAAAAAATCCATAAAAATTGCAAAATTCAAAAATTACAAAAATCACTAACTTTTGAGTTGGCACATTCACTATCACTCAAGGCTTGAGGATCTAAGGACACTTGATTTTTGAGATCTTGAGAGTATGAGTCAACCAACCTTAGTCATCAGGGTTTGAGACTCAACAATCCATACCTCCCTAGTTTGAAAGATACGAGCGCTACGAGCGCTATATTGCACTCTTAATCTCTACCTTCTAAATAATATAATCAGCACGTCACGTTCACGACTGCATGAATGAGGAGACGAGTTGGGGTATCACTTGAGAGACTTGGACTGGAGATCAGCACGTCACGTTCACGAGGATGGGATTAAGGTAGTAAAGGCTTCAAGAAACATGAGTGTCAGAAACCCTAGCTAGTATGCGAATAGGTTCTCATGTTATTGTTTGATATTGACCTATGTGCTAGGGTGTGATGAAACTTAATAATTGTTGATCAATGTGCACCAATTTAGTAAAAGTAGTGGAGCTAGACTACAAAAAGAAAAGAAGAAAAATGAATGAAAAAATATCTCAAATACAAAGTCAACGAGCTTCAAGCAAAGGCGAGTGCTCCCAACCATTTCAAAGTGTCCACTTGAACTAAAGCTAATTAGGATAATGAGTCAGGCTAGTACCTCAAAAATGGCTTTACATCATAAGCGATACAAGTATAGGTGTAAGTATATTAGATACTTAAAGAAGACACACCCCGGTGTACTACTAAGAAAATAAGTACTGACGATTCAACAACTCTTGATGGACACACTGGTCAACAATCAAAAAAATACATGTGTTGAATAATAAGGCACTCGAGAGGATCGTTTTCTAATGCGAGGGAGAGAAGAAATTACAGAATCCTATGCCCTCCATCATCTGGCCGTCCATCTACACTTTCAAGTCTGACAAACTAATGAGACCATAGATTGAATGCAAGAAAAGACTTATTCCCTAGTATTGAAGATTAGGTCTAGAGGAGGGTATCCTGGACTGGGACCTTGGGTGACATCTCGATTTGATTCTCACGATCGCAGTACACTAAATGCCATATCCTTATATTATATGTACAAATAAAGAGTCTGATAATTAGAGAAGTTGAATTCCTTTTGACTAAAGTATGGTTGAGCCCAGAATTTTAGGATCACTCAAATTAAGGGTCCTTGATGAATCAAACCTTGAAAATTCACAAATACTGCTAGGGATTAATCTGACTCTTTCATTCTTTTAATGCTCGAGGACGAGCATAGTTCAAGTATAGGATGGTGATGAATCTCGGAGTTATCATCACTATACTCCTTGATTATCCTCAAAGCATAAACATTTCGGTCAAAATCTTCATTAATTCTGCTTTATTAACATTGACCCTTTTCCTGTAATTATCCATAATTATTGTATATAAATTAGCCCCATTTATTTTCCTTATTTTTCTTATTAAAAATCCCTAAAAATTAGAGTAATTATTATGTAGATTTATTTTGGTTTTTAAAATTTTTAAAAGTTAAAATTAACAAAACAATTAAAATAAGTGTTTTTAATCCTTTAAAAATACCTCCAAAAATATTTCTTTGTATTTTTTCTTAAACTTGAAGCTTGTAGATGTCATCGAGATATACAACTTTCATGGTTTGAATTTTTCCTAATTTTCTTCCCTCTATTTCTTTTTGAATTTTCTTTATTTTTCTTTCTTCCTTAATTTTCATTGGGCCATGTGGCGCTCCCTGGAGTTGTCATGCAACCCGACCCTTTGTTGCCACCTACGCACCTTCTCTGTCACTGGATCGGATCACATGATCTAATCCAGACCGCTCACTTCCGCCCTTCTCTCCGCCGTTGGATCCACCTCCCCATGTGCTATCCACACCACCCACTCATGCCCTCATCACACTCATTGGATGGCTTAGCATCTAATGGTCAGAAGCCCTCCACGTCACCCATTCCTCCCCAATCGTAGGATCAAACCCATAGGTTCATCTTGATCGCTCCCCAACACCTTGATCTCCGCCCTTGGATTACTGCCTTACAACAGATCCAAGCCCTCATCTCACGCCTCATCCTTGGCCATTGGATCTCCAGATCCAACGACGGAGAATCCGTCTTCCTCCTCTAGTAATGCTCTCCACGTCTTTTGCCTCACCATCACTCCACCCCTTCCATTTTTAGACCCCTCATCTCATCATCTCTCCACGATCTACCACTGCCTCCACATAGCCCTGGGATTTCTCATTCACACCCGATCATCACTCACCTCAGATCCAATCTCCACAGACAACACCGGCTGTTACAAAGTCCCCTCTCCTCCACCGAAATGACCAGACCATCACCCTATAAAATAGCTGCCTCCGCCCTCATTTCTCTTCGTCGACCATTCCAAGGGCTACGACCAAGTGACCTCCACCTCCCTCGTGACAGGGGGAGATCGGATTTGGTCACGCGATGACGATCGAAGCCTAGGTGTAACCCGTGGCCCCGACTGTGTCGCAGCTCTGAGGCTGTCCGAGCCCCTCATCGTGACTGTTCAAGTCGAGTGAAGACCCGAGCGGCCACCGTCATTCAGCCCAAGCCCCTCCTCCACCAGCAACTCCTCTCTGATCATGTATCTCCCTCTTTCTTATTTTTCTTTATTTTTATTTGAATTATTCTCACTCACACATGCACCCTCTCCTATCACCGACCATCTCATAAGCTCTGTTGCACTTCACCGATCTTTACACTGCAAGCCGATCACCTTTTCCTTCTATCGCAACCCCCTTTCCACTCCAGGCAGGGCACCACCTACTCCACCCCTAAGCCCTTCATACACTCCAGCACGCTTCGGCTATCGTTATCTACTCCCATGCAGGTCCAACTCCAGTGGTCGGACGCTTCAGAGGAGCTCCATTCTAAAGCTCCTCCTCTGGCGAGGTTCCACCGCCAGTACATGCCCACCCCGACAACTCCTCTACTCACCACCAGCTTCATTGACCAATGTCCATGAAGCTTCCCCAAGCTTCTGGCATCTTGGATGAGCAAGGAGGAGGATAAGGCACTTCACTGGAGTTCCCGAATCGCCACCACCTTCGTGGCAGAAGACGACGTCCAAGGAGAGCAGATACTGTTGGATGACGCCTCCTCGGCTGCCATCCAACGACCATGAAGTGTCCACATCAACCCACCAAAGTAACCAGGCTTTGTGGAGCCAAGCCCCCTCCGAGGTGCCTCGGGCTGACACACGGCCCGAGCCACCTGCCCCGACCCTCACCGTTCTCTGAGCCTTGCCCATACGCGTGCAACGCGTGTGCCGGATAGGCAAATTGCAATCCACCCCTATGAATTTTCACTAATTATAATTAGGTCCAACCCAGGCGTGCGTGCCTCACGTGCCACGCTTAGGTAAATTGCAAAGGAGCCTCGTTGTAAATTCAATATTACACATATGCCCCTCCTAGTGTCTATTATGCATAGTTATCCTTTTTTTCATAGTTTTTGTTAAAATATGCCCCTAGACTATATTGCTAATATCTTGACCATGTGACCTCTTTTTTGTTTATTTCAATTTCAATGTGACGTTGATTTAATGATCTACCTAATGGCATGTTCAATTTCCAGATTTAACACCTAAATTACATGCTAGATATGTAGTGTCTCCTGCTCGTTGATTTCAACTACCATTTGCTTATTGAGTGCTCAAATCTTATGCATCAATTGAACAAGAAATTGAATCGATTTTTATTGCTAAAATATCTGATTAATTTAGGGTCATATTTCTACATTATTTCATTCTTGTATTCTCTTTGCATATCATGACATTATGTGGCATATGGCATCTTTAGTTGCATTAAAAATAAAAAAAAATTTGCATGCTGGTAATCCATTCCATGCATCACATTTCTTCGCATATTGCATCACAATTATTTTGAATAAAAAATGCATCTCTCATTTTGTATGCATCATTGTTTAATTGTCTTATCAATTGAATCATTTACTTTATGCATAAAGAAGACCTAAATCTGAGATTTTAATCACTTAGTTTAACCATTAATTTCCAATTAGTCGATGAGGAGGCTCGTGTCCATGTATTCGACCTTGGTACACTTAGTAGGTAAAATTATTATCCACCTATTCAAAGGGGTGGTATTTTGTATGAGATCCAAGATCACCTTCTATAATACGAAGATAAAAATGACGAATTAAGAAGGGGATTATGCATTTCATCAATGGTACCAGCCATTTTAAGTTACGATATTATACATCTAAAAGGACGGTTCTGACCAGGCTATTGGATTGAACTGATAGAGGAGCATGGAACCTAAGAGCTGTTGTGTCACAATCCCTAACCTGAATATGGTCCCGAACAAACTTAAAACCCAAAGTCTTAGTTGAGCTCCAAACTTTGATTTTATCAAGAGAAGTTTAAGAATCAAAATCATTCCAAATTCTTTCTTTTTCTCTTATTTATTTTCGTTTTATGCACTCAATATTATAAGTGTTTACTAGGGAAAGGCAAGTATAGGGGGTGATTAATCTCCATTTAATCACTTTTATTCTTTCATTTTGGACTTAAATTCTTAGTTAAATGCATGTAAATAGCATTAATCTGTACAAAATAATACTTAATAATTGACTCATAAATATTGTATAAATACATGTTTTTATTCAAAAATAAAAAAAAGAAATAAAAGAAAAGAAAAAGAAATGAAGTGTCAAAGACACTGAATGACCCTAAACTTCGAGACCATGCCAATATTGACTTGGTTGACCAAGAATAAAGTAGGGGGAGATAGATCCCATTAACTCTAAAGATAATACACTCAAACCCTAATTCAAATTGACTAATAAATAACCTTTTGTACTCTATTTTATTTTACTTTTTATACATCTCAAATAACGAAATACTCAACATGAAACTTGTACATAAAAATAAAAAGAAAAATACAAAAATAATTACACTTAAAAATAAGACACAGTGCAATCGGGACACACATATGAAAAAGCTACAAACAAAACTTCACAGAGCGGTATCTCCATACGAATTCAAAATTCACCAAACTCACCTTTATTGTTCATAAAATTAATTTATCTATCTAATGAAGGTGGTTTCATTAAAAATGGAGCTAATATGCAAAAGTCGTCTTTCGGGCCCCTATTGTACAACATACCTAATTATTCTATTCAATTTATTCATTATTTACATTTTTAGCTTTGTTATATTTTTATAAACTTGTAAATATTATTCAAAACATAATAGAAATATAATCATACAATAAAAGCATTAAATCTGCTTTAAAATAAATAATGAAATACAATATACACAAATACTATACCTAGAATATACTTATACATATTATTTAAGTACGTAAATCAAATCAGAAAAATAAAATAAAATATGTAAATATGTATTTGAAATTATTGTAAATATATAAAATATGTGTATGTAATAATAAAATATATAATACAAAATAAAAGTAAAATACCTCAAATATAGGTAAATATACATATGTGTATACATGTAAATATTAGCACCCAATAAATAAACTTGTAAAATAAATATACATAATATTAAAAACATTTTTCATGTTTTTAATATTATTTAATACATTCATTTATTATTTATTATAAATTTAATAAGGTACTTATTTCCTGAATTTCCTTGATTGGTCCACATGGACCAATCAAGAGCCTGCGTGAGTTGACATATGCCAACTACAAGGTCTTCGCCCCCCTCCTTTGTTAGACTTCCTACCACCGCTGCTTCGCCAATTTTTTAGCATTTACCTTGGGCTCCATGGACCTCGATTCCTTTACCAATCCTTCTCACCTTACCTTCCTCCATCACGCCGTGCGCTGATCTCCTCCATTCGATCACGCCATCTCACTCCATCCCGTAATCTTCACCGAACCTTCCCACTATGTATAAATAAACCCAAGCCACCCCTTTTGATTTTGATCCCATTTTACCCTTATAACCCCAATAGGGTACCACATATAGATAGCTCGTGGTGGCAGCTCGAGCCTCCATGACTTGTCATTGTGGATAAGAGGCGGAGGAGGGCGATCCAGGTTCTGCCGGAGCTACTCTGGTGATGCCTTGCTCGTCCTTGACCTAGGTGAAGTTCGAGCTGTAGTTTAGGTTTAATTTCTTGCACTTCTTCCTATTAGGCTAATTTAGACTTTAATTTCAGTAATAGTCATTAGGTTTGCGCAATTTCTAAGATCTTTGTTTGTTGGAGCGTCCTGCTCCAACTCAAAATTCACTGTGCACGCCTTGTTCTCAACCCACCATTCCACCCTCATTTTCATCTCCTACATCTTATTCATCAAACCACTCAACAAATCACCCTCAATCCACAAGATTCAGGTCTGACAAGCTCCTCCCTCTACCCGTCGTTGGAGCTTCTCTGCCCCTTCGCTCCCAATGCTCAATAGCTTCATCATAGGGCCAAGTAAAGAGACCTCAGTCCTCTTAACGATTTGGTGTAGGAGTTAACGCCTGAGGACTCATCAGGAGTCGAAATCAGAGGAGGCATACCTACTCTAGGCCATTGAACTAGAAGGAAGCCCATGTACCCATCGATGGGATCTGGAGACTTTTGAAGATCTCCAACACATGCAGTGTGGCCCCAAGAAGGTGTAGGGCTTGTTGGCATAGAGAACATGTGTCGGAGTCACGAGCTAATGCCGATAGAAGCGCCGCTAGGAACTTGTTTGTGGAAGTTCTTCTACCTACCTCCATCATTATCGTATCAAAGCCACAATCCATATATAATACGGGCCGTCCAGTTGAGGTGAAAGGAAGTGTCCTTTGCACTTGTTAGATCGAATTTGAGTGGGCTATGTGGCAAGCGGTACACCATTTGATGGTGCCACTTAGTGGGTAATTTTACAGTAGCCCCCATGCCTTTTTGTAATTGTTATAAAGTCATGTAAATTTATTTCATAATTTAAATATTTCTGTACAATTTGCATTGGACCCCCAAGACTTATAATTTATTACATCTAAATCATGTGCTAGGTCACCTCACGTGCCCGTTGTTGACACACTCTTTGTCAATCTGCTAATTAAACACACTTAGCAATTGCTAAGGCGACCGGACACAAAGGGCAAATCAGACAATAATTAACCCATAGATAATGATAAAGTGATGTAATATGTGTATGGAGTTAAATATTATTTTAACTCTGCAAAGTGTGCATAGGTGCAAGTATGTAGAGTGCCGAACTCAGGGAGCAAATATGATAGATTGATAAACTAATCAAAAAATTTCCTTCTATTGTCTTTTTATTTTAATTTGTGCTGTTTTAATTATATTTAATTTTTAGGGATTTTAAATTTTTTACATATATTTTTTATATTTTGATTTTGTACTTTTTATTTTCTTTTTGATTTTTAATTTCCTTTTCTTTTTAATATGCAATAAGTATATATAAGTATATATAATGTATAATATAACTACTATATACGATATAAATATATAATATATGTATAAAATCAGGAAAATACAATTAAGTGCATTTTTTATTTTTTAAAGTAAACATTATTTAAATGTATTTTTAATAATAATAATAATAAAAGTATATGAGTACATATAGCCATATATAGAGAATATAGTATTTTATATTTATAAATATATCTACAAATACTAAAAAATAAACAAAATGTTTTGTCTTTTTATATTTTTATCTATTTTTGAGATTTTTAAGCAATTTTTGATAAGTTTTTATGTATTTTTAATTGATTAAAAATGTCAAATCAGTGACTATTAATAATAGATTGGATTGTTTTGGAGTTTAAAAATAGATAAATATCTCAAAAGTTTTTGAAAACCATTTTTAATATCTAACATATAATATAGATAAAAATCTTTGTTTTTTGGGATTATATATGTTTTTACTTATTTTCATAAGGTTTTTAGGGTTTTTTAAATTTTTTATTTTTTTTACAATTTTTAGTTGGTTTTAGTCCGAAGTTACAAAATATAGTGATAAAGATACTCTATTTTTTGGAATTTTAACTGTGATTTTATTTCGTTTGCATTTTTAAAAGAAAATAAGGAATAAATGCTTTGTTTTTATTTTTAATAAATAGAAGAATAGAATAAAAAGCCTCCATGAAAATATTTGTGATAAAGTATAATATATGGCCTCTATCCTACTTTTTTTGGAATTTTCAGAGCATCAGAGACATTTAATAAAATAAAAGCAACAAAAAGAAATATACAATACTGATGGGGTATTTTTGTAATATTCCAAAATGTTAAGGTCTCGGATGCATTTTTTCACAAAATATAACACTTAATATAGAAATTACAAGACTAAAAACAAATACCAAGAATAGGAGGGGGTCCTCTACAAGATGCTCCGCTGTCGCACATGTATGCACATGTGAGGTGACAGTGCAGAGGACCTAGGTGGAAATAAATAAAGGCAGGGTTCGTATTACAAATATTACAAAAATATTTAAACTAAAGATGAATGTTTGTGGACTAAATTGTAAATACAAAAGGAAGCGTACCCCCACGTGCATGAATCTACGGCTGATGGGTCTTCACTTATCCACGTGGATGGTCGATATGCGCCTATACTACTTTACCCACCAATGGATCTGACCATATCCTCGAATGCATCTGACTTAAGATCTGACGGTGGTTGTGCAATCTGGACAAAGCTCCTAATATGACGACAGAGGAGGTGTCTAGAAGAATGGGAAGAAGATCCATCGGGGTGAGCTTCCTTCGGCTAGATCTCCTCAGTCTGGTGACGGATCTTACTACTCTACTACTCTAATCGACGGGGGAAGAGGTCCGCAGCCAATGGTACCCTCAAAATGTTCCAGGACCCGGTGATGGGGTCTTGGAGGCTCGTGTAACCTGGGGTGCCTGGAAATAATGCTCTTGGACTTAAGACCCCTCAGATGGAATCTCCAGCATCCATGACCTACATAGTTAGCTTCCAGACATAAAAAACAAAGGGTCCTATTGCGATTATTGGGTGAAAATAGGCGAGGTGCATCGTGGCAGAGGGATCCTACGATAGGCGGAGGAAGGAGCCCCGAATGCCTGATCTAGGGCTGACCAGGATGAATGGAATGGGTCAGGAGGTGGAGAAGACATTATGGAAGGTAGTGGTACTATGTGGTAGCGGTAGGGGGTTGGAACGAAGGGAAGAACATGTGACACAGTGATCGGATCCTAGTGCTCTGATGAACGACTAATTTGGAATCTATGATAAACAAGCAATAAATGCAAGAAATAAAGACAGAACTAAAATGCTGGAAAGAAATTCTACCTAAAAATGCAATAAAAAGGCGCTTAAACCTACTCGAAGATAGGGGCACTGAACCACCAAGCATAACTCACTAGTGATGGTTGGATCACGCTTCCTACACCTCTCGCGCATTGCAGACCTCACGAGGAGGATGTTGCCACCACCCTCAGCCTAGTCACACCATGATCTGAGGGTTTTAGAGCAGAGAAAGAGATCAAACAAAGAATGGAGGATGATGAGGGGTATTTGTACATGCGATGTTTGAATTGGAAGAAACACTCAATGTAGTGATCCAATGATCGAGGCAACATGATGGCGTGATAGAGCTATGATCGAGGAAGAAAAGCTACAAAGGAATCAAGCTAAAAGGATGAAAGAACAATGCACATAAAATTTGAGAAACGAGGTGGTCTAGTCCTGACGAGAGCAGACCTATGGGGAGATGGGAGTTGACCGAGGTCAACTTAGACCATCGCCTCATTGGTTCACGTCAGCGCAGAACAAGACAAATCAAGAAAAAAATCCCTTATTAAATAGATTTAAAATAACAAATGATTTTATTATTTTTTTATCAAAACATGAAATTTTTTATGTAGTATTTTATTATGATTTTTATTTCTTTTTACAACTTAATTTATTAGGTATTAATTTTTAGATGTATAGTTATAGGTATATTTACCTATATTTAATCTATTTTATTTTTATTTTGTATTTTATCTTTTTATTTTTATATTATATATACTTATAACTTATTTAAGTACACATGTACATATTTTTATTTTATTTTTCTAAGTTTATTTACATACTTAAATAGTTAGATGTATATATTATGTAAGTATAGTATATGTATAATTCATATATATATATATTGAAGTAGCTTCATTTATTTTAATACGTTTTTAGTGATTTTATTCTAATTTTATGATGTACATGTCTTTTAAATAATATTTGCAAATTTATAAGAATATAAAGCAGGAAAAATATAAAGTATAAATATTATATATAAGTATACTGCACAATGAGGGCCCAAAAGCCAACTTTTGCATCTTAAATCCAAATTGAATGAAACCATCTTCATTAAAAAGATAATTTTATTTTATGAACAATAAAGTGAGTTTGATGAATTTTGAGCTTGTATGGAGAAGAAATATGTTTGTAAAGTTTTCTTTAAGGCTTTTTATTCTATGTGTCCTGGGCATACTGCGCATTATTTTTTAGTGAAATAAATTTTGTATTTTTCTTTGTATTTTTATAATGTTCATGTTCAAAGTTTATTGATTTTAAGTGTAAAAATGAGAAAAATAAAATGAGGCCCAAAATATAATTATTGAAGAATAAAATTTATTATTTTTATGTAATTATTGGCTCTTATCTCTCCCCCAACTTTTTTCCTTATCGACCACGTCATCAAGATGACCATGTCTCGGGGTTCAGGGTCACTTAGTGTATTTGACATTTCCTTCCTTTTCTTCTCTTTTCTTTGTTCTTTTATTTTAGTATTACATATAATATTTTATACAATGTATGCGTATCGATAATTGAATGTTATTTTTCACAAATTAATGCTATATACATGTATTTAGCTAGGGATTTGTGGCCAAAATGAAAGAATAAAGGCGATGAAATGGAGATTCATCACCCCCTATGCTTGCTTTTACTAGTCCCCAACAAACACTAATGCTAATAATTGCATAAAAAGAAAAACAAAGAAAAAAAGAACTAAATTGGATTGTTTTTAACTTCTAAACTTGTCTTCATAAATCAAAGTTTGGCACTCAGTCATACCTTTGGGAAATTAGGTTTGGTTGGAACCTTATTAGGAAATAGACTTAAAACTCAACATCCTCTAAGAACCACAAAACTCTGTCCATGTCTCCTCAAAAGCTAGGTCATAACACATCTATCTCATGTGCAATCCCTTACGACTATGATCCTATCTTGCACAGTGTAAGTGAGATGTAGCTCCTCTCGAATGAAGCGGTAAAGAGATAGTCTTTTCCAACATGGTGAACCTAATTCCCCAATCCGACAACTCTTTCCTCTAGAAGCAGGATATTTCCTTCTAGTTTCAAGTGAAATCGGCTTAAGAAGAGGAGGGGGAGAAGAGAATGGAAGGTAGCCAGTGTAGCTACTATCTTAGGATGCTTAACTAGTATAGTCAAGTCATCCAGCTGCAAGCTCACATGAATACTTTGACTTTAAAGCACAAGCTTGCTTATTGAACACATACTTCGATGAGAATTGATTTTTCTTTAATTTTACCGGTCTATTTTTTGATACTATTTGCAATAACATATATATATATAAGGACTTTTTCTCTTGAGCCGATAGACTATCCCACTTTTGGAGCATTATTGCAACCCATAGCCTTCTGTCCTTGGACCTCGTCTCTACTCGGGTTAGGGCAAAATAGCCATAGATTATGAGTTCGTATGTTTCCATTTGCTTGTATCTCAAGTCGATAAATCCAACCCTCCATTGCTTCAACTAAGTTGAGCAACGTGTAAGGCGTAGGTGTGCAAGTTAGGTAACCATTGACAAGAGTCATGCGTGTGTTTCGTTAGCCAGTCAAGATGACATATGAACTTAGTCTTGTGGTCTCAAAGAATTAAGTCTAGTAGACCTGAAGCGCCTCATTCCAGTTCCTATAAGGTTCTTGTGATTAAGCAGATTAAGGTCCAACCATGCTCAAATTTTCAGATTTTATCTAGACCAGTTCAATTGTCATTATCAATCAAAAAAATGCAAATGCTATGTATAATGCAAAAAGAATCTTTTTGTGAAGCATTTTCTATTTTTGAATTTTTTATGGATTTTTTTAAAAAATTCTGCATATTTTATGCATTTTTTGAATATATTGCAAAATTTTATGGTTTTTCCATTAGGGTTAGTGAAACAAGTACGTGTAATTATTTACATGGGACTTCGTCAATATTTACAAGAAGTAGGCGGAGAATTTACGCAAGTTATTTATACATAAATAAGTTAATCGTTATTTACTAGTTTTTTGTAAAATTTTATTTTGATGGTATTATATACAAGGTTCCCAAAAATTTGAAATCATTTTCACAAACATTTTGAAAACTTATTTTTGCAAATAATTTTGACAAACAATTTTCCAAGGATTTACAAACTTTGAAAATCATCTTGCAAAGATTTTTCAAACAATATGTATAGATATTTCAAAGTATTTTCTACAATAATTTTTCAAATTATTTGCAAAATGTATTTTCAAAAATTTTATTCAAACAAATAAAACAAATTTTTGTAAAAAAGTTTTACATGGGTGATGACACACTCCTGGTCGGTTTGCTAATCAGACATAATTAGCACTCGTCGAGATGATCGAACTCAAGAGGCACGCCAAGCAACAATTAACACACATATAATCTTAAAGCAAGGCAATATGTATGTGAAGTTAAAATTTATTATAACTCTACAAAGTGTGTATAGGTGCAAGTCTGTAGAGTGTCGAACTTAGGGAGCATACATGATAGTTTGAGAAATTAATCCAAAATTTTCCTTCTCTTGTATTTTTATTTTCTTTTTGTGGGTTTTCAATTATATTTAATTTTTAGGGATTTCTAATTTTCTAATTTTCTAATTTTTTAATTTTTATGTTGTTTTTACATTTTCTTATTTTAAATTTCCTTTTCTTTTTAATATATGAAGGTACAATATATATGTCTATCTATATAATATAAGTACTATACATATAATAGATATAGTAAATAAATTAATATATATAATCACAAAAATAAGCAGGAACAATCCTTCTTATTTCTTAAGGGATTTTTAAATATTTATTGGAATTTATAAATATTAATAATAAAGAGTATATAGTAATAATAAATATGCTATATATAAGGTTTTTTATTTATAAATATAACTATATATAGTTAAAAAGGTATAACATAGAATATTTTTATGTTTTTAATATTTTCTCTATTTTTGTTAATTTTCTTATAATTTTTTCCATTTTTTATTTAATTGATAAAACATGTCAAAACGGGGACTTGTAATACTCGACCGGATTTTTTTAGATTTAAAAATAGATAAATATCTCAAAAATTCCTAAAACCATTTTTAATATAATATGTATATGATATAAAAAATAGAGATAGAAATGAATATTTTTGGGTTTTTGTATAATTTTTATTGATTTTTGTAAGGATTTAAGTTTTTTTAAATTTTTAGTGTTTTTATTTTGCAAATTTTAATTATTTTGGTATGGAGTTAATATATAAAATAGTAGAATATAACTTTTTTTTGGTATTTTTAAAAGTTGTTTTATATATTTTATTGTTTTTAAAAGCAAATAATGAATGAATGTTTTTTAGCAATTAGAAAAATAAAGAAAATACCTTAATAAAAATACATGTGATAGCATAATGTTCAAGGCATTTACTCTAATTTTTTTATTTTTAGAGCATTAAAGACACTTAATAAAAAACAACAAAAAGAAATTTCATTGTTGATAGGGGTATTTTTGTAATATCACAAAATTTCTTGGATATGGATGCATTTTTTTATCAAAATATAACACTTTAAAATATTAAGACTAGAAATAAATACCGATACCTGGAAGGGGTCCTCTGAAAAATGCTCCGTCCCTGTCGTGTATGTGCATGTGATGGGGACCTAAGTGCAATAATTAGAAGTTCAAGGTTCAAATCATAAATTTTACAAAAATAATACAAATGCAGATGCAAGTTTAACTAGTAAATAATAAATAAAAAATTGGGGGTATAATGTGCAACATTATCCCCACGTACGTGATAAACAACTGATGGGTCTTCACATGTGGACGACCGAGATGCGCCTATACCGCTTCGAGGATCGGTAACGGAGATTAGATCCTCAAATGCATCTAATGGTCACTTGCGCTTAAGATCTGATGGTGGCCGTGCAATCTGGACGAAGCTCCTAATCTGATGGTGGAGGAGGTGGCTGGAAGAATGGGGAAGAAGCTCCGCTTGGGCAAGCTTCCTCCGGCCAGATCTCCTCGCTCCGGTCACCTGGAGTGCTCCTATCGGGTGCAAAATGGAGCTGGAGCTCTTCTGAAGATGTTGATGCCCTCAATTGGGTCTGGGCCCCATCGATGGAGATACAGAGCTCGAAGATGCTTGGGGTTGTTTCCTGATGTGGACACCCCTCAGATGGGGTCTTCAGCACATGCAAATAGGATAGAAAGACTAACAGAGCAAAGGCGAAGGTACTGGTTGTTATTGGTGGGAGGTCAAGGTGAAAATGAGAGGGAGATGGAGCTATCCGGTGATGGGTGGAGGAGGGAGAGCAGAAGACTTGATCCAGAATGAATCAAGGTGGTCGGGTGGTCCTGATTGGTGAAGAAATGGAAGGGGGAGCTAATGGGGTGGTCAGGCAAGGTAGAACATAGGAGGAGGATGGTGGAACTGTGGGTAGAGCTTGAGAGCTCCGGCGAACTAAGATCTATCTTATACAGTAAGCTAGATGATTAAAACATGAAATAACAACTAGAGTAAAATCTACCTACAAATGCAATAAAAAGGCGCTCAAACCTATTCAGAGATAGGGAGCACAGAATCATCGGGCGGAGCTTCGCCAATGATGGTTGGATCGTGCTTCCTACACCCTCGCACACTACAGACCTCACGAGGAGAATGCGTCACCTCCCTCAGCCCGATTGTGCCATGATCCGAGGGTTTGAGCGTAGAGAAATGGATCAAATTTGAAATGGGGAAGGAGGAGGAGTACATGTACAGATGACCTTTGAATTGGGAGAAGCGCTTGATGCAATGATTCAACTATCGAGGCAATGTGTACGTGGTTATTAGAAGAACGAGATACAACTATTAGACTTTGATCTTATCTAATAAGCAAGTCAATTTCAATGATTATATGCAGATGTATAATATGTTGATGCATTATCCGAGTCCTTCTATAAGGGTCCTAGATAGTCTATATAGTCATACCATCAATACATGAACTTATTGTAGTATTTGCATTCATCTATCTCTTTAGATGTCATATGTGTAGAAATTACAGAAGTACTGTCAGCTCTTTGAATTTTCTTCTCACTTGGGTCAGACCCATTCTTCCACTGCACTTCCTTCATCTATAAACAACCATTGCTTAAGACAAAGGATCTCTTATGTTGAACTCAAAAGATTTAAACATAAAAATTTCAACATTTATATATGCTCCATTCAATTCATACAATATGAATATTACGAAGCTTCATGAAAGACTAGAGTATATTTAGTAGAATGATGACATTCATCGTATCTACATCCATCTTCTCTTAAAGACTTTAGTTTATGTAGGTACTCAAACATTTTGAGTACATTATCACATACCGAGCCACCATTTCGCATAATGCAGTGAACCATGTAATTAATATTTACATGTTGAGAGCACATATGTATGCCAAAACATCTTCTAAGGTTTTATAAGGTTTTTCGATAATTACGATCATCATCGACATGATACTTCCAAAGCACATTCGATGAGAGATCAAGACTTAGAGACATGCATACCCAGGGTTATTTTCCTATTGTCTATTTAATTGTCATTTCTCATTATTATGAGGAAACTTGCAAATTGCAACCACATACGTCATGTATCTAATTGCAAGTGGAATATCTTAATCATGGATCCGATCCATGATATTTTACTGGTTATTATTGAGTATAGTTTTGAGTGAGTTTAATATATGTTATCTGAAATAAGAAATATCTGCATAATACATATTTTACTTTGATTAAGGATTTTATATCAAAGTTGTCTTGCCTTGTCAAATCTGAAAGTTCATTCCCTTATTCACTTTCAAAGCACGGGACATACTTACTATTATATCTCAAACAAGATATGGGATCACCTTCTTACCTTTTTTACATCTCAATAATACGAGAAACTACAACTCGGATAAAAAGATGCGGGAACTCATCCTGCCTTGCAAGTTTGACTTGCATTTCCCAATTCGGTCTTTAACACCCGGACCCACTACTCCTAAGGTGATGTTGACCCATTGTTAATTGAATCAACCATCAACAGGAATAGAATTTGCTATACATAATCCAATATCGCCCCAATAATATAAGGAATTGATATTGGGGTCATTACACATACAACCCTACTCTTTCGAGATGCAATGAGCTCGATCCATGTGCGCATGTATGCATGCGCTATCACTTCGGATAGGCATCTCATACATACAATCCATGGTGACGGAACCCTTCGCTTTGACGGGAGGCCATGGATGTCATTTATATGATCCTTCATATTCCATTCAAATTTTGATTAGTTATTATGAATATTATTCACATAATTAATTCTTCCAAGGGAATTACACCTCTATTCATAATAGAGTATTTATTTTAATTGGATCTAATTAATTTAACCATATTAAATCAATTATCAATCTAATGCAACCAACAAAAAATTATGGTTTACTTGTATTACTATATAGTATTAGCTCTCACAAGTACATATTATTTTGTATTTTAGTAATTAGAGCACAACTTGACTTACTCATATTATTCTATCCTAAAAAATGGATCCGACCAATATACTCGAGTTATGTTGGCAGAAAGCATTTCATTGACATGCAAGGCGCTAATTAAGAAACCAAACCAACATACCCAGACTAGACACCTTCACCCTTTCGATTGAGAATAATATAAAATAGTGCCAACATACTTGTCGTTTTATCAATCAAGTTTGATGATCGGCATTGTACTATATAGTAATCACTCCGAGATTTAGTAATAAATTTAAGGATCCTAAATTTCTAGTCATATCGAGCAAACATGCTCTTGGTTTTGCATGTAAAAGTTATCCTACAACTATTGTAGGATAAAACAATGTTTTATCATGGAACATTCATTCAAAGGTGATTGATGTTTAGTAAATTATCTCCATAAATAGTAAGCATCATTTAATCACGATAAATTCTAAATTACCTTAATTTATATCGAATGATAAACACATTAAGTGAGAAGATTTGGTGATTTAATAATCATCCGATCCATCACCACTAAATTCGAAATATCTAGAGCAAACAGAGTCGGAATCACACGAAATAAATTCAAGCGATTTTCTCATTTGATTCTCTACTTAATTATGGTGTTAATTTCATGTTTCATGATCTAAAAATAGTAAGAAAAATTAATTTCTTACATATGCATAAATACATGCAAAAATAAATTTTATTACAGGAATGATCCAGATAATTATTCATGCACTTTTGGTGCCAACACTTGGATACTATTTTGGGGACATATTTAGACATTATAAAGACATCTTAAGATCCAAAAAATTTGTCCAAATAGTGTACAAATAATGACTTTTTATCTTAGCTAAAAATGATTCAAAACATGCATCTTATGCACAAACAACGAGTCCCCGCACATCTGATATACGAAACCTTGTTCCCTTAGATTTTAGATCACATCTAAGACCCTTGACCAAGGCTCTGATACCATTTGAAGATGAGGGTTTAGGTCTTAACGCATCACGGAAGCGTTACGATCGCATCATATACGATCAAGAGCGACTAGTCTCACTAGTAGCTCAAGGTAGTGAAAAATAAAAAAATTCTAAACAGATGAAACCACATGATTTGAGAACACTTATCAAATCGTTTCATCAAGATCACAAACAAGTTCAAAGGAATAACTCTTGAAAGGTGGTTGCGATCGCTAATGTCTAAAGTAAGGGATTCTCTTGTCTCAAGTCCGATCCGACGAGGATCGTAGTTGCGGGTGCGTTGATGAGACACGTGCTTTCCGCAATCCATATTGATGATCCAAGCTTGAGTCTCTTGATTTCATCTCATGAAATTTGATGTCTTCTTAACGATCAAGGTGCACTGAAGAAGAGAGAGATCCACGAGTAGACGATCCTATAACACAATGACAACACATCAGCTACGAGGTTCTCTAGGTCAACAAGTGGACGACCACACGTTATGAAAGAGAGAGAGAGGATGACTATGAAAATGAGAGAGAGAGAGTTTTTCTTAAAATTATGTTGTAGAATAAAAGGCTAGGCTATTCTCCTTTTATATTAAATTGGATGTCCATGGATCACAATCCATGTGCACACAAATCCAATGGCTTAGATTGATTTGTGCTTTCAATCTATGGCCACGATTTTATTGCATAAATTTGCAAAAATAATTTGTTATATTTAAAATAACTTAAATATATTGAAAATCAATCAATATAATTCAATTTAATATCAAAGCAACAAACATGGAATGCATTGGAAGGAAGGCACCCACCTTTCATATATAGGGAGGACGACCACAAGTTGAGAGAGCTCAAGACCGTCCCCCCTTGTATGGAAAGGGGTGTGGTTTCATTCCATAAAAGTTGAGATCTCATATCTCAACAAATATTCCATATGTGCAATAATATTTATTGCATAATTATTAACCAAAATAATTTCAAATTATTTTGTGATAATTGAAATCATGTCATTGATATTTGTGAATCATATTCACGCATCCAAATAAAATGTAAATTGCATTTAAAATTAATTGTCCAATGTGAATCCAATTCACATCAACATTTAATTCATAATATCAATTACAATTAACTCTCTCTAATATATTTAAAATCACATTTATAGTGTATATATGATTAATATGGATAGTGATATCCATATTATTCATATTCTTGATAATTAAATCATATTCAAATAATATGAATCACATTCGTATTATTCATAATAATTAAATCAAATTCAATTACCAATTTTCCTCAATGATTAGATACATTATCAATAATGAAATAATTCTTGAACTCTTTCAAGAGTAATGTGCTTTCTCCGTGGATACTTTGAGATAAGGACATGTCGATTGTACGTTCGATGTATAGTGACTTGTATATTGAGATCATATCTCAAATACAGATTAAGGGGACCTCTCAAAGATGTTTGGTTGAATCAAAACCGTAAATCTAATCTTCCCATTACATCCAAATCACATTCAGATCAATGCCCAACATTTGGACGAAGATTAGATCACTTCTCTATTTAGAGTAGTCTGTAAAACCCAAACCTGTTTCATGACTCCCTCGGAATGGAAGTGTTTTGGTTATACAATCATTTACGCTCACATCACCCTCGAGTATTCCTAATACCTGTACATCCTGCATACTGGAGACCTAGAATAAACCCGAAGTTTTAAATCTTATTTGAACTGTCTCCTTTAGGATTTTATCATTAAGTTTCTCATTTGATCATTGGAAGTTCATATGGATCATATCCTTTCCAAAAGCGTATATCATACCTATGTATCGATCTTGTACTTTCCAAAAGTTTATATCATACCTTCAAATTCAGTCAAACTTCCAAAGCGAGACATCTGTGCATGGAATTCAATCCCAATATCTTATGAGAGAGCTCATGTATTCCGCTTCAATAATGAACTTGTATGATCCTTTTGAGAGATCTTATTACTCATATGTCCTTGTATGCACTCCAGCTCACCGATGTATAAACCTTGATTTGATCATCGACCTATTGGTCTGCCAAATGTACATACTCCAACATATAGTAGCACATCTGTCTCCGATCAGAAGATGCATGCCTATATCGTGAAAGTATACGACATAGGTCTTGGTTATCTTGATCTCATTAACTTAGCTCTCTGACCTAACCTATCTAACACCTCTGGATCTCTATTCCTATGTAGAGGACCTGCATCAAGAGGTCAGTTAGATATCAACCTTTAGAGAAATGATTGCCATCTCCTTCTCATGTTGGAGATCCTCTCTTAATAATCACTTGACGGTGCTTGATGAGTCCTTAATCTATTTCTTTAGATATCATCCAAGCACCATCCTCTATGATTCAACATTTGAATCAATAACTGTATGATCATTTCATGGTACATAACCTTAATTGTACTAAAGGACATATAATGCAAATTAGTTATTCTTCATTTCATATAAGGGAATGATTTGCAATAATATTTATTGCATAATGGCTCACCGTGGGCTTGCATGTCCAACATCCTCCTCTTTCCAGACCGTGTGTCGTTGTATGCTTCACATTCCCGTCAGCGTCACCATGGGTTGTCATGCTTTTTCGCACAAAACCATAAAAATCCAGCACAAAACTCTTATAAAACAAGTTTAAGATCAAAAAATAAGTTTAAGATTAACAAACAAGTTTAAGATTGAACCAACAAGAGGATCTGATCAAGCGATCAACCCTGAGATCATTGAAACACTTGTGGGATATTTGTGGATGCCGTCACACCATCATGCTCCTCTGCCATCCAAGTCATGTGAGAATAAATGATCTCCTTCTAGGTCATCAAGCACATCCAAACGACCTCCTTCCATGACGTCGCGCTCTCCCCTCTCTATCCGCGCACCACCTCCATTCACCAAAACATCTTGCTCTACGCACCATCATCCCTTGCTTCCGCCACCACCGTCATGAGAGATAGAGAGAGTCACCACCACAACCAATGTGAGAGAGAGAGAGAGCAAGTTTGAATTATGTTATGTGTTGTCACATTCTATTTTAGAATGTAGCAAAATGACCAAAACATGTTTCTCAACATTATAAGAATAAAACTAATGCTCCATTAATTTCAGCCACCTGATTAAATATATAAGGATGATATTAATGGTTCACTATGGGAATAGTGAGTCTCCACCTCATTTGAAGTTCCTCCAATATACATACACACACATGCATGCATGCATACAAACAAAAAATAAAACAAACAAAGATGCATACATATAGATGTTGCAAGTATGCACCAAGGTGCATGTATGTCTACATGCACCGGTGCCGCAAACGTCCATTTTTCTCAATTTATTTGAAATGAATCATTGAGGGATTTACTTAGAATATTAGGTGGATTATATATTTCAAATTTCGTACAAAACAAACATTCATAAATTATTCTCTAAAGGGGTTGATTTCAACAATTATGAGACCGTTGAAAATTCGACTGTCTTGATGGATAAGTTAGAAGTTTCGAATTAAGTTGAAATTTGAATGACATCATGATGATATATTGTAATCTAAATTGCCCAATGTTTCGTTTTAGAAAAATAAAAAATGGACGTTTGTGGCACTAGTGCATATTCCCCCCTACACACGCACGCATGCACACACACACACACACGTGCATACACGCACACACGCATGCACACACACATGCACACTCACTCACACACACACACATGCACACACACACACACACGTACACACACACACGCTCACACATACACGCACACACACACACATGCACACACGCACACACACACACACATGCACACACACACACACGTGCACACACACGCACACACACACACACGTACACACACATACACACACACACACACACATTTTTTTTTGAAAAATACTTCCGCGGATTTTCATCACTATATCCCTATATTATGTCATTTTAAATTCATGCGAAATGGAGACTCATATGACCTCCATTCAGACGGGGTCAATTTCAAAAATTCTACGACTATTAAAAAATGATTATCAAGATGGAGGCCGTTGGAGTCTCTATTTCACACAAAACTTGAATGACATAACATAGGGATATAGTGATGGATTTCCACGGATTCATTTTTCAAATAAAAAATAAAAAATGAGAAAAATAGGATGGGGGAGCCAAGTTAGCTCCCCTAGGGACAACCCCATTTACCATATATATATATATATATAGAGAGAGAGAGAGAGAGAGGGAGGAAAATGTGCCCATAGGCGCACGCAATTGTGTGTTCCCATGTATAAAATTACATATTCTTTCAGTTGTAATAAAAACCAAGTTTGTTGATCTTGATCCAGACTATAAAAAAACAATATTAAATTTCAAGTCATTTTGAGTACTGTAACATATCCATCAATTGATGCAAGAATCATCTTACAGGGATCGTATGTGCCCATTGATGAAACTCGATTTCATCATCTTAATTCTTCATTTTTAACCCCCTTGCTTAAAAGTATGTCAATAAAAATCAGATAAAGTCTTGTAATTATCAGAGTCTTGAATAAATTAAAAATGTCAAAATTAAAAATCATGGTGTTTTTAGCTCTAAAAATACCCTCAAAAATATTTCCTATCTTTAAATGACCTCATCTTCATTTTTGATCAACATGAAACTTGTAGATCTCATCGAGATCTACAACTCTCATGTTGTGAGTTTTCTCAAATTCGGCCATTTGCTCCTCCATATCTCATCATCTTTCTCTGAATAACATGATTGGGCCACGTGGCTCATTCTGGTTGAGCCACGTGGCCGCATATCCTCACGCCACGCTGCCGCGCCTAGCATCCGTCAGATGAATGTCTGGGAGCTTTAATCGTAACCGTTCATCCCGCACTTAATTTCAGTCTTCAGATCAAGCTCCTGCTCTCATCACCGCCACCCGCTCGCGCCTCACCCATAGTCCGCCACATGGCGCCTTGTACACCATTCAATCACCTTCAGGCAATTCAATCCCATCCATTCTAATCCACCAGTCCATCCACCGTTCGATCGAAAGCCTGATCTGATATTGGCCGCCCGTTTCCTTCTGCCCATGCGCTCGACACGTGGTGACATCTTGGGCCCGTCGATCAGATCCAAGCCGCTCGATGGCGCCTTCTTCTCGACCGTTTGATCACAAAATCCAACGGTTAAATCTTCGTCTTCAATCTCCAGTCTCCCCTCTATCGCACGTTCTCCACCTTTCACAGCAGCCTCCCCCTTCCCATTTCCTCCATCAATTCCAACGCCCTCCTCTCTCGCTAACCGTCCCATGGCGTTCATCAATCGTCCAACATCCTTGCGGTTGTCCACTCATCCCATAACGTCCATCCACCCGCTCCATATCTACCCCACAAGTCGTGCCCATCACCACCTGGAACCACCAACTTCACCCCTTAAATACTCCATCGCCGCCTTCGATTCCAGGTGTCCACCTTTATGCGGGGTGAGTCCCAGCTCTCCTCCATCTCCTTGTGACAGGGGGAGGTGGCAGGATCGAGCCAAGATGGCCTCCGTCTCCGGTGTTGACCCGCCACCCTCCATAGCGGCGTCGCGGTGCTCCGAGCTCGCCAAGCTGCTCCCCATGGCTGGGGGAGTCCAGCGATGACCCGGGACTCGAATCGAACCCCAGCCCAAGCCTCCGACCTCCATCTCCGACCAGGTAAGATTCCTCGTCCCTCTTTGTATTTTTCCTGCATTTTCGCTTAATTAATTAGGAGGTTACATACACTCTCACACTCCATTGAACCCCCCCACGAGCTCCGCCTACTATCCTTCACCTTCGCCAGATCCTCCGATCGCACCTTCTCCGCCACTGATCGCCTCCGACCCATCTTCTCCGACCTCTCCGGTGGAGGAGTTCCGGTTCCTCATCCTCATCGCTCGAATGGAGCCCCATACCACTCACACACGTCATCCCTATGTTTCGGATGTTGTTCCTAACCACACAGGTCATCGAATCCATCAATGGCCGGAGCGTTATCGGAGCAGACTTCATCAATGTCGTCACTGTCATCCGAGCTCTGATGACTGGAGCCAGGAGCTCCGGTGCCTTCCCCGAGCTCCCAACTACCTCGCCCAACGTCTAAGGAGCCTCGGGGAGGTACACAGTGTTAGAGCAGCAGCGGCAGAGATTGAGCTCCTTCGCCGGAGCTCGAACCTTGCCGCCAGATGCAGCTGAGGAAGGAGGAGCAGTCACCGTTGGATGCTCTTCCCCGGAGCTCATCCAACGGTAAAGGTGCAGCCACGTCGACACGCAACACATACTCCAGTATCCGTTGGATCCTCACGATCCAATGGTATACATTCGGCCACGCGTCAACGTCCAAGGAATTCCGAGCCTCAGCACCAAACCAGTAGGTTCGGGTGCTCCGAACCTACTCCGAGCCAAAGCCTGGAGGCTCGTCTGTTCTGAGCCGAGCCGAAGCTGCACCGAGCCTACTCCAAGCCTCCGAGTCCACCCGAGCCTGGAGGAGCACGTGCCGATCACGTGCGACCTGGATAATTTGCACAGAGGCCCACAGACTTCTTGAAATTTGCAAACATGTCCAGATTCACATGCTGTCCATGCGTGCCTGGGGTATTTTGCATCTATACCCTCGTAGGTTTTCATAATTGCAAAAATACCCTCGCATGTATGGAACATTTATAGGGAAGGACTCATGCTTAATTTTTATTGCATTTTAGTCCTTTCTAGGGACCTGCTTGTAGTTATCTTTCATGTTTTCTTTCAATTATGACCTTGTCTTCTTTTATGCATATCTCGAGCATCGTAACTCTTTTCAATCGATTTCAGTTTCATTTCGAAGCTTGCTTGATGATCTTTTTAATGGCATAGTTATTTCTTCTTTTGGACACTGTGATTCTTATGTATTATTATAATAACAAATGTGTCTCTAATTACTCCAGCTTTTGCCTTGTTTAAATTAACCATCAAGTTTGTCACTTGAAATTAAACCCGAAATCGATTCATTTTCTTAATTGCTCATTATTCTGGTCTAGGGAATATTTCCATTGCATCTCATTGCATATATTTGCATGATTAAAAAAATAAAAAATGCATGTTTTGAATTTGTTTGATGCATTGTTGTGTATTTTTTCATTGTTTGGCCTATGGTTTTCTAATTCAATACTTAAATGATAAATAAGAGTCTGAATAATCATGAGAGAGGCTCGTGTCCCTGAGTTCGACCTTGGTTTCTTACCAAGTAAAATAAATTAATGACCATCTGATTTCACTGCCATATCCAAATTAGATGGACTTTGATGGAGCGAATCCAACCCGACTGCAACGTTCTTAAGTGCTAAATCAGCATACTTAGAGGACCGAATTTTCGGTTCGTCACCCATGTGCACATACTCCTTGCCCTAATACACACACATATATGTATATACATAAGTATGTACACGTACGTACCTACGTACATGTACGTACATACGTACGCATGTATCTACATACTCATACGTACGTACGTATATGTACATACATACATACATACATACACATACATACACATACCTACATATCTATATACGTACATACCTACAGACCTACCTACAGACACACACACGCACACATACACACACACACACGTACACACGCACACGCGTGCGCGCGCACACACACACATGCACCGATGCACACATGCACCCATGCGCGCACGCGCCGCGTGCGACACACATGCACATGCACGCGCGCACACACACACGCACACACGCGCACACTCGCACACACTCACACACTCACCCCACTCTCTCTCTCTCTCTCACACACACATACACACAGACGCACACACTCACCCCCACTCACACACACATACACACATGCGTGCGCGTGCGCACACACACAGACAACCAGACATACACACATACAAACATACATATATACATACATGCATACATACATTGGAAAATGCTGCCCCCTATTGCTAAAAAAATGGGGTGGGGGGAGTTAAGTTAGCTCCCCCAAGGGGCAATCCAATTTTACCCACATATACACACAGACACACGTGCATGCGTGCGTGCGTGTATGTATGTGTGTAGGGGACTTATCCAATGGGTCCTGTGCCCATTTGAGAAGAGATGAGCCCACTCATATTTTACTAATATTTTCTATCATTTTGAGTTCAATGCTTATTTATTTACAGTTGTTATATCATGTTCTTGATATTAGTAACTATTTTCATATAAAGAAAACCTTATACTCATAGGAAATGATCATTAGTAAGAATAAAAAGCGACACTAGTAATACGAATAATAATACAATCATTTTGTATGAATTTAAGGTTTTTTTTTTCTAAAAATAGTTACTAGTATTAAGAATATGATATAAAACTTGTAAACAAATAACTATTAAGCTCAAAAGGATAGGAAATAATGGTAAGAAAAAATGAGTGGGCTCATCTCATCTCAAATGGGCATAGGGCTCATTGGATAATTTCTCTCTCTCTCTCTATATATATATAGGGTCTTTCCAATGAGGTGCACCTTTCTTGGGTCCATGGAAAGACCATCATGAGATCCGTTAGATCTCAATCCGATGGTTATTTATTCAAAAGGGTATTTTAGTCATTGGGTTTTCAGTTTGAATTTGAATTTAATTTATTCATTTTATTTTACCAATTTTAGATTGCCTAATTTGGCAATTTTTATTGCTATTTATTAAATGGGGTTCTGTCAACGAGGGGGCATTTTCGCGCTCTACAGAATGCCAAGCATCTTTATAAAATTCAATTCCACATTGTAAATTTGTATCCTGCATTGTAAAATAAGGTCACAGTTAGTAATACAATTATTGTTGTAATTGTAAATTTGGTAATGTCTTTGTAAAAAGCTGCCTTATATGTAGGAATATGTTGGTATTTGTAAATTCTGATATGAGATTGTAAAAATGGAACTGAGATTTGTAAAAAACGATTGTAAAAATTCTAATATGAGGTAAATGCAAAAAAATAATATGAGATGGTAAAAAAATCATTGTGATTTGTAACAAAAAGAATCAGTATTGTGAAAAACGAACTGAGATTGTAAAAATCAGATGTAAAATCAGTGAATGAATTAGAAAAAAGAATGAGTCATTTTGTAAAAATCTGTCCATCAATTGTAAAATTAGAGCATCTATTTGTAAAATCGATATTTGCAAACTATACCATTAAAAGAATTTTAGGTTTGTTTAAAAATAAATACGATAGTGTACGCATATCAATTGTATCTTGAAATCGCTTGGTATTTTAATATCTATTAATCTATGCCTTGTTTAATGAAACCATACCTAAAACTTTTAGAAATAAAAAATAATATAACAAATAAATTATCACATCTGTACAACTATTAATATATTAGATCTATACAATCTATACAACCCTGAGTACGAGTAATATTCCAATATTAATATATTATCATATGCTAATTTGACTCATCCGCAGGGAGTAATATTGCAAACATAGAACCTCTCATAACCGGGCCGATCTCTAACATAGTATATCGGGGAACATCGTAAGGACGTACACTGCGAGGAGTACGCGATATGCCCCTGGAATATTCGTGTGTCCCCCATACGCATGCCGTTAGCACCCGAACTCTCACATGGTCGTGAATCTCCAGGGCAGGCGTGTCGTAGTGGTCGGAACAGGGAGACGGGTCACGAGGATCGACACCGGAGGCTAGAGCGCCGCCGCCCCACTGCGCCGCCTCTTGTCCATCCCATGCCCATGCATCCTTCCGGCCACCGTTGATCCCCCTCCACTGTCAGCGACACCCGCCTGGGATTCCACCGTCATTAGTTGTTTTGGTAGGAGAGCAATGATTCTCCAACGAATAATCCAAAAATAGAATTTGAGTTGTCACATTCTATTTTTTTGGAATGATACAAAATGACCATAATGGATTTTTAGCATTAAAAAAATTAAGATTAAAAAGGAATTAATCATATCTGTTGATTTAATTACGGATGGTTGAGATGACATGCTTTCCTTGCACCCAGGAAAGGTGCACCTCATTGGAAATATTTCCTATATATGTCATTTATTTACATATATTTCCAGGGCCGGGAAGCAGGGGCTTCCGAACACGGCCCCTCCTATCCCCGAGGACTATCTCATAACGGGGGGAAGGCGCGTACAAGGATATACAATGGGAATCCAAAAGCTTCAGCCTATCTTCGAGGCCTTAAATATTTAATAGAAAGCACACTTTTCTTCTTTCTTCCATGCCCCCTTTCCCCTCTTCTGAGGATGTTGAGGCAGATTATTGTAATCCAAGTCGGATGTTGCTTTTTTCGAGTGATTTTCTTCTCGATTTTCATCAGATAATCTCTTTCTGTCTGGAGGGAAGAATTTCTGATGAATCAATAATGCCTCAACTGGATAAATTCACTTATTTCACACAAGGCTTGAATTAAGTAAGGACTGAACCTGATTCTATAACCGGACATCGATGAAATAGGTCATTTGATCAAAGAAATGCCGCATCGACCTAGCTTCTTTCATCACGAGAAAGGCCCGTCATAGATAGCCAAATGAATATGGTGACCACTTCCCAACATCTTACACGTCGCGGACTTAATTCGTAAAGGCCAAGGGCAAGAGTGATCCATGGCAGACGATAGCTACTAGAATAGATCGCTCAAGAAGAGCACTTTTCGGGCATAAGACAACGAATTTTGATACGCACACTATATATCCAGGGGATCCAGAAATGGTGCGAGTGATTTGATGATGAAAGATCAACCTTGCCAACGTGGCCTATGAAAGCGCTTTCATAGGTGAAGGTGAGAAAAGGTTTTCTTTTCTCTTTGACGCAGGTGCCAACACCCCCTATTAGCTATCACATTCCGAATTTGAGATGAGTAAGGAAAAGTGGCCGGGATTACTTAATGAGGAGAAGATTGTGTTATCAGTAGTATATGGTTCCAACTCAGAGTCAGAGAGGAGGGTCCCTTGGGGGGAGCAGCAGCCTTTATCATTGTCTGAGGTCTCTGGAGCGGATTTGACCTTCAAAGAGTCTTAGGGAAGGAGCTCTCCTAAATTGCAAGAAAATTGTCCTAACGGAAATGATCTTTTCAAGCCTCACAAGCTTGGGAAAGGTCTATCTTGACCTCAAGCCGTCCAACTAGTATATAAACTGGCAAATATCAAATATATAGTAGTCTTCGATCGCCCTATCTACCCGTTTGAGAAAGCTTATAGCATCCCCTGGGGAATCTTCGATATTCTCTTTCAGAAGCTGCATCAAAGTCGTAGCTGCCCTTCTCATAGTCGACCCGTCGATCATCTTTCATTTGGGTTGACGAGTAAGCTATATATCTAAGATGCAGAGGCCGAATATATAGTCGTGAAATCGTCCTCTCTATCTCTGTCCTACACCTTGCCTACTTCTTTCCTTTACCGAGCTCCCGAGTCTTTCTAGAATATATTAAGCTAGGGGAATTCGACAACCAGTTATATATTAAATGCAAGATATAAGATATATAGTTTCAACTCTTCCACTGCTCCTTTGAAAGATCATCAGCCCGCTTCTCCTTCCCACGGGAATCTTAGTCCTAGCGCTCTGCTTAAGCTGACTGATTGATTAGGGATGATCCTTCCGACTCTCCTTACTGTGGATGATACGCATGTATAAAGTGCATTCTTTTTCAAGTCTCAATTTCTTCCACTATGTATTACTTACCCTCAGTGATTGATTGATGCGATGCTGAGCGTCATATATGGGCCTCATCGCTGTGTCCTAGCATCTATCTCTGACTTCCCTTCCACTTGTATATGGAATGTGAAGGGAGGAGACTCTCGAAGGAGGAAAAGGATCCAATTACTTGGAAAGAATTGAAGTTGATATCACGTCTCGAAGTTGTCCGGCAATCCAAAGCATAGGAATGATTAAGCCCCCCGGTTATCGGCCTAATAAGGCTCTTTTGGGCGGGAGACAACCCTGCAAGCAAGATTTCTGGGAAATCAAGATCGCGTTATCAAATGCGCTAATTCCACGGAAAGAAGAAGCAAAGGAATGATTACATCCCTAGTGCGAGACTCGACATTGTTTTCCGCGGCTTTTTCTCTTGCTCCTGGATTTGGACGATTGTAGAGAGGAAGACAGGAGCCCAAGTATTGCATTTCCCGGGAGGAACTAAAACAGAGGTGAGCCGCTTCATTAAAGCTAAGGAAAGGTCCGAGACTAAACTAATTAATATATATATATAGGACCCTTCCAATGATGTGGGTCTTTTCTGAAATTTAAAAAGCTACCACTAAATTTGTAAAATATGTTACAATTTTGTAAAATATAAATTGCATATTGTAAAATAATGATGATCATATTGTTTTATAAAATATAGCTTCCATATTGTAGCTAACATTTTTTGCCCAATATAATAATATTTTCATAAATCTTTCTTGATATACATATTATGCTAATATTTAATATTAAATTTATGGAGTTAGAAATTATAAAATAAATAGAAAAATATTTAAATTGATGTGGCTTTCCATGTATCCAAGAAAGGCTCACCTCATTGGAGGTTTCCCCTATATATATGATATCTTCCAATGGGACATGGTCCTTCCATACCCAAGGAAGGCAAGCTATCCAATGCATTCATAATTAATCCGACGGTTGTTATTAAAGGCATGTTAATATCATTATTTAATTAATCAAAAACTCATTTAGGTCATTATTCATTATTTAAATATAGTATGTAACTACCTAAAATATCTCCTCATTTATATCTCTCCTAATCTTTCCATTCAGATTTCAAAAAAAAAACCCTCATACACATAAAAAGCAGGAGGAAGAGGAGGACGAGAATGATGTCGACACGGCCGCCATCATCAACATCGACATGACCACTGCCATCATGAGTATTTTCGTTGACATGGACACCATCATCAAAACTGGTGGTATTTTTTCTTCCATTATTTCTGATTCTTCTTGTTTCCTTGATTTGTATGTGAGTGATTTCTATTGGATTTTAGAAAAAATTATTTTTATTATTGGATTGTTTCCTCGCTCGAGACAGGATCAGGAATGATCAGATGGGATGATGAAGAATTTGGAGCCATCACATTTTTGGAGGACGGGGAGGCGATTTAGGCTGCTTATGGATTGTTACTTATGCTACACCCAGTCCCGGATGAAGAACAATTCACAATTTTCCTGTATATTATACAATTATGATGTGTATTATACAATTTTGATTTGTATAATACATATTTGATATGTATTTTTACATACCAATTGGTTGAGAATGCTAATTGTAGTTTTTTATATATCTTATATGTTTGATTTGCATTACACATTTTAGATGTACAATATACAATTTGGATGAGTATTATACATATTTGATTTGTATTTTACTAATCTATTAAGCGTGAATAGCTACCATGTTTTTACATAGAACCATACAATCGTTACAAAAAACCATGCATTAATTGATAATATGAATTGTATTCTACAGAGAACCATACAAAATTTACAAATGGCTGATGAATTTTGTAGGAACCACAGTATCTAGAAAAATATATGATCGATACAAAAGAAATCACAGATTCTACAAAAAAACATGCGAGATACATACATCTGCCTTACGCAATGTCACCCAACACGAAATTAGATATTATTAAATAAGGTATTGCAAAAAATACCAAAAATAGATCTAGCTAAATTAAATATTTTGAAATATTAAATGGTATCCATAATCAATGCAAAAGAAGATGACCAAAATACCCTTTTAGGCAAATAAATTAATGGTGCTGTTAGACTAAAATCTAATGGCTACGATCATTGGCCTTCCTTACACAGGGAAGGACCATGTCCTATTGGAAAGGCCCCCTATATATATATGAGAAAAATGGGGATGCCCTCTAGGGAGCTAACTTGGCTCCCCTCATCCTATTTTCCTTATTTTTTTATTTTTCTAAAAAATTAAGTCCATGAGTTTTCATCATTATATGCCTATGTTATGTCAATCAAGTTTTGTGAGAAATAAAGACTCCCACGACCTTGATGAATATCCATTCATTCATCTTTATTCCTTATTTTGTCTTTAAATCCTTTGATAAATACATTAAAATATATCTAACTTGTACAAATTAAGACATTGAATGTTGACTGTAAATAGTACATAAATACCTGTGTTTAAATACAAAATAAATAAATAAAGGGAAAAAATAAAAATAAAAGAAGTATTGTAAATACTGACTGACCCTCAACCTGGAGACTAAGTCAATATTGGCTTGATTGATAAGGAATAAATTAGGGGGAGATAAGGATAAATAAATACAAACAAAATAACACAGACCCCGAGAAACCCTAGGTGCCCAGTACACTGCATACACAACCAAACATGCATTAATTTACCACATTTATACACCTTAAATAAATAAATAATTAACATGAAACTTGGACATAAAAACATAAACATAAAATAAAGACATTAAAAATACATTGAAATAAATAATATCTTGAAATATATAGGTATACTATACCTATATTATACATACATCTATTTATTTAAGTATATAAACAAAATAAAAAATGTAATAAAAATATGTAAAACTATATTTAAATATATAATACATATATAAAATATATCACATAATAATAATATTTACAATACAAAATAAAAATAAAATACATAATGCATAGGTATAAATACCTATAATTACACTCGTAAACATTAACTTATAATAAATAAGTCGATAAAAATAAATACAATTCACCTAAAAATAATATATAAAATAAGAAACAATTTTCATTTTTTAAATTTTATTTAATAAAATTATTTTATATTTTATTTTCTATTTATTTCTATTTTTACCCCTGTTTTATCTTCTTGTGTCCGACGTGGACCAATGAGGAGGCAACGACTGTTAACCTAGGTCAACTACCCCACTCCTTCTATGGACCAGTCTGTTCCTTGTACTTACCCCATTTTTGCTAATTTTCTTTGGCCCACCACATATCTCATCTGCCCCTAATTTCTTCAACAATGTTCTTCACCAGATGATCAGTTTTCACGTGAACAATGCACATTTTTTCTTCGAGATAATAGCAAGTATTATTTAGGATGCTTTCATCACTTGCATATTGCCATATAGTGTAAATATTTCAATTCTGCCTTCCATCCCACATGGAGAGCAATGGGAAGCACTGTGAGTCTTCTTACTTTGCATTCATCATTTGATATGAGAGTGAGATTTCCACTTTCTTATCCACTTGCATTGCTTTTCCTTTCTCTCCCCTGTTTTATATCACATTTAGGACTTAAAAGAAAAATGAAAAAAATCATTAGGCGGATTGCTTTGAAAATATCCAAAAAAGTGAAAACACTAAAACTCTAAATCTAGGGGACTGATAAATAAACTTTGTCCTTAATTAAAATCGATAATGAACATCTTTGTTTTGAGTTCATAAAGCCCTCCTTGCTTTCAGGTACATTCCAGACTGAGTGAGGCGTGCCCCCTAAGGATTAGAGCCCAAAACCCAATCTGTGGCAGCCTTGGTTATCACTTGGGGTGGTGAAGTATTGACGCTTCTATACTATGCGGGCAAGTAGGGCCCTTGTGTGTCTCATTGTCTTGCGACCGAGTACCTTGCTTGCGAGGGAAGTATTAGTTTCGCCTATTGGCTTACTCTCTCTGTTTTTTGGCTGAGTATCTCCCCAAGAACGAGACCTAGGACCTTAAAGTTAGCAAATCACATGTTACAAATAAGGTGGAATAAGTATGGTGTACTTTCCTGACAGTACGCACGATCCTATAGGGTTAGCGTACTTAAGGACTTGTTAAAAGATATGCTTGCAATACAACCCTAAAAATGAAAAGATAAAAATAGCCGAACTCACGGTTTCACTTGGGTTGCTTTGGTGAATTCAAACTTGCTTGGTGTTTGTTTGATTAGATTTAAGATCCAAGAACAAAGTCCTGCATGCTTGTGCACATCTTCATTTTTTAATTTATTCTTCATTTGACCCTCGCTCGCTTTTGAGCCATTTTACTGTTTTGCACTCCTTTTATTTCTCGTTGACCTCCGTATCGTTCCTCCATTATCAATCTCCTCTTTAACCTTGAGATGATGACCCATGGATGGCTTAGTTGGGACTCCGCCGAGGACCACATCGATTCCATGCAGTCAACCTCTCCAATAATTCAGGGCGATTCTCGAGATCACGGTTCATACTCCGCAAACCACTCTCCAGACTCCTCACCTTCTTCAATAAACCATGATCACTTTTGTCCTAAAATCTGCCCATTTTGGATGGAAATTGATTTCACGCCTTGTGCAGATCATGAGCCCGATCTGGAGCCACAAATAGTGTCAGATTCAGACACCGATTCTGAGAAAGAGATGGCTCCAACAGGGAAAGGGAAAGGACCTCAACACCCACCACAGCCGTAGTTAGGCTAGTAGCAAGATCAGAATGTGGTGAATGAGCAACTCCTTGCCTCCATATAGGCGATTCAACAACAATTCACCGACAAAGCATTTGTTCATGTCGCTTTCCAGGATGTGATCAATGACATGAGGAGGAGATAAGAGAATATAGGAGGATGAGGAGGAAAAGAAGAGATAGGAGGTGGACCCCATGGAGGTGGAGCCATAGGACCATGAGGAGTGCATGACAAGCTGACCCTCAAGGAGACTTACAACCGCGATGCATGATAGATGTAGGAATGGATTTAGATGCCTGCTGTCCATGCCTATTTTGAGTTGAAGCCTCAACTCTTGGCTTTGCTTCCCACTTTCCACGACAACACAAATGAGGAACGCATATATTCATCTCCAACAGTTTGGGCGTATCTGCAGAACCACACAATACCCTAACATTCCACTAGGCGCAGTTAGAATGACAACATTCCTGTTCAACCTTCAGGACAAGGCCCTTCATTGGATCAATCATCCAGGGAAAGTTGTCACCACCTGGGAGGAACTAAAATAAGCTTTCCTTCACAAGTTCTACCCTCTCAGGCGATTGAACCAGATGCGAGCCCGTATAGCGAACTTCACCCAAGCCTCCCACGAGTCGATTCATGAGGCTTGGGAGAGGTTCACTGATCTGCAAGAGAAGTGTCCACATCATGACATCCCACAGACAAGTCTGATCCAACATTTCTTTGATGGACCCACGATTGAAAGTTATAAGCTCGTCGATGCTGCTTGCAATGACTCTCATTTCAACAAAGTCGAGGATGCGCTTTGGCAGATTTTCAAAGAAATGTCTGAAGGAGAAACTACCCTATAATTATCCCTTGCATATCAGAGGCAACCACAAGTGTATCAGAAGGCAGTACACATGGCATCTGTACACGAGTAGGCAAGGATGAGAGCTCGAACTTGAGCATTATCGAGAACCACTTGAATAAGGTCGATATCCTTGAGAAACGATCACAAGATCTTGAGAAGCTCGTTGTGATCGAACAAAGGAGTTACCACTTGGACAAACTTGATCAGATTACAAAGCAGTTGGAATTGCTGGTAACTACCATTAGCTCTTGCAATTTTGTGTGCATCAGCCGCCACTCCCCTGAGACAAAAGAGCCACCATCGCCACAACCTCCTCAGTCAAGTCCTGTGTAACCAACTGTTCAACACGTCTATTATGTGCAAGCCCCACAGTCATCTTTGCCCTAGCATTCACAGCAGCAGCTGGTTGTTTACCAGCTAGAACTCCAGACCCTCACAGATCCATGTTCCCCTCCGCTACCTCTCATTCAAGAGGTGAATGGAGTTTTAAACGATGCACAACTGGCCTGTCCAGGGAAACCTCAGCAGAACCAACTTGCGACTTCTCGTCAATTCCCTCAACAACAAGAGGGAGGTTTGTCCAAGGTCAACATCAACCTCACCACCAATAGTCTCAACCATATCAACAAGGTTGGAGACAAAATCCATTTCAACAACCGCAATACCAGCAATACCAGCAGAACCAACATTATGCAATTGTGCCATACAAGCACCATCCTCCTTATCATCAATAGTTTTAATCCCCTTCTCAGTATCCTTCGCAGCACTCTTATCAATAGCCACACCACCATTCTCAGTCTCACTGTGGCCAGCATGCTGCAACATTAGAGGCCCCTCCTGTGAAACCCGCTCTCGACTACTTGGCTCAGCTTGTCAAGAGCCTCACAGAAATGAGTCAGAAGATTGATGACCTCACTACTGCCAAGACACCCATATTGGCACATGTGGAGCAAACCTTAATAATTTCCGAAAGCGTAAGTATGTAGTTTGTGATGTTCTTGCCAAACCCAAAGAGTCAGATGTGCATGATGCTTTGTTATCTAATGCTGTTACTCTCAGGAGTGGTACAATGTTACAACCATTTGCAACAATGAAGGACAACGATAAAGCTTCCACAGGTGAGTCATCATCCTCTTCCGTACTAGCCGGACCACCAGCAGGACTGGGTGAGGAAGAAGAAGGAGAAGCACCACCGAAAATGCCCAAAAAATGAAAAAAAGCCAAAAACAACAAAAAGAGGATAACAACAACCAGAGCAACAACGGAGAAGCCAACACATGTAGTCGACTAGAAGCCAGCCGAAGGAGCCCCGCTTGCGATTTTAGGATGCCCACCACTTTAGAGGGATGAAGAGTCTACTTTTGGTCATCTAGATATTCTGCCTGATGTGGGCATAGATTTTGGTTCTGTAAATAAAAATAATATTTCTGCATTGGTTCTGTAAAATATTCTGTTTCCAGACACTTTAGAAAAATCCAAAAAATTAAAAATTTGAAAACAACTTTGTTAGATCCTGATGTTGTGCAATATATTCAGAATCTTGTTCTTGATATGCCCTTGCTACGTGCCATAAAGTACATTCCAAACATAAAGAAGGGACTTAAAGAGTCATGTATTTCGAAGAGATGGTTGCGTCGTGCTAGACAAAGAAATGTGAAGCATATCCCGTCTGTGACAACAATAAATGCGATCAACAATCCCAAGCAAGAAGAAAGACATGGGAGCACCTCTCATTCACTGCACAATGTTTGAGCAAGAGTTCGACCAGACTCTTCTTGATAGTGGATCATCATTAAAACTGTTACCTACTTCACTGCTGAAGGAATTTGGGTTGGGATTGCTCAAGTTCACAATGATGATGCTGCAGTTTGTAGACACTTCGATCAAGCGGCCTAGAGGAATTTTGGAGGATGTCATTGTCACTATTCCGGGAATGCAATTCCCAGTGGACTTCATTGTGCTTGACATGGCCACCTCGGCTCCTCTTCTGCACACCCCTATTATACTTGGACGGTCGTTCCTCCTAACAACCAAAGCAGTAGTGGATCACGACAACAAACATATTATCTTTCGCTCAAACAACGACAAGGTATCCATTTCGATGATTTAAGTACCAAAGCTTTAGAATACGCGGTAGATGAGAGTGTACCTACAGAGTAGACCGAAGACTGTGATTTTCTTACAGAAATTAGAGATGCAAGCCTCTTCATGGATGACAATGAAACCCATGAATTCCTCTCTGTCGACGAAGGAGTGGATAACAGAATCGACTTCCCCTCTGTCCTAGAGGATGAGATTCTCGCTGAATGAGATTCTCGCTGATCTTCCTGATGAACTTATTTATGGCCACCTGTCCTTAGTAGAGACAGAAGAGATTATTGTAGACTTCATAAAACAAGATTCCATCATTGAAACTTTTTATGCATTTATAGATTCAGAGCTTACGGAGTCAACCGTGGACAGCCTACAATTGACAAATTTTACACCACCGATTCCCTACTCAGTTCCAGAGGTTACCAATGAGAAATTCAGACACCCTCAGAGCTCAATCAACTTCCAGAGAACATGAAGTATTCCTTCCTTGCGGGTGAGCCGAACATGTTCCATGTGATCATCAATTCACAATTAACTTAGGAACAAGAATCTCATCTGCTTGAGGTTTTGGAAAGAAACTGCAAGGCCATTGGATGGAAAATTTTTTATATCTGAGGTATCAATCCTTCATTGTGATCCCATCACATTTACTTGGAAGAGGATAGCACGCCGTCCTATGAATTGCAATGAAGACTAAATCTGAATCTCCGTTAGGTTCTTATGAATAATATCACAAAATGGTGTGATGCGGGCTTCATTTATCCCATCTCTAACTCAAAGTGGGTGAGTCCCTTGCATGTCGTGCTAAAAAAGTCAGGGATCACCATTGTTAAGGATGACAAAGGAGAGGAGAACGCTACCAGAATTCCTACATCATGACATGTCTGTGTTGATTACAGACACTTGAACTTAGCGATTGATCAACCAAACTTGATCAGACGAGGAGGGTCTTGCACTCTACACAAGGCGGGAGCACATTCAATGTGGTGACCGCTCATAGAGACCAAGCGACCGAGCAACAATTAACCCATACAAAATAATGAAGCGATGCAAACCAATGCGTGAATCAAAATTTATTGTACCCTACAATTAAATGTGCGTAGTGACATGTAGAGTAGGGGGTCAAAAATAGGGAGACAAGTCGTTGTAGTAATATTATTATTTATAAATAATAACTAAATAATAATGTGTATTTTGTAAAATATTTACTCAATTAATAAATTAATGCATTTATTGGTTTTGGATTAAATAGAATAATTCTTTTTTACATATTACATATTTCATATTTTTATTTTTAATTTTCTATTTTTTACAATTTTCCAATTTTCAATTTCCTTTTCTTTTTAATATATAATAAAGGTATATATATATATGACTATATATAAGTATTATGTACAATATAAGTGACAAATATGTATAATATATAATAAATATAGAAAAATCAGAAAGTAACAACAAAAATAGTAGTTTTTATTTTTATAGGTTTTAAAATATTGATAAGGTTTTTATAATAATTATAATAATTATAGCAGGTATGTAATACTATATATGTATATATAGGCTAAATAGGATATAATAGATATAAATATAAGTAAAAATAGTCAAAACATAGAAAAGAAAATATTTTTGTGTTTTTGATATTTTTCTAATGTTTTTGTAATTTTCAAGATTTTTTTGCTAATTTTTAGGCATTTTAAAGTCCTAAATACACGGAATCAGGGACTTTTTAAATAGCCAAATTGTTTTGGAATTTAAAATATTAAATAAAGTCAAAATTTTCCAAAACCAATTTTAATAAATAAAGTATAATATAAAGGAAATTTAAAGACATAAATAAATATTTTATCCAGGTACCTTATTCTATTTCCCATAGTTTTTGGAGCATAGATGATATTTATAAAAATCAGACCATCATGCATAAAAATATTTAAACTGGTAGGGGCATTTTTGCAAATAAAATACAATATGAGGAAGTACATGCAAATTACCCACCAATTTGTAACTGAAATTAAAATTTCAATATTAAATTTCAACATTCAAAACCTGCAAGGGTATACAAGCAAAATGCCCAGCTCACGTGGGGGACCACATGAGCTACGCTGGTAAGGACCAAAACGTAATATCCCAAATGCTCGAGGGTCTACTTGAAATGTACATATTTATTTACACTATGAATTATATTTACGGGTCTAAAAGTAAAATAGAAAAGGCAGAGCAATATCTGTTATATTACCCCATTAATCGACGAAAGGGAGCGACTGTGGTGGCGCCACGTAAGTGCCACTTAACTTGATCGACATTTGAGGTGAGGCAGCATTTTGCATGGAATCAATGCCCCAGATTAGATCTGGGTCGTTCTTGTCATCGGACGACACTGCAATTCAGAGCAAGAACATGTCTCCCTATCCTTGCTTCGATCGGGCATTCCTCCTAACTCCGACCACCATTCGTCATGCTGATTGGTCGATAGTCCTCTTAGGAGCCTTCCGCATCAAATGGCACCAACAAGAAGGTCCGGGCCTAATTGGGAAGGGGCCTGGAGCTCATTTAAGTTTTGGGTGCTTGGGGAGCTTCTCTTGCACTGAAATCGACCCTCTTCAGTTCCCTTGCTGCTAGTACCTACAGAAGAAAGATCTTGGGCTTGAAGCAAATCGCCTCGACCTTATTTGAAGCTGCTGCACAAGAAAATGGAGGCGAGTGGAGGGGTTCCGGTGAAGGGCGGAGGTGGAGACCAGATTCACAGATCCAAGGAGGGTCCAGTTAGGTAAAACGATGGAATGGGCGCATCATGTGATAGTGAAGGATATTGTTTAATCCTCAAGCGCATCACGGAAGCGTGATCGTCGTATCGAATACGACGAAGAACGAATAGTCATACTAGTTGTTCTATGCAGCGGAATTCAAAAAATTTTCATGCGATGAAACCATATGATCCAAGAACGATTCTCGGATCGTTTCATCTAGAACCACAACAAGTATAAGGAATACCTCTTGAAGCGTGGTTGATCGAGTCTCTACGAAAAGAGACCTCCTGTCTCAAGTCCGATAATCGAAGAAGAAGCTTGCGAGCGCGGGATGAGTCGCATGATCCTCGCAATCCAACGAGTTGATCCAAGCACGATGAACTCCTGATCTCGTCATACGAGATCGAATGCCTTCTTCACGAGCGTAGCACTCCAAGAAGACGGAGAACCGAAGAACATCAAAGCGGTTTTGCGGTGGCGAAGGCAACGACAATGCTCTCCTCTAGGGTTTTGGTGGTCGGCCACCAAATGGAGAGAAAGAGGACTGACGTGTAGAATAAGAGAGAGAGATATGTGCTTCAAAAGCATATCATTAGAGAGCATGGTATGCCTCTCTATTTATAAGGTTTTGGGATCCATGGATCTCAATCCATGGGACACATAAAATCAATGGATGAGATTGATTTTTGTTTAATCCAATGGTCAAGATTGTTGTTGGTAAAAACCAACAACTAATAATTTAATTTAGATCAAATATATTTGACAAATCAAATATAATTCAATCCTAAATTAAGCCAATCAAATAAGGGATACAATCATCATGGAGATTGCATCTCCTATTGGAACAAGGTGGATGGCCACTTGTTTCCAATTGGAGGCTATCTCATGAGATTTCATGAGATTGCATATCTCCATGAAAATCTCCATTATTTATTCCAACAACTTTTGTTGTGATTTATTCTTCAAAAATAATTCATAATTAATTCTGAGAATATTGCAATTCTTACCATTGGAATTTTGTGAATCACATTCACAACCCAAAACAAAATATAATTTACATTTTCAATTAATTACACAATGTGTATCCAATAGACATCAATAATTAATTGACAAATATAAATTATAATTACCTCTCTCTAATACATTATAAATCACATTTATAATATATTATGAATAATTGGATATTGCTATCCACATTATTATTATCCACAATAATTAAATCACATTTAATTATATTGGATTATTTCCACAAATATCAAGATAATTAAATCACATTTAATTATCAATTTCTCAATGCTTAGATCTATGGATTTATTCTTGAACCCTTTCAAGAATAATGCGATTTCTCCGCAGATACTTGGAGATAAGGACATGGCGATTGTATTGTTCCACATATAGTGACTTGGTTATTGAGATCATATTTCAAATCCGGATCTCAGGGACCTCCCATAGATACTTGATTAAATCAAGACAGTAAACCTAATCTTTGTTTTATATCTGAATCTCATTTAGATCAACATGGACTAAGATTCGCTCACTTCTCTACTGAGAGGAGTCACTAAAATCCAAACCTATTTTATCACTCCCTCGGAATGGAAGCATCATGGTTATACAATCGTTTATGATCACATCACCCTCAGGTATTACCAACACCTGTACATCCTACATACTGGAAGACCTATGATCATCCTAAAGATATAAATCACTTTTATACTGTCATCTTCAGGGTTTGATCACTAAGTTTCTCAATCTTGGTCTTTGGGATTTGGTATATATCATATGCTTTCACAAAGCATATATTTTACCTTCAAATTCATGTCATGCTTCCAAAGCATGACGACCATGCATGGAATTTGATTAGTCCCAATGCCTCATGAGTGAGCTCATGTCTCCTGGTTCACAAGTGAATCTGTATGATCCCTTTGAGAGATCGTATTACTCATATGTCCTTACATGCACACCAGCTCGCCGGTGTATAGACCTTGATTAGGTCATCAACCTATTGGTCTACCAAATGTACATACTCAGACATATAGTAACACATCTGTCTCTGTTCAGAGGATGCATGCCTATGCTGTGACAGTATTCAACATAGGTCTTTGGTTATCTCGATCTCGTTAAGTCAACCCATTGACTCAACTAATCTGACACCTTCGAATCACTATTCCCATGCAGAGGACCTGCATCAAGAGGCCGGTCAGATATCAGCCTAAATGAGAAAAGGATTGCCATCTCCTACTCAGGCTGGAGATCATCTCTTAACAATCATTTGACGGTGCTTGATGAGTCCTCAATCTAACTTTTTAGATGTTCATCAAGCACCAGCCTCTATGATTCAATATTTGAATCAATAGCTGTATGGTCATCAAGATGGCCATGGTACATAACCCTAATTGTCTAAGGGACCTATTATGCAAATTAGTTATTCTTCATTTCAGATCAGGGAATGATATTTGCAATAACATTTATTGCATAATGGCTCGCTGTGGGCTCGCATGCCCAACAATCTCCCATTAGCCCATAGAGCTATTAATGGGCTAATCATTTAAACCTGCACTCATGTGACAATCATAGGTTATTTAGAAAATAGCTAGGTAAGCTGATCAGTCACTCTATTCCCAAGAGACTATGCCAAATCCTTTTACGGCAATTGCATATCCCCCAGTAACAGTGCTCGCATCCAATGCGAATGTTGCATATATGCATCCAATACTCAATTTTGTCAGTTATAGTGTCCTTGACACTACAACTTAACAAACATTATAACCAGTATTTCCATAATCCTTATTAGAATACCCTTATTCCTGGAGATCTCTATCTCCTAAGGTATTCAAAATTAAGACCCTTTAGATCACTATCTATAAAGTCTTAAGTTCTTGAAGATAAGACTTTGAGATCACTATCTCAAAAATCTTTTCATATTTGAAGATATTGTTATCACTGCAATCAAGTGTTTTATCTCCTTAGCGGGATTAGTAACATTTACACTCCCACCGTATGGCAGATGTCTGGCTTTTGTACACATTTAGCATACACTCGGCTTCTCGTAACTGATGCACAAGGGCAGGCAGTTCCAGCATTCACTTCCTCAACTTTTTGAGGTGTTATCCCTTTAGATAGATCAGTACCATATCTTAAGGGAAGGAAGCCTTTCTTGGAATTTTTCCAGAAAATGGAACATGTCCAAGGTGTACTACTAATGTGATGGTTCCAATGTCCTCTTCTCTTTGCTTCTGAACAACTTCAGAACTAAGATCTAAGCGGTATCATTGAGATCATATCTCGAGGTATGGAACAACCAGATCACAAAACACTTATTATCATCCTTATATCATTCCAAATGATTAGGATTTTATCTACATTTAGCATGATGAACACAATGACACTCCCATTAAGATTCACATGGTTTATCAAGATTTTATCTGAAACCATAACACTTATGATTTCATCAAATCCAATATTCCAACTACAAGAAACTTATTTGAGTCCATAGATGGAATTCCTTGCACTCTTTGCTTTCCTCAACCATGAAGCCCTGGGGCTGCTTCATGTGAATATCCTCAAAGAGGTATTCATGGAGGAATGCATTCTTGACTCACATCATGAAGATGTCATAGTCAAGTTGTATAGCTATGGTAGCAATATTCTGATGGGTTAAAGCAAGGTCACTGGAGAGTAAGTCCCATCGCAAGCGATGTCTTCTCTTCGGTGTGTAGCTCATGGCTACGAACCGTGCTTTGAAGGTCTCTACCTTCTCATAAGGTTCCCTCTTTCTCTTGATGATCCATTTACACCATAACAGGTCTTACCCATATAGTTGGATCCTTGAGGGTCTACATACAACATTTGTATATGAAGTCTACTTTAGACTTTATTGCTAACATCCATCTTTCCATGATATGATCTTCAGAAGCATCATCACATGAAGTCAGATCATTGTCAGATTCAACTGACACATGGAATCCATCCTCAAACTTATTTGAAGAGGTATTAATGTTTCATCTTTAATTGTCTATTTAGTTTCTTATTTCAGGAGCCTCATTATCTTCTCAAGATTAAATGAGTTCCTTTACTTCATTTTCATCTTGATTCTCAAGAGAGTCATCCTCTAAGAATCACATTCTCAGAGATGAGATCCTTTAAGAATCTCAAGGTCATAAAGTAGGTATCCAATACCATTCTTTATTTTCCTAATGAAGTAGCACTCTCCAGTGCCAGATTCCAGCTTCCTTGCATGGAACCTTATTAAGGATATATATTGTAGTCTCTACTACATATATACCTTGGAAACTAATAGATAATTATGCTAATATTCATCATTGATCATATCATGTCACACATGATCCAATTGTATCTCCCTACAATTGTATATTATTTTAATTTGAAATACATTTTTTATTTTATGCATTTTTATCTACGACTTTCATATACAAAGTTTATTGATTTGAGGTATAGATAATAAAGAATAAAATAGGTTCCAAAAATGGATTATTGGGTATTGATGGATTAGGGTTTCTTTTATTTTCTGGCCCTTATCTCCCCCTACTTTATTCCTTGTCGACCCAGTCATCATGATGCCTAGGTCTTGGGGTTTAGGATCACAAAATACCTTTGGCATTTTATTTCTTTTTCTTTTCTTTTCTTTATTCTTTTATTTTAGCTTTAAATACAATATTTTATACAATGAATACATAATAAAGAATGAATGCTATTTTGCATAAATTAATGCTATTTACATGCATTTAGCCAGGGAATTAAGTACAAAATGAAAGAATAAAGGTGATGAAATGGAGATTTATCACCCCCTATACTTGCCTTTGCTAGTCCCTAACAACCACTTATGCCTAGAAGTGCAATAAAGAAAGTAAAGAAAAGAAAAAGAAAGAATTTGGATTAATTTTAACTTTCAAACTTATTTTTATAAAATCAAAGTTTGGAGCTCAATCAGACCTTTGGAAGTTAAGTTTGGTCGGAACCTTATTGGGAAGCGGATTTAAAACACAATAGCCTCTAAGATCAACAAAACTTTGCCCAAGTCTCCTCGAAAGCCAGGTCAGAACATATCGATGTTGTACACAACCCTTATGACCATGAATCTATCTTGTACAATGTGCAATATGTAGCTCTTCTCAGTTGAAGCGGTAAAACTTAGTCTTCTCCAACATGGTGACCCAAATTCCCCAATCCAACATTCCTCGAGAAGCAGAGTATTTCCTTCTAAGTTGAAGTATGACCAGCTCAAGAAGAGGAGGTGGTGAGAAGAATGGACGGTAGGCAGTGTAGCTACCTATCCTAGGATGCTTGACCAATGTAGCCAAATCATCTGGCTGCATGCTCACATAAATATGACTTTGAAGCTCAAGCTCGCTTATTGGTTATATACATGCTCTGACGGGAATTATTTTTTCTCAGAATTTTGCATGTCTATTCTTTTTGGAGTTTTTGATTTTTCCTTTTTTTTGAATATTATGTACAATAGCATTTACATAAGGACTTTTTCCTCTTGAGCTAGTAGACTACCCCCTTTTAAAGCATTGTTGCAACTCACGACTTTTGTCATTAGACCTCATGGATACTGGATCGGGTTGGGGTACAATGGCCATAGTGTGACTTCTGATGTTTCCGTTGACTTGTGTCTCATGATAACAAATCCAACCCTCTACCACTTCAATTGAGGCGAGCAAAGTGCAAGGTGCGGGTGTGCAAGCTAGGTCATTATCAACAGGAGTTGTACGTGTGTTACGAAATATTATACTTATATGGTCAAGATGACACTGAACTAAGTCTTGTTGTCTCAAATAATTAATTCTAGCAAACCTGAAGTGTCTCAATTCCAGTTCCTATAAGGTTCCTATGATTAAGTGGATTAAAGTCCAACCAAGCTCCAATCTTCGGATTTTACTTAGAATAGTTCAATTGTCAACATCAATCAAAAAATGTAAATGCTATTCATAATGCAAGAAAAAAATTTTTGTGATGCAATTATCTGGTTTTGAACCTTTTTATGGATTTTTGAGATAATTTTGCAAATTTTTATGCAAGTTTTTGAAAAGATTTTACAAATGTTTTGGAATTTTTTCAATTTTCATTTTTTAGGAATTTTGCAAAAAAAGATTTTTTGGCAAACAATTATGTGCATATATTTACACGGGGCTGCATCTTTATTTACAAAAGTTGGGATTTAGCAATTCGCAGGTTTGTATATACAAGATTTGTAAGGGATCTTTATTTTCTTGAATCATGTATATAGTTCTCAAAATAATTTGAAAAGATTTTTACAAACATTTTGAAAACTTTATTTGGAAAGAAGAATTCGATAAATAATTTTTTCAAACATTTACATTTGAAAATCATTTTGCAAAGAACTTTCAAACATATGTATAGATCTTTCAAACTATTTCTGCAACCATTTTCCAAACCATTTGTAAATAGATTTTCAAAATCTTTTATTCATGCAAAGAAAAGAAAGTTTTACAAGCAAAACATTTTCATAAAGGTTAAGAACATTTTACAAAACATTTTCCAAATAGTTTTCAAAAGTTTTTTTTTCAAAAAATGTTCCAACCATTTTTTAAACATTTTACAGAATAATTTTAACTAATTTATGAATCAATATATACAAGAATTGAATATGTGTTTTAATTTTTATTAATTAGCCATATTATTTGAAAATATAAAAGTACATGTTATGGCTAAAGTATATACAACGTATATACACCCCGTATACTTAGCTTTCCTCATAGATCAGAGAGAAAAGAGAAGTGCTTATATTACAATGATTGAAGAATAAAGAATGAATCAATGAGAAGTCGAGCGTCCCCCCAATACTTAGGATCAATTAATCCTAAGTATAGCAGACTATATTCTACCTGCAAGGTGGGTCGAGGGTGGGAATGAACAGATCAATGGTTCATCTTGTCTCCCCTTATACTTAGGGTAAAATATCCCTAAGTATAGACATGAATATTAACGAGAGAGGAGATATGTGAGGGATCAAAGAATGAATGGTTGGACCCACTCATCCCCCTGTACTTAGGATGAAGAATATCCTAAGTATAACAATGATGACTAAGAGGAATGAAATAAAGAAGCAAAAAAAATGAAGAGAAGAAAATAATAGAAGAAAAGAAGAAAAGAAGAAAAGAAGAAAACTAAAGAAAGAGTTTTAGAGGAGAATTATTTGAATATTTTGATGCTACTGAGGCATTGGAGGCTTACTCGTGAATCACCACTTGAACTGAATCGACAATGACCAAGAATGTATCATGCTCAAGATAAGGCTTTAGCAACTGATCGTTGACAACAAAAGGTCATGTGTCAGGCGACAAGTCTGATATTAAGATGCTTCCTCTTTTACCATGAATGGTCTTGTCCATGTACTCTTTAATTTGCCCACGAATATCTTTAACTTTGTATGGAATAACCACACTTTCTTCCCAGTCTCGAAGGTCTTTTGTCTGATGTGCCGATCATGTCAATATTTATCCTTCTCCTTGTACGTTAAGCTATTATCATACGCATAGTCTCGAAACTCCAAGAGTTTATTCAGATCCACTTTTCTTTGCTAACCACCTTTCTGTGAGTCCATATTGCAAATGTTCACTGCCCACAATGATTTATGAATTAATTCAATGGGCAAATGGCAAGGCTTTCCATATACAATATGACAGAGTGATGTGCCCAAGGGAGACTTGTAGGCAGTCCTGTATGTCCATAACACCGAGTCCAAGAGTTGGGACTAGTTCCTTCTGTCCGACCACACAAGTTTTTGCAATATGGTCTTTATTTCTCCGTTTGATAGCTCAGCCAAGCCATTAGTCTGAGGATGATAAGGAGATGCGACTCGATGCTCGATGCCATACACTTTGTTTAGTTCTTGACCTCTTTATTGATGAAGTGACTGCTCATGTCTGATATCAGAATCTTCGGTATCCCAAACTGTAAGATGATGTTCTCTTTCAGAATCGCCAAACTTTACAACGATCAACGGCTAGGGTGGGGATAACTTCTATCCAATGACTCACATAATCAATGACAAGAAGGATATATTCAAATCCTTGACTATTAGAAAAAGGTCTCATGAAATCAATGCCCCAAGCATCGAACACATCATAAATATAATTGAATTTCAAGGGCATCGAGTCTTTTGCTGTGAGGATTCCCTCCCATTTTCTGACAGTCACTGCAACATTTGACATATGCTGCGACATCCTTAAATAGTACAGGCCACCAGAGGCCACACTATAAGACTTTTGCTTCCGTTTGGTCTCCAGAGTGGTGTCCACTAGATTTGAGCAATCGACAATGCTCGAGGACACTATGATGCTCCTCTTGAGGGATACACCGACGCCAAATACAATCTGCTCCTTCCCCGAATAAGTATGGATCTTTCCATTAGTAGAAGTGAATGGTGGACTCGAACTTGTCTTCCTTGATCTTTGTCCAATCTTGTGGGACTACACTAGATACGAGGTAGTTTACAATATCAACATACCAAGGGAGAGATGCCACCATAAGAATTGATTCATCAGGAAAGGTTTCTGTGATGGTTGTACTGTTCAGTGGAGGCTCTTGACATTCAATTATAGAGAGGTGATTTGCTACCACATTCTAAACTCCTGGTTTATCCTTGATTTCCAAGTCTAACTCCTGGAGGAGAAAGATCCATCTGATTAATCCAGGCTTCGCATCCTTCATCTGTTGTGGATATTGGATAGTAGAGTGGTCAGTATAAATTGTGACTTTAGATCTAAGAAGATAGAATCTGGACTTCTCAAGGGCAAAAAGCACAACCAACAACTCTTTTTCTATAATAGTGTAGTTTTTTTGAGTTTCATCTAATGTTTTGCTGGCATAATGAATGGCATAGGGCACATTGTCTTTCTTTTGTCCTAACACAGCTCCAACTGCAAAGTCTGACGCATCTGTCATGATCTCAAAAGCTAAGTGAGAGGTCGGGCAATACGACTAAAGTCTTTGATGAATCGTTTGTAAAAACTAACATGCCCTAGAAATGGCCTTACACCCTTGATGTTCCGAGATGGCTCAAGATTAGCAACAACATCTACCTTTGCTGGTTCCACTTGCATGAAACATTTGGAAATGAAGTGGCCCAGCACAATTCCTTCGGTGACCATGAAATGGCTCTTTTCCCATGATAGCACAAGATTTACTTCACGATACTTCTGAAGTACACAGTCCAAATGCTCAAGACAAGAATCAAAGTTGTCACCATAGAATGAGAAGTTGTCCATAAACACATCGAGAAAACTACTAACCATATCGACAAAAACAACAATCATGCACCTCTAGAATGTGGCAGGTGCATTGCACAAACTAAAGGGAATTATCCTGAAAGCGTAAGCGTCGAACGCACAAGTGAAGGCGGTCTTCTCTTGGTCTTCTAGGGCAGTTGCCACTTGGTTATACCCGGAGTACCCATCAAGAAATCAGAAGAACTCCTTGCCAGCCAATATTTCTAATACTTGATCAATAAATGGCAAGGGGAAGTGGTACTTCTTCGTTGCGACATTCAGGCGATGGTAATCCACACACACACACACACGCCATGATGTTGGTACCCGAGTAGAAATCTCTTTTCCTCTTTCATTGGTGACACGCGGTGATCCCTGATTTCTTTGGAACTACATGCAAGGGGCTTACCCATTTGGAGTCGGAGATGGGATAAATGAAGCCTGCGTCATACCATTTCCTGATTTCTTTCACGACTACATCACACAAATTAGGGTCCAGTCTTCTTTGAAATTCTTGGAATGGCTTGGATGCATCTTCCAAAAAGATGCGATGTGAACACAAAGCATGATTTATCCAAAGGAGGTCTGATATGTGCCAACCAAGCACCTTGCAATTTTTCTCTAGAACCTCGAGTAATCGAGATTCTTGATCCGTGATTAGCTTGTTGCTGATTATGATTGGATACATCTTCTATGCACTCACAAGGAAAGCGTACTTGAGGCTTGACAGAAACTGCTTTAATTCGGAATCTGATCAAACTTGCTTCTCGGACACTTCAGAAACAATGCTGGCAGGTGTTTGATCTGCCAAGATTTTTGAGGTGTTGCCACTTCAGTCACTCTTGGCTTAGCTAACAACGTGCCTAATAAATCATCAATGAATTCATCATGTTCAGATTGGCATGAATCTTCTGAATCAAAAAGGCCCATCAACAAGTAAGAATTGTCCCCCACTTGAATCGGAGCATGTGTCGACTGTGCTTTCTAGGTCCTCCTCAGGAGAGAGGATTTCCAGGGTCCATGTGTCATTTAAAGATAATTATGTATCTCTGATTTCTGCAATAATATCACAGTCTGCTTCAGACGATGCTGCTCTGCTTTCACCAGGTACGACCTTTGGTTCACTGACCATATCCATCGTTACTTTGTTGCTACTCGAGTGAAGCGTGATCTTCCCAAACCCATAGTCAACCACAACCTCTATAGTTCATAAGAATGGATGGCCAAGAATAATAGGGGTCTAGAGTAATGGTACAGAAGAGTCCATATCAAGGACTACAAAATCAACAGGAAACTGCATGTCCTGCACCGTTACGACATCATCCTCCAACAGACCTCGAGGTCGCTTGATTGATCGATCAGCAAACTAAAGGATCATCTTTGTAGTTTTCAATATACCCAGACTGAATTTTTGAAGTAATGATGAGGGCATAGGTTGAATGAAGAACCGCTATCAAGCAGAGTTTGCTCGAATACATGGTCAAAAATCTCGCATCTGATTAAAGGTGCTCCTTTATCTGCCTTTTTTGGTAGATTGTTGATTGCTGCGACTGTAGACATGGTGAGGATGTGCTTTTCAACTAGATGGCATCTATTATCGTGGTTCGACCAACACTTGTTTGTACATGCTTCCTTCAATCCCTTATTCACAGTGAGCATATATTCCATGGCTTTCATCAAAGTCAATTCCACAATCAAGTTTTTAATGATCTCTACAATACCTAGATCAGATAATTAACTTTTTCGTTTTGCATTTTTCTCGTATTTTTCAATTGCATCGAGAAAAGGAATATGAACAAAACTGAAATCAAAAGTATTGTTCTTATTTACATAAGTATTCATATCCACAACATCTTGTACAACCGGACTGTAAAAAGGTGAACAATCTTTAGCATGGGGTGGACACCCAAAAACTGCGGTCTTTGCTCCATCGGCTGGTGCTAGATCAGCTGCTAGAGGTGGCTCTTCCATGGTCGGCACGGTTTCACTTTGACTGCAATCATTTTTTCGGTATTTTTCATTTTTTGATTTTTTAATTCTTTTATTGGTTGGTGGTGACTATCTGGCGTGACTCCTCCTCCTTCTTCCTCACCTGGATGGCTGGCATGACTGATGTAGAAGGTGACGATTCACTAGATGAAGCTTTATTCTTACCCCTCACGATTGCAGACTGAGGCAAGGTCTTATCGCTCCTGAGAGTAAGGACATTAGATAAAACAAAATCATAATCATCTGACTCTACAGGCACATACATGACATCACATTCTACCTGCTTTTTGGCTTAAAATTATTAGGGTTGGCTTTGACCTGTGCTGAAATTGGAGTTTTGGTGGCCATCAGGTCATCCAGCTTCTGTGTCATCTTTTCTAAACTCTTTACCAACTAGGCCAAGAAATCGAGGCTCGAGTCCACAAGAATTGCCTCGGGTGCTTTAGCGTACAGGCCACATTGTGGATGATTATGTGAGGATGCTGCTGGTTGGACGGATAATGATGTTGAGGTGGAGGAAGCTGATACTGCTGGTAGTGAGGAGGGGGATAATGATATTGAGGTGCAACCACATATGAATGATATGGCTGGTCTTGGCGATACTGCGGCTGCTGGTATTGCTGGTTTTTGTCTCCAATTATTATGATACTGTGGAGACTGATGGTACTAATACTGAGAGTACTAGACAAATATCCCTCCTTGATGTCGAGGGAATGGACGAGAGTTTGTAGGCTGGCCATGCTGAGGTCTGCCTGCACGGTCCGTCTGCGTATCAATAGACCAAACTCCATTCACCTCTTGAATAAGAGACAATGGAGGGGAGAATGGATCATAAGAAGACTGGGGTTCTGGTTGATATACCACCAACTGTTGTTTTATGTACAACTTTTATACAGTTTGTAGGGATCTTATTTGAGATATTATTTGTAGGATTTTTAAAACATTTGAAAATATTTTTGCAAAAATTTTGAAAGCTTTGACAAATATTTTTATAAACATCTACAAACAATGAAAATGATTTTGTAAATATTTTCCAAACAATATATATTTTTCAATGTATTTTTGCAACTATTTTTCAAATCATTTGCAAATAGATTTCCAAAAATTTTATTTACACAAATAAGATGAATGTTTACAAATAAAAGATTTTTACAAAGATTTGAAAACATTTTGCAAAATTTTTTCAAAAAGTTTTCAAAACATTTCTCAAATCATTTTGCAAAACATTTTGAACCAATTTTATTACTTGTATTTACGAAGAATTTTGGCATGTTTTATTAATTAGCCATATTATTGAAAATACGAAAGTACGTACGGATAAAGCATATATAATTTATATACGACCACCCTATACTTATCTTGAGCTATGTCCTCATAGATCAGAGAGAAAAAAGGAAGACATAACTCGTACTAAGTATAGAAAAGTCTACACTACAACAACAAAAGAATGAATAAATGAGAAGTTGACCGTCCCCCCTATACTTAGGATGAAATAATCCTGAGTATAACATGCTATACACAAGGCATGGAGGGTCAAGGTGGGAATGTAAGAATTCATCAGCTCAACCTGTCTCCCCCTATAATTAGGGTAAAATATCCCCAAGTAAAGACAATATATTAAGATTTGAGGAGACAAGTGAGGGATCACATGAATGAATAACTCAGGGTTCTCACCCCCTATACTTAGAATAAAATACGTCCTAAGTATAACAATGATGAAATGGGTGAACACATTTTTGGAAGAACTAGAAAAATTAAACGGAAAAGAAGAGAAATAAGAAAATGAGTTTTTTTTTGTGATTTTGTTGCTCATGTGTCTGATCCTTCTGATTCTGTGAGCTCATATTGGAATACAACTTCAATAGAATCGACAACGAAAATGAATGTGTCATGCTTTAGATATGGCTTCAGCAACTATCCGTTGACTACGAATGGCTGTGTGTCAGGTGACAATTCAGATATCAATAAACTCCCGTTGTCACACATAATTTTTATAATGAAAGGCCCAGTCCATTTGCTTTTCAGTTTATTTGGGAAATTCTTCAACTTCGAATCAAATAGCCACACCTTATGTACATGTTCGAAAGTCTTCCTACAGATGTGTTTGTCGTGCCATCGCTTGACTTCCTCGTTGTACATAAGGCTGTTATCGTATGCGTAGTCTCTGAATTCAAGAAATCTGTTCAGATCAACTTTATGGTTCTTTCCTACTCTCTCGGAATCAAGGTTGCACATGTTCAATGCCCACAAGGATATGTAAATTTGTTCCTTGGGCAGCTGGCATGGCTAGCCATATACGAGGCGGTAGGGAGACTTGCCGAGAGGAGACTTGTACGATGTGCAATACGTCCAAAGAACTTAATCCAGTAACTGAGACCAATTCTTCCTATCTAGTCATACAAGCTTCTGTAATATAGCTTTGATCTTCACGTTAGCACATTCAGCCAAGCCATTGGATTGGGGGTGGTATAATGCTGCAACACGATGCTCAATACCATATTCTTTGATCAAATTCTTGACCTCTTTGTTAATGAAATGGCTCCCCCCGTCAGAAATGAGAATCTTGAGGATCCCGAACCATGGAATTATGTTGTCTTTCAAGAAGCGACAAACTATACAGTTGTTTGTGGTTTGATCGGGGATTACCTACACCCATTTACTGACATAGTCGACAGTGAGCAGGATGTACTCAAAACCCCGACTTTTAGGGAATGGCCCCATGAAATCAATGCCCCAATCGTCGAAGCCGTCGGATATCTGAATATACTTCAGAGGCATTGTGTCTCACATATTGATGTTCGTAGCCATGCATTGATAGTCAGTACACTTATTTACACAATCATCTGCATCCTTGAATAAAGTTGGCCTCCAAAGGCCACATTGAAGCACTTTCGATGCCGTCCTCTTTCTAGAATGGTCTTCACCAGCTTCAAGCTTATGATAGTGGTGTATGACATCGATTACCTCCTCCTGATGTATACACCTCATCCAGATGCAATCTAAGCCCTCTCAGAATAGATGTGGATCTTCCCACTGGTAGAAGTGAATGTCAACCGAGAATTTATCAAGTTTAATCTTCGGCCAATCTGGTGGAGTCTTCTTAGAGACAAGATAGTTGATGATATCTTCATACCAGGGGAGAGAGGATATAGACAAGATTGCCTCATATGGAAAGGATTCTATGATTGATTGAATTCTGCTCAGGAGGCTATGCATCAATTATCATGGAAAGATGATCTGCCACCTCATTCTTGACGCCCAGTTTGTCACAAATTTCCAAGTCGAATTCATGGAGTAAAAGAATACTAACGAATTAGATGAGGCTTAGAGTATTTCTACTCTATAAATACTTGGTGGTAGAGTGGTCGGTGTAAATGATACCCTTGATTTGAGGAGATGCGATCTGAACTTCTCCAAAGTAAACACTACAACTAGTAGCTCTTTCTCTATCACTGTATAATTTTTCTAGGTTTCGTCAAGTGTTCTACTAGCATAATGAATTGCAAATGGTATCCCATTTCATCTTTATCCTAAAATAGTACCAATTGCAAAGTCTGATGCTTCCATCATGATCTCAAAGGGTAGCGACCAATCAAGTGGCTGCATGAGAGGAGCATGTGTGACCAAGTCTTTCAAATTATTGAAGGCTTGGAGAACATGGTCATCCACAACAAAATTTGTCTCCTTGCCAAGAAGTTCTGTCAACAATCAGGTAAGCTTACTGAAGTCTTTTATGAATCTTTGGTAGAAATCGATAAACCTCAGAAATGATGGGACTTGTTTTAGATTTGTAGGTGGCTTGAGTTTCAAAATCACTTCTACCTTGGCTAGGCCCACTTCCATGTCATGTTTGGATACTGCGTGACCCAACACAATCCTTTCAGTCCCCATAAAGTGACTCTTTTCCCATGAGAGCACAAGGTTGACTTCACAACACCTCCTCAGAACTCAGTCTAAATAATCCAAACATTGGTCAAAGATGTCTCCGTAGATAGAAAAATCATCCATGAAAATCTCGAGGAAACTGCCCACCAAGTCAGCAAATACATCCAGTGTACATCTCTGAAATATAGAAGGGGTGTTACACAGCCTAAAAGACATCTGCTAGAAGGCGTACTTCCCAAATGGACAGGTGAACGTGGTCTTCTCTTGATCCTCAATAGCAATCGCAACTTGGTTATACTTAGAGTAACAGTCCAAGAAGTAGAAATATTCCTCCGCGACCAGCCACTCGAGGATGTGGTCGATGAAGGGCAATGGGAAATGGTCCTTCTTGGTAGCAAGATTAAGGCATCTGTAGTCCACAGAAACATGCCAAGATGTTGGTACTCTGATTGAAATCTCCTCTCCTTTGTTATTAGTTACAATGGTGATCCCAAGTTTCTTCAGCAATACATGCAGGGGACTCTCCCACTTGGAGTCGGAGATGGGATATATGAATCTTGCATCACACCATTTCTGAATTTCCTTCATCACAACTTCCTGAAGGTTCAGGTTCAGTCTGCGATGGAATTCACGGGAAGGTTTGTTGTCTTCTTCTAGGTAAATGTGATGCGAGCACAATGATGGATTGATCTCATGGAGATTTAATATCTTCCAACCTATCACATTGCGGTTCCGTTTAAGAGCCTCCATCAGACAAGATTCTTGGTCTACAGTCAAATGAAAATTAATGATGACCGGATGCATATTGGCTCACCATCGAGGAAGGCATACTTCATGTTGGAGGTAAAAGGTTTAAGCTTTGGTGGGAATGGAGTCGGCTTTGTGACGGCTTCATCAACAACTGCATGTGTTTGCTCTTTCATTTATTGGCTGTCCACCTCTATCGATTTGTCTTCTTTATTCGTACATCATAAAAATCAGTAATGAAATCCTCATGCTCAGATGATGGTGATTGTTCAAACATCTCCAATTACACATCAACAATCTCATCATCGAAGACCTCAGTTAGTTGGACTGTGCTTTCCCGTACTTCCTCCATAGAGAGGAATTCCATGGTTTCTTTGTTATCCAAAAATAGATTTGTATCTCTAATCTCTGCTAAAAAGTCACAGTACTCAGGTCATTGAATTACAAGCACACTCATCTCAGATATGGCTTCTGTTGGTTTCGGCTGAGGCACACACTCTATCTTAGTCTTATCACTGCTGGAGCGCAACATGATCTCTCAAGTGTCTAGTCAACTACTGCTTCGACTGTTCTAAGGAATGATCGTCCAAGGATAATCGGGGTATAGAGCAGAGGTGTGGAGATTTCCATCTCCAGGACAATGAAATCAAGAGGGAATTGCATCCCTTGAATTGTGACGATCGCATCCTCCAACATTCCCCTTGGCCTCTTGATGGATCGATCCATGAACTACAAAATCATCTTGATCGGCTTAAGTAGTCCTAACCCAAATTCTGTGAGTAGTGACTATGGAAGAAGTTGGTAGAAGACCCACTGTCGAGCAAGATGCACTTGCTCCTAATTGAAAATTTGGCATATGATAAGTGGTGCACCCTTTTCTTTCTTCTTGCGAGAGGTTGCTGATGGTGTTCATTGCAATTTTTTTGAAACCGAACCGGACACCGAACCAAAAACCTTGCTGAAATGGTCGGATCGGGTCGAACCATGTAATCAAACCGATTTAACCGGATGATGACATCATCATTATTTAAAACAAGATTAAACAGGACCGGTGAAAAAAAAGTGGTTGAACCGGCTAATCAAATCGAAATGAAATAATATATATATAATATACACTTAATATACCTGAGATATATATAAAATACATAGATAATGTATATATTTCACACTATACATAAAGTATTTTCTTATACACCATCAAATATTATACATATCATATATATATATTATTTGGACTAGATGCTCTATAACATGATAATAGTTTAATTATATTCAAAACCCAATACGTGCAAAAAGTTGTGTTAGTGTAGTTGGTTGGAAGTGTGAAATAGATAACCAAAGGTCATGGGTTCAACTCCCACTATCAACAAAATTTTTAAATAATTTAAAAATTAAATGTGGTTCAACTTGGGTTGAACCTGGTTAAACCGGGTCAAAAAATAGGCTGAACTGGATGATTTAACTAAAATTTGATCAATCGAACCGGACCAGCATAAACCGATTAACCGGACCAGTCCAAGCCCGGTTCACCGGTCGAACCAGCCGGTCCGATCCGGTTTCAAAAACACCGGTTCATTATAGCCATGGTGACGATATGCTTCTTAGATTTTCTGCGTCTAGTTTTACAGGGTTGACACTTCGTCGTACATGCTTCTTTGAGTCCTTTCAACACGCTGGGCATGTACTCCATGGCTTTCATAAGAGGCATCTCAAGCATAATATTTTGCAATATTTCAATGACACCAGGATCAGATAAAACAATTTTCAATTGTTTACTATTTTTAATTTAAGTGCACAGGGAAAAGGTATATGTACATCATCCAAAATACTTTCATTAACATTCATTTTTTTCCCTTGTCATTCTATACATGTAGATGGCAAAAAAGTATACATTCATATACATCAGGTGGAGCAACAATAATACATGTGACCCATCGATTGGCACTCATTCTGCTGCAGGTGCTAGCATTTCCAAGGAAGGCATGGCTTTACTGAGTATGCTGCTTTCTTTTTATCTTTTTGGATTTTCTTCATTTTTATGTTTTTGTATCTGGTAATGCTCCATAAAATGGTGTTGACCATGATATCAGTCTGGATGACGATTTACCGTCAGACACTTTGCTCTTCCCCTTCACTGTCACAGATGGCTGGAGTGTCCTATCGCTCTTGAGAGTTACAACATTAGATAAAAAGAAGTTATTTTCACTTGAATCAGGTGGGGATAGTGCATGTGATGAGTCCGCAATTCATCATCTCAATATATTAATCTTAGCAAAATCCCTGAGTAAAATCTCAAATAAATATCCATAAAATCCATAAATTAATAACATGACTCTTGTAAATAAAATACACTAATTATTGTAAGTCCAAAACAAATTAACAATAAAAAGCCACAAAATGAAGGATTTTTACCTGTAAATAGCCAAAACTTGATGTATTTTAAATAATTTCATTTAAACTCCTTTATGGCTAATTCTTTCTCTAACTTGTTCATACACAAAAATGCAAAAATATAAAATAAATTCTACCTCAAATAAATACTCCTAGATCCCAAAGAGAAAAAAAGCCGTAAAGTCCAATTTCCCGGCCAAATTCCTGCTCCTTATGAACTCAAAATCCACCAAACTCACTTTTAAAGATTAAGTTAGAAAATTGTCTATCTAATGAAAGTGGTTTCACTAAAATCAGAGCTCGTTTGCAAAATTTGAGTTTTGAGACCTAGGTGTACATTGCATATATTGTACACATCTTTCTTTCTTCATTTTTTATTTCCTCTTCTTAATTACTGAAAATTCAAAAAATCCCTTTTATGTTTCATTTTATTTCTAGTATTTTATGTTATTTTATTTTATAAATATCTTTTATACAAAACAATCAAATTAGAAAAGTAAAAAAATCCATGTACATATTATTTTGTTGGACTTTTGTAATTTATCCAATTTTCTTTTTCTCTCTTTATTTTATTCTCATTTTTTAGTAACCTACTTTTATTTTATTTTATCTAATTCACATTCTCTACAATAACTTCTCTTCTTTCATCAACCTCCATTCAACTCCATTATTCATCTAACTTCCCATTCAACTCCACCATTAATTTAACCTCCCAGTCCACTCCACCTCCATTCTAACCTCCATTTTTTCCATCTCTTTTTATACATCTCATTCTCCTCATTTTTGCCTTTGATTCATCTTTATGTGAGGAGAGCATGTTGAATCAGTGACAGCGATGCAACCACAGTCGAGCGACGACAACCCTCTCTCCGGTAAGATCCGTTGGTGTCTTGGTCAACATCGCAGCCGCACCCGCGCGCTGCTCAAGCTCATTGCTCACCGACGATTTGAGCGAAGACCGTGCTTCTCGAGAGCACATCATAGGCGACCGCTTCCATTGTAGGTAATTCCCTTTTTTATCAGTTATCATCGTTTTCATTTTCTCATTCTTTATCACAACACATCACCACCCAAACACCTTCATTTGTTTATATCTTTATCATACTCCCACCATCACCACATCCTCATATTTGCATTTTTATTTTATTATATTCCCTATTTAAGAAATTTAAAAATGATTTTTTTTAAAAATCAATTCAAAAAAGCAAAAATTAACAAAAAAAGAAAACAAAAAAATTTGGCAGCAGCAGCGACCAGCACCCACCGTCGCTGCTCCCCACAGCCAGCTCCACTGCCGACGCCTCCCTCGGCTCCACTACCGGCGCAACCTTCCTCCTCTTCCAGTAGTGGCCGCCCGCCACCTCCAGCCTACGACGCCTCCTCCCCACGCCGCCTTCCTCCACCTACAGCCTGTAACACCTCCACGCACCCATCTCCTCCGTAGCCGCCCACCCTAGCGCTGCTCAACGGTAGCCCGTCCCCCTCCTCGCCGCGCACCACCACCGCCCTGTGCGCCATCGTGCACGGTGGCCTCCCCCCGAAGGCCAACCACTACCTCCCTTCTCCCGTGCCCTACCTGTAACAAATGAAGAAGAAGGTCTCTTCTCTTTTGTTTTTTTCTAGTTATGTAAAAATTGCATTTTTATTTTGTTATGTTTTTGTAATTACAAAACAACCCTTGTTCTTGTTTTGTTTTGTTTAAGTTGATTTCTGTATTGCACGGATTGCCCTATGTTTGCATGTTAAATTGGACCTCAATTCTGCATTGTTTTATTCAATAAAAAATATCATATTGTTGAGCAACTAATTTTTTATCATCTTACTATTTATTTGTATTTTGTGAGATTTGGTAATTAATTAAAATTATTTTATTGAAAAATTTTATAGTTTACCTAATTTGAGCTCTTAAATTCATATCTAACTCACAGTTGTTCCAAAAATTCCACAAAAATCTTAAATGATGCCTCGATATGTTCTTTAATTCTTATCCAAATTTCATAAAAACTTGGAGTTGTCTTGTGCCTTAAATAAATTGTAGAGTGATTTTGAAACTTGAGTTTTAATTAAATCAACAAATATCATTTTTAGGAAATTTCAACTCTCCTGGATTATTTGTTTAAATATCTTCTTGAGATAATTCACAATCTATATAATTTGAATTTATGGATTTATTAGTAATTAATTACTCACTGTCACTCTGTTTTCATTAAAAAAATCCATAAAAAAATCATATATTCTCAGAAAATTCTAAAAAATTACTGTAATCTCATTGCATCATGGTTTAATTCCAATAAAATTTCCATAATTTTGCATACTATTTGAGTGAAAAATTATGTAAAAACCCATGAAAAGTGTTCATTTTTCCTTATTGCACGTTATCCCCTAAAATTCCAAAAAAATGTATTTTGTTTTTATCATTAGATTAGGTTTCTAGGAAAAATATAATTTAGCTAAATCGAATTAATTCCAGATTAAAATTAAATTGGCTAAGTTATAGACTTTCTTATTAACTTGATCTACCCGCATTTGCATTTTCATTTATTTTTGCATAAAAAAATACAAAAATACCATTTGGCAACCTAAACCTGATTTCTCCGAACAACCCAAAGTTATTCCTTTGCCTCCCTGTGTTCGATCCTGGACTTTCCCGGGATATAAATTAAAGCCGAGACACTCCTCGCAGAGATCTTTTCTCTATTCTGAATGATTTGTTAAGTACCCGTATTACAACGAGTGCAAATTAAACCACATACCTAGTGGATCCGTCAGCAGGCTACATGCTCCTTTCGATGGAAGTTTTTCGCGTTGGCTTCGACCTAAGCTGGAATGACAGTCTTAGCAGTTGTCTGGTCGTCTATCTTCTGGCTCATCTTAGCCATGTTCTTTACTAATCGAGTCAAACAATCAAGGGTTGGGTTAACCAGGGCAACCTCAGAGGGTTCGGTCTGCTGGGGCATGTGACTTTGCTGATATTGCAAAGGCTGTTGCTGGTATCCTTGAGAGTATTGAGGAGGAGGAGAAGGAAGAGAAGGGTATTATTGGTAGGGATGGGAGGAGTACTGGTGGTGATATTGAGCAGTTGGAAGCTGATACTACTGGTGATGGTATCCAGACATTAGTTGATAGTTGTTCTGCCTCCAGTTGTAACCATGCTGCGGAGGCTGTTGTTGAGCCGAGTTGGGATGGTAGTTCCACCCTCGCTATTGTTGATGATATGGCCAACTGGCTTGATATTGTCCCTGAGGATGGGTCAGCTGCTGATCAATACTCTAGACGCCATTCACCTCTTGAATGAGTGGGGGAGGTGGAGAACAAGGCTTGAGATACTATGGCTGGAACTCGGGTGGTTGATAAATAACCATACGTGTTTGTAGATGTAGCGATGGCTTCCTTGGAGGTTGACTAGGACTCGTCTGAGGTGGTTGTGGTTGTGTTGCTCCTTCTTGCCAGTTGGGGGCTCAGACGCGAAAGTCACTGCATTGCATGCACTAATAGTATTCACCAACATCTCCAGCTGCTTGGTGATAATGTCGAGCTTATCCATGCCCTTAATCCTTTGCTCGATCCCTGCAAGCTTATCTAGGTCCTATGACCTCTTCTCAATGATATCAACTTTTGATAGATGACTCCCAAAGATTCTCAAGTCAGAGTTGTCACACATGTCGACCTCTTGGGTTTCTGCCATGTTCACATTCTTGCGGAGGTCTTGTGGTGGCGGTTGAATCTGAAAGGAGTGAGATGAGGATAAAGCAACATCTCCTTCGGCCATCTCCTCAAAGATCTGCCATATTGCATCCTCATCCTTGTTGAAATGAGAACCTCCACAGGCGGCATCAACCATACGATGACTAATCTCTATCATGCCTTCAAAGAAATGCTGGACCAAGCTGGTCCTCGATATGTCATGGTGGGGACACTTCTTAATCAGATCACTGAACCTCACCCAGGTCTCATAAAAAATAGTAAAATATACTTTAGGTAATTTTTTATAGAATTTTTAAAAGTGTTTTTCTATTTTTATGTGTTTTTAATGTTTTAAGTATTTTAATGATTTATTTAAAAATAAAAAAATATTTTTATTTTTGAAAATACTGATTATACTGTATAGAGTATAATACTAAGTATTTTAGGTATTTTTGTTATATTTTTATATTTTGTATTTGGTTTTAATACGTATTTAATACTTATTTTATTTATATGTAGTAGTAGGGGTATTTATGTAATATATAGGAAATATTGGGCTGCATGTGAATATGTAGAAACCTGGGGCGTCTGTGTGCAATAATCGCAAGGAAGCACGTGACAATGCATGTAAAATCTTCAGCACCAATGTTCAAGGATATGTTCTGAAATATCACAAGATTCACGTAAGCACACACACGAACATCTATTCGGAGGAATTAATTATTATTATAAAATGATTGAGGGGTTTTGCAACAAGATTCCTAAAAAAATATATCAGTCCTCACGTGCCTCACACGTGAGACAGAAGCACAGTGGGGCGGCATGGCTTTGAGTTGCTGACGCGTGGCTTGACCTGGAGCATCGATCTGCGGATTGTCTCAAACCGATTGGATGGATGAATCGCGATCTGGCGCGTGGTATGTTCTGATGCCGATGCGTGGCTCGATGAATGACGTTAGATCAAATCCCAATCCTGTGGCTCTGATGCAAACTGGAGTTAGGGTTGATCTTCCCCAAATTGGTTATGCAGGTTCTGCTCAAGGTAGCAGAGCAGTGATGCTTTTTAGATCGACGGTCGTGCTCTCGACGTTGGAAACAAGCAGAGGCGTTGGAATAGATGCGTGTTGATTTCACTCAGACGGTGAGAGTTTGTTCCATGTGGTGAGTCTCACGGATGTCGGTGGACGATCTGGCATTAGGGCTATTCTTCCCCTAATAAGGACTCGAGCGACAGCGAAGATCTGAAATTGGAGATGTTCTCGTATCACAGTAGTGGCGATTCGAAGCTCCGAACTTCAGATGTGCATCTCGTTTGTAATCCGTTCTCTAGATATAATATCCTACAATAGATAAACAAGATTCAGGCGCAATCATGTGAATCAACAAAGAGAAATACATCTAGGTGCTTTGATTATTCTGATGAAGCTTTGAGGCAGAGAACTTAATCATATGGCATAAGGTCGATCGGATCCGCAGGTCGAAAACTTCTCAATTAAGATGCTCGATGGCACTCAGTTCCTCATTTGCAACTCAGAAGCGGGTTGCGTCGAGATGCTCCAGATGCTCCTCAATAATCGATCTCGATCGTTGGATTCTATTTCTGTGCGCATGAAGAGATGCAAATGCTTGGCTGTAGATCTTGGCCTTTAGAGGCTTGAGGCACGAGTCCTCGACTTGAATACAGAGGGGGACGATGAATGAAGGTTTCCTGTGATGTGATGGATGTGGAACCAAAGCTCCGACCATCATGCATAGCCAGAGGTGTGCAGATGTGGGAGATAGAACATAAGCGTGAGGTTTTACGAAGGTGATTATCAGTGAGTGATGGAATGAAGGATCGAAGATGATAATCATAGTAGGAATCAATATTTTGGTTGAGATTTGTTAAGGAAAATAGAGGAGTTGAGGAGAGAACAGAAGAGTAAGATGAGAAGAGATGGAGATCGAACCTGGAAAATAGATCAGATAGAAAATGGATGAAGGATGTAGGTTGTCGCTTGGGGTTTCGGAGCTCAGGGGCTCCAGATGATATCGTTGACTCGATAGACGACTGACTGGAGGCTGTACGCGACGGAGATGATCTTGACACCGACGAAGGTGATCTCACCGATCCTCGCTGCGACTCCCACAGACGGCTAGCTCCTGTCATGAGCTAGAAAGAAGGAGGAGCTTGATGAATATGCATTTCATCATCTTTATTCATTTATTTTAGCTTAAAATCCCTTATAAAACACCTGCATATAATACTAATTCCATATTCTTACTAACCTGCATTTGTGTATAAATATTGTACATATATTGTTATTCTAACCTAAAATAAATAAATAAAGAAATAAAGGAAAACTAAATGAAGAAAGATTGATTATATGTAATATACAAAGGTTAACCCCAACCCCGAGAGAAGGTCAAGACTTGACCTGATCGACCAGGAATAAAGTAGGGGGAGATAAGGTCCTTAATCAGAAAATCCAAAAAAATATTTTGTAAATACTTGTTTGTGTATATTTATATAAAACTTACACAATTTAGTTGTACATAAATTGACCTCAAATTAAATACTTTTCAAAACAAAAGTTGTTGTTAAAAATGTTTTTAAATAATAAAAATAATTGTAAAATAAAATCATGTACAAAATAAAAGTAACCACATCTGGAAAAAGCCATAAAGCAATAATTGAAAGACTAATTTCGACTCCATATGAACTCAATTGACTCAAACTCACTTCCATTGTATTCTAAATTAAATTATCTTTAAAATGGCCATGGTTTCATAATTTTTGGAATTACGATTTGAAAATGATTTTCTAGGGTGGTTTGTGCAATTTTACCGTTTATTTATTGTATATATCCACATGTATTTTTACATATTGTATTTGTAAATTTTTTTATAATTATTTAAAATAAAAATAAAAAATATAAATTTTAGAACAAAAAACAAACTAATTTCCTTATTTAACTACGCATATAGTGTACCATATGTATATAGTATATGTATATAATCAATTCCCTTAAATAACCCTCACCAAAAAATAATTACCATTTATTATTTAATTTAATAAAGTGACAAAAATAAATAAATAATGTAAATAATTTTATTAACTCCACCACTAACTTCCTTTCTTATCTTCATCTCATTTCAATTTTTCCTTATCTTTATCTCCGTTCAAATTTTTGAAATTCAAATTCAATTCATTCCCTATTAATATGACTCATCCTTCCTCATTTCAATTTGATCAATCTTTGGAGAGGAGCCTATTTTTTTGAGAGCAATCTTGTTGAAGAAGGGCGCCTAGCCTCCGAGCCGTTCGGTGATAGCGAGGCGACTTTCGTCGAGGAGATTACGGTATTTGTCCACTCCATGGTGAGATCCATCGTTCATTTTATTTTTTATCTTAATCATAGATAAGAATTTGTAGTTAATTTCGTTGTCATTTTGGTCAATTTTAAATCATATATTTTAATCGTAGTTAATTCTTCTAAATCAAAATTCCAAATCCGAATCGATTGTTTCATCTCCAACTTCGTTTTCCCTTCATTTCACGTTCTACCTCATAGGTATATCATCTCCGGCGCCGTACGATGGCAGGAGAATTGGTTCCATTCCATCACAACCACCGGAACCTCCTCGCCCACTAATCTTTTTTTATTTGATTTTCTTAGACCGAGCCGCCATGCTTGAGTTAGTATTTTCTCTATTTGCAAATACATAGGATTAAAAAAGAAGATTACCAAAAAAGAAGTGCATCTCTGATCTTTACAAAAAAATAGAAAAAATACAAAAAAAAATAAAAAAAATTTGCACGCCTGTAGCAGGCAGCACCGCTCCCCCTTGTGCCAGCCGCCTGTGTAGGTGCCGACTCAACGGCCACCGTTGCCCACACACATCCACCTACTGGAACATCCTCGACTGCCGCTGACCCATCGCTCCTCAGCCATCGTCATCTCCATGCGTACCACGCGCCGCCATCTCCAGAACTGACGTTAACCTCTGCCACAGGGTCGTCCCTTCCATCACCTCGCTCACGGAAAAGGAGCCCTGCCGTAGAACACCAGTTACGCGTTGACACACGCCGCTACCCTCCACTATGCACTTGGAACTCACGCCTAGGCCCATTGCTTGCAACCGCAGATCACCATCTGTGAGTCCACCATGTCTGGAGCAGCATCTTACGTTGGCGTGCACCAGAACGCCACCCACAGTATAGCTTCCTCCTCAAATACCGATGGCGCGCGCCAGCCTCCTCTCAGCCATCATCCATCGTGCGCCTCCTAGCTACGCGCCGAACTCTGCAAGACCCGAGGGCATGTGTCACCCTTGCCTCCAACCACTCACTCGCCGACCTTCGCCCTCCCGGCTCTGCGCTGCCATCCTACTGCTGCCGCCCTGTGGCGTGAGCAAGAAGAAAGGGGGCGGTGCACCCTTTGTTTGCCCTATGCATGTGAAAAGAAATGAAAAAGGCCCCTGCTCTCCTGCAAGTTACGTGCGAAGCATGTTTTATTGGGTAAATTACGTTTTTCCCTCTTTTTTATTTGTTATTAGTTTTTCATTCAAAGACAATAATAATTTGCATTTCAGTCCTATCATCCAGATAATTATTTTGCATCTTCTTCTTGTTGAAACAAATTTTTTATTGCTCAATAAAATCTGGAAAATTCAAGTTAAGTTCCTGTCATTTGTTTCTTCTTTGCATAAAAATTTTCCTTGCATTTTAATTCAATTTGCTATTATTTAAAATAAAAAAACATCACATTTTTTACTGCTTGAAATTTGAAAAATCATAAAAATTCATTGCATCAAAAAATCCAAAAATATAGATTAATTTTCTTTTGGTGTGTTTTAATTTCTGTGCAATTTTCACGCATTAGTTATTTTTAAAGCCAAAAAATTGCAAAATACTTAAAATCCTAAAAAAATCATATAAATTTGTAGAAAAAAATAAAAAAAAATGTGATTTCAGCTCATGTTTCTAGATAATTTCCTTTAATTTATTGGAAAAATTATTTTCGCAATTTTTTATTTCATTTTATAATTTTAAATTGCAAAATATTCATGTTTGCTCACTGTTTGCATTTCCCCAATTTTTTATTCATTTAAAATCCTAAAAATCTAAAAATCTCTGAAAATGGCAAAAACAGTAAAAAATCATCAAAAAACATGAAAAGATTTTATCTAGACATTTTTTAACATTTTTGTCATATTTGAAAAATCTAAAAAAATGCATCTCTTTTGTGTATAAATTATTTTGAAAATTGTATTTTTGAAAATAAAAAAGCAAAAATTAAAATCGTTAAAAATTAAAAATCAAAAAATAAAAAAGAGAAATAAAAAATAAAAAAAATAAAAATTTCATAAAAATCAAGATAGCTAGCTTTTGAGATTCATTTTTCCCCTTAATTGAATTTTTTTCGATTATTTGAATAACCCTCGGGATTGTAGTCTCCCTGAGTTCGATCCTGTTAATATACAGATTAATTAAATAGCAAAAATTCTCTTTGATATATTTTATGTAATTATTGGCTTGAGAAGAAAAAAATTAATTTTTTGTTACGGGATTCTTTGGATCAACAACAATTGCACTTTTATTCATATCTATATTTTAAAACCCGAAAAATCATGAGACAACAGAACTCACTGGAAGTTTGAGGGAAAATGGCGGATGTCTGAAATGAATGGGGGTATGTATCCTTAAATAGATGAGGGAGATGAAGGTCGACAGGGAAGAAGAAGCCTAACGGCCAGACCGTTAGGTGGCTGAATGACGAAAAGAGAGGAAAGAGGAGAAGCATCCAGGGAAGGAGAAAGAGCAGAGGAAGAAAGGAGGAGGAGGAGAGACAAAAAGATAAAAAAATAAATAATTTAAATTGAATAAATAAGATTAAATAATAAAATATTAATTAATTAAATTAGTTATTTACTTTAATTAATAAATTTAAATTATAAATGGCTAATAAATAATTTAATCAGAATTTTAATTAAATAAATAATATCATTTTATTAGTTAAATAAATGGATATATCAAATAATATAGGCATATTAAACCTATATAAATAATAAAATTTTATCATTTAAATAATTTTATTTTTTTAAAAACTTTATTTTTTATTTTAAATAATAATATAAAATAAATATAACATAAATAAAATATAAAAATATGAAAATAAAAAAAATTAAATGGAATAAATTATGATACATTGTATAATTATACCAATAGGGTATCAAAACCAATTTTTTGTATATTAACTCTTATTTTAGTGAAATCAATTTTATTTGATAGGTAATTTTATAAAACGAACATTAAAAGTGGGTATGCCTAATTCGGAGTTCATATGGCTGAGATATAGGGTTCGGAAGTTTGGTTTTACGGCTTTTTAGTTTAGGATTTATTAGTATTTATTAATAATTAATTCTAAGTTATATTTTCATATTTCCTACTAATTTTATAAATACTTTAGAAAAAAGAATTAGGTTAATCATGATTACAAATAATTAAATAGAAAATAAAGAAGATTTTATTTACATACAGTACACCCATACAAAGGGTCAAATGCCAAAAGTCACACATTTTCTAATATTTTTTGATATTTTTATAAATAGTATTAGTTATAAAATGTAGTTTAAAAGTGAGTTTGGTCAATTTGGAGTTTTTTATAAATAGTTATGAACCTTGGAAGTCAGCTATTATGGCATTTTAGGTTCATCATAATTATTTATTTAGATATTAAATATGTTTTCTAATATTTTTATAAATTAATATATATTATTACAAACAACTTTTTATAAAGAAAATATTTTTATTTGGAATTTTCTGAATAATAATAAAATTGGTAAACCTATGTACAAGGTGAAAAATGTGTTTATGTACATTGATGATATTTATTTCTAATATTTTTTTATAAATTAGGATCTTATCTCCCCTACTTATTTATTTTATCTATCAGAACATATTAACCTAGTCTCGGTTTAGGATCCAGTTTGTACATATTTCATATATACACCTTTTTTCTTTTATTTTCATTTTCTTTTTATTATTTTATTTGTATAAAATAAGTGTCTAAATATACAACATTAACAATGATGTTAGTGTGTTAATTAGTGAGTCTTTACATGTATTTTACCAGTGATTTTAGCCAAAATGAAAGAATAAAGGTGATGAATCATGAATTTCATCAACGACCAAGAGGATAGTACTTGTGCAAGGAAGGCTGATTTCAGGTCCTCCCCAGGTCGTCACCACCTTCCCAGATGGTTGATCCTAGTAGAGTTCTTTTTCCTTGTAGGCTGAAGGGAAAAGGCGATCATCTTGACTACATGCAACAGATGTTGGGGTAGTGCGTGGTGCTGCAGATACGACCGAACTGTTGTCGATGGATGTAAGGGCTCCTTATTGGAATTCCCGTGGAAGCTAGGGAGGAGCTAAGGAGATGTTGTTTTAGATCGAAGTGTCCGTGGACCAGTGGGATTTGGATTCACTCATTGATGTGGCTGACCCTAGGTTACATGTTTGCTTCAAAGGTGGGCTTGGGCTGACCTCTCCTTTCTTCTCCCTCACCTCCGCGAGGTCCATCTACATAGTGATTATCGTCATCATCACCATGGAGGTTATCATCACCTCCTCCTTGGTTTCCTCCTCTTCCTTTCAGACCTCTCCTCAAGTCATTCAACATTTCTTGAAAGGTGAGCTAGGCGAGAGCTGGTGGATAAACTGCTGACGTATGGCCTGAATGGAGGCCAGAGCTGACTGTTAACCTCATTCTGGTTCATCCATGTTCTTTGTTCTGCTTAGTGTTGGGGAGCTGCGGTCCTTTCCTCTGCATGTAGGAGCATCTCTGATTCTGACTATGAGGAACTAGCTCCAAATTAGGGTCAATATCTGCAATGGGAAATATACCCCGATCAGTCTGCATGCAGGCACCTAATGGACAGAATAAATCAGAATTAGGGTCAATTTTGAATCTTATTAGGGATGGAGAGGTATATGGAGTAAAATCACTCCAAAAGGGGCAGAACTCAGTAAGAGAGATTTCCTGGTCTGAGTAAGGAAAGAAGAAGCAGGGAGTCCCGAGGGTGGTTCATGAAGTCTGAACCATGTACATGGGAATCACCCTGAATTATTGGAGATGCCGAACATGAGGAGTCGATGTGGGTGTCAGCGGAGGTCTCGACTAAGCCATATTGGAGTTGACATCTTGAATGAAAAAGTAGATGATAGATGAAGGATACGATGATGAACAAGAAATAAAGGGAGACGTAGTATGAAAAGAGAAATGACAAAATTATACAAGTGTGCGGGACTTTGATCGACCTAATTCTAATAAAAAAACACCAAGCAAAAATGGGTTCACCAGCTCATCACATGTGAACCATAAGAGTTTGGTTATTTTTATCTTTTCAATTTTAGAGTTGTGATTCAGACAAAATTATCATGAATCATTATCGGCTAGCCATAGAGGAGATCATGTACTGCCAGGAAAGTATCCCCCGTACTTGTTCCACCTCCTTTGTATCCTGTGATATGCACTTTTTGAGGTCCTCAATACCAGTCTTGGGGGGCTACTCAGCCAAAGAAAAAGAGAGGGGAAGCTGATAGGCAAACCACTACTTCCCTTATAAGCAAGTACTCGGACACAAGACAATGTGGTAGACACCCCTGTGAGGGCATGGCCCATGCTCAATACTTCGGATCAAGTTAGATTATCTACACAAGGTGAGAGCACTGTCGTCGACAAGACCCTACTCGTCCACGTACGATAGAAGCGTCAATACCTCGACACACCCAAGTGATAGTTGAGGCAGCTATAGATCAGGTTTTTAGCTCTATTACTTAAGGGTCGTGCCTCACTTTGTCTTGAGTGTACATGAATGCAATGAGGGTTTTATGAACCCCAAAAAATGATGTATATTACGAATTCTATTTAGGTCAAAATTCAGTTAACAATCCCTTTGTTTTAGTTTTTGATTTCCAATTTTTTAAAGTATTTTCAATGCAAAGCATCTAATAGTGTTTTTTATTTTTTTATCCTAGGTGCTCAAAATGAGAGGGAGAAAGCGACAAAGCGGTGTAAGGAGAATCAAAGATGGAAATCTCACCCTTGATCCTAAATGATGAATTCTCAGTTAGAAGACTTACAATGCTTCCCAGCTCTCTCCCTGCGGTATGCAAAATACAAAATTTTAAACCTAATTTATATGCACGATATGTGAACGAAGAAATTGCCCTAAACATGAATTGCTTATTAATCATGAAGAACTAAATGCTAGTTACTCAAAAGTAGAATCCAAAAGTTCGATCTTGGAGATTTTTCAGTATCCGCCACAATGGGTCCTGCAAGCGTTGTGTAGAGTCTCTCGCGACACTCAATTCCAAATCTAAGTAATCAATAATTAAGTTTTACTAAATCCAAACATAGAGACTATAGGTAAATGCTTCTATTATGTGTTTGGACCTAGTTTATCGAGCAAGCAATCCTAAAAATACTAAGGGCTCATTCCACAAACAAATGAAAATAAGGCAGAAAACACAAAATGTGGAAAACAAAGAAAATAAAGCGATGAAGACACGAGGAAATCCAGTGAACCCCCAAGTGTATAAACATTTGGTAAAATAGGCACGGGTGTCTAAAGTTCAGTTCACCTGTATTATTACAAATTAATAGTGAAAATAAAATGGCACTCTCTCACAAAAATAAAAAGAAAAGGATTATGCTAAATCTCTCTTTCTCTCTCTTTCTCTCTCCTGATTTCTCCTCTTGGTCAACAAAGAGAATGACCAAGCTCCTCGTAGCTCGGATGCTCCAATCACCTAAGCAGTCGTCTTTATCTCGAAGTCCCTCGCAAGAAAAATATAAGAGAAGCTATCAACATATTTAATCAATTACCTCAACAGGAAAATAATGAAAGAAAAATAACACCTAAAATCTATTCTACACATTGCTCCACAGCAACAACACCATTTGATGACACGTGTTCTACGAAAGCCTAATGTGGTTTACACAAGGCAAGACCTACACTGTCGTTGAGGGGATTGCTCACAAAACCCGATGTCAATCAACAAATAACCCACAAAAGACGAAGTAATGCTAAGCAGAAGTGTGGAGTTAAAATTTATTATAACTCTACAAAATGAGTGTATAGTACAAGTACATAGAGGTTGAACACATGGAGCAAGGGGAATAGATAAAAAATTGGCAAAAAGACAATGATTGTTTTGGTGTTTTATAATGATTTTTTTGACTATTAGTGGGTTTTTAATTATTTATTTTTTTGTAATTTTTAATTTGCATATTTTTTGTTTTTAATTTTTATATATAAATATTAAATATATTATGATTTTTAGTTTTCTTTTCTTTTTTTATAAAATAAAATACAAGTGTAGATAATATAGGTAACATATACTAAATATAGAAAAATAAAGACAAAATATGGAAAATACACTTAGGTACAATCTTTTTTGTTTTTTAAGGATTTGGAATATATTTTTGGTATTTTTAAAAAATATTAATATTAATATTACTAAAAAAGTAAATATAACTATATAAATAGATGCAGTCTATTCATATTTATAATATAACTATAAATACTTAAAAATGAGGACATAAAATGTTTTTTTTATCTTATTTTTAATATTTTCTCTATTTTTGGTATTTTTCTTAGACTTTTCTGCTATTTTTTATATTTTAATTGAATAAAAATGTTAAAACATTGTCTTATATTAATAAGGCGAATAGTTTTGGGATTTAAAAATAGCTAAAAGGATAAAAAATCTCCAAAACTATTTTTATGATATAGTAGATATAATAAACAAAATTTATAAATAGAAAAACTATTTTTGGATTTTTTTGAGAATTTTTAATAATTTTTATAAGTATTTTGGATCTTTTTAATTTTTAGTGATTTTCTTTTATTTTCCCATTTTAGGGATTTTTGGTCTACAGTTATAAAATACAATAATAAATACTATAAGTTTTTTTGGAATTTTTAATGATGATTTTATAATTTTTGAAATTTGAAATGCAAATATGAAGAAAATGCAAGGTTTTTGGATTTTCAAAAATTGAAAAATATTTGTAAATATCCCACGAAAATTGTATGTGATTTACATCATGCCTAAGTACCTAAAATAATTATCCTAGAATTTTTGGACATGAAAAATGTATTTTTAATAAATGACTAAAACATAAATAATAAAAGCATGGGGGTCTTAATATAAATTTTACACAAAATATTGAACTACAAATAAAAGTTTTTTTACTAAAATGAAAATACATAAGGTGGAGGGGTATAAAGCAAAATTAACCATGCTAAGGCGATTCGACGGTGATGATTCTTTAGTTGTACACACGTCGCACCCTCGATGCACGATGATGATTCATGGATGAAGAGTTAGGATTAGATCCTAGCAGATGATTGGACGGTCGAAGACTCCTTCATCCAATGACGGTTGCTGCTTAGGAAGAACAGATCTTGATCTGACAATGGAGAAGGGATCAAGAAGAATGCAGAGGAAGCTCCTCCTGGACAAGCTTCCTCTGATGAAATCTCCCTCCTCCAACAATCTCTAAGGCTACAAAAAGGTCTAAAAGCTCCCTAGAGGCATCGTGTAACTACTGATTACATCAAACATCTCCAAGGGTCGCCAGCGAATTCCTAGGAGGTCAGAGAAACTCAGGGTTCCTGGAAACCTCCTCCATCTTTAAAATCACCTCCAATAGGGATTTTAACTCCAGATACCTACACAGGAAGAAAGCTGGGTCGAGGGCAAATTGTCTTGACCCGTTATTAGGTGAAAGGGTTGCGAAATGAGGTGGGCAGAGGGTGGTGAAAGTGATCCTGATCTAAAGTGGTCCGGAGATGGGCAGAGGGGGAGAAGGTGGAGATGAGCCTGGTGAAAGTGATGGTGTGGTCGGAGATGATTAATCGTGAACGGAGGTCCTCTGATCGTGCAGATCGGAGGTTGAATGTGATTTACGGATCCGAGTGATTCTAATGAAATTCTAAATTGAATATGAATTATCTAAGATACCTACGGATAAGAAAAGGGAGAGAGAACATCTCGATCTGTGGCTGGGCAGAGAGGCAGAGATGTGCGGAGGATCTCTCCGGCAACGTAAGTGAATCGCGTCTTTCACTCAGAATCCAACACTCCAAATTGTAGAGCAGCAACTCTATCACAACTGCTAACTCTAGGGACTGATCACGGACAAGGAAATGGGCCAGAGAAGGATTAACCACTCACCGTAGATGAATGGGGTTTATTTATAGGTGAGGCTCTGATGATTTTTAAAATTCGAAATGGGAGCTATTCATGGAGTGATCGGTGGAGCTAAGACGTTGGCATGGGAGGAGAATGAACGAGCAAGAAAATCGTAGAAGGGAGCGTAGGTGGTTAATGATTGAACGTGTGGGGAAAAAATGTGAGAAGTAACGACAGGGGGCATGATCAGCATAGGAAAGATGCACAACTAAGGAATTGACCCGGGTCAATAGACCCGAGTTTGGCCAATCAGGAGGTGCCTGGAAAAAGTCCAAAATAGGCTGCACGACAAATGAGTGTGAACATGTTAAATAAATCAATTAAAAAACTAAAATGAATTAATTCAATTATGTAGTGTAAATAGAAAATGTTAGGAATAATTTAAAGTTAATTTTATTGATTTTTATTTAATCAAATAATATAATTATAATGGTTAAAATAAATAAAAGGTGCTATTTACAGGTGTGTATACCTATGGACAGAGTATTTTGATTTTTAATTAATTATTTATATATATACTCAATCTAATATTTTATTTATTTAAAATATTTAAAAGGATTTTAATGATATTTTTATTTTATTTTTAAGAGTTAATTTATTAGGATAATTAAATAGATATAGGTACAATATATATATGGTGATACATATACACCATATGCAGAATTTTATTTTTGTTAATTTTGGATTTTGTTATTTTTATTTATATTTTATATGAGCTAAATATAATATTTATAAATAATGAAAAAATACAATACTCTCAAATATGCACAAAAAGCAATTAATAATATTACACATAGTATATATAGATACAATATACAATAACACCCCAATTTGCCACATTTTACACATTAACTCTAAATTTTACGAAAACACCTCCATTCAAAAAAATATTTAATTTGGAGTGAAATGAAAGTGAGTTTGATGAATTTGGAGTTCATTTGGAGAAGATATTGATCTGAGAAGTTTGTACTTTTGTGTCTTTTAGAGAGTGGTGTATTTTACACAATATACATATATATTAACTGAAATCATTTTTTATTTACAAGAGGGTTTTATTCACAAATTTTAAGAAGAAATAATGTTTATTTACAAAGGATTAGGTGATGAAATAAAATAATTAAAGAATTGTGTAGTATAGACAATATTATACAAGTGAGGAATATATACATGTATCAAGTGTATTTTTGGTGTTTTTGGCCTTATCTCCTCCTACTTTATTCCTTGTTGATCTGGTCAAGTCTTGAACTTCTCTCGGGGTTTGATTCAGCCTATATCTATTACGTATATACAATATTTTATTTTCTTTGTTTCTTTATTTTAGGGTAACATAGCAATAAATATACAATATTTACACAAATATGCAAGTTAGTAAGAATATGAATTTATTAATATATACATGTGTTTTATAAGGGATTTTAAGATAAAATAAATGAATAAAGATGACAAAATATAGATTCATCATCCCCCTATGCTTTACCTTTGCTAGTCCCTTAGCAAACACTTATTTGAAAGAATAAGTGAATAAAAGAAAAAGAATGAAAAAATAAAGAACTTAGAAAAATATTGAGTATTAAACTTATCTTCATAAAATTGTAGTATGGAGCTTTGCCGGACCTTTGGATTATTATTGTGTCAGAACCTTAATGGGAAATGGATATAAAACTTAACAACCCTCAAGTTCCACAAGACTCCAATTCAAGTCGCCCCAACAGTCAGATCAAAACAAGTTTGCATACACAAATTCTTATGACTATGAATCTTTACTTGTACTGCGTAAGTGAAATATAGCTCCCCATCCCAAAAGTAGCAGAGAAAAAACCTTCAACAAGGTAATTCTAGTCTCCCAGTCTAGCAACTCTTTCCTCGAGGAGTAGGGATATTCCCTTCTCAGTTCAAGTGCAACTAGCTCAAGAAGAGATGGAGAAAATAATGGACGGTAGCCAGTTTAGCTACCTATCTGTGGATGCATGACTAGTGTAGCCAAGTAATCTAGCTGCAAGCTCACAAAAATTTGACTTTGAATCTCATCTTATTTGACTATACTTGTATATACACCCTGGCAGAAATTTTACTTTTCAATCAGGCATGTCCACTTTTGAAGATTCTACATTTTTTTTAATATATACAAGGGTACAACATGTACATAAGGAGTTTTTCCTCTTGAGCCAGTAGACTCTCTCTTTTGAAGCATTATTGCAATCCCACAACATCCTGTCTTTAGACCTCAATGCCACTAGACCGGGTTGAGATGCACTACCCTCCCTAGAGGAAGACGGATGTTCCCACTAGTTGTTACACACCCATATGCTACCACAAGCCAAAGAATTCTACCCCCTCACCACCTCATCCATGAAGAGCTATGTGTAGAGTGCTTATGCAAGATAAGCCACAGTCTAAAAGAATCATGTGTATGTTGTTAAATATTCTACTTAGACTCATCAAGATGACATGTGAACATAGTCTTGTGGACTCGAAGAATTAAGCCGCTAAGACCTGAAAAGTCTTAACTAAAGTTCTTATAAGGTTCCTCTAAAATTAAGTGGATTAAGGTCTAACTAAGCTCCATTCTTCAATTTTGTTCCATACTAGTTTAAATGTCAATACTATTCTGAAAAATGCACATGCAAATGCAAGAACTATATACAAAACATTTTTTATGGTTTTTAAACATTTTTTAAGAAAGAGAAAAAGGGTTAGTAAGATATACACAAGTATATACAAGGATTTTACAAATTTTATACAATATTTTTACAAGATACAAGTTTTATAATTTTATTTACAGGATGGAAGGTGATTAAAGTTTTTACATACACGTGGATTTTACGTATTTATATGCATCCCAATAATATACAGAAAATAGAGGGTTCATACTATGAGAGTCAAAATCTATGAGAGCATGTGAACAATGATTTTGGACCACTAAATTCTGTCATCTCTCTCCTCGTTGATTGCAGGAGGAGAGAAGAGTAGAATCTAGTGGTCAGATTCACTGCTCTCATGCTCTCACAGATTTTAGCTCTCACAGGATCAACCCTCACGAAAAATAATCACATTTTTATAACCATTTTAATTAATAAAAGTACAAGTTGTGTCTAAAGTATATATACAATATATACGACACCCCCTATACTTAGCTCGAACTATGTTCTCATAGTGATCAAAGAGCTACAAAGGAAGACATAACTCGTGCTAAGTATAGAAAAGTGAAAAGAATACTATACAACAATGACTCAAAGAATAGATGAAGAGAATAGAAGTCAGTGATCCCCCCTATACTTAGGATCAACGATTCCTAAGTATAGAAGACTCTACAAACGGGGAAAACTGAGGGAAAGTTTTACAAATCAACGGCTCGACTTGTCCTCCCCTATACTTAGGGTAAAAGATCTCTAAGTGTAAAAAAAGAAAATCAACAAGTTGAAGGACAATCGAGGAATAAAAACAAATAAAGATGCTATGAACAACATCACTCCCCTATACTTAGGGTAAGGGATCCCTAAGTACAAGCAACAACAAGAGTGATGAAACAAGACGAATATGAACAACTCAAATCATTCACCTCCCATATACTTAGGATAGAGTACATCCTGAGTATAGCACACTCACTCGAAAAAGAGGTAAACTATAAAAATAGAAGAAGAAAGAATGAAACGAAAGGTTATGTACAAGAGAAAATCAGCTCATGCGGCAGACACAGAGGATGTCAAAGAATTATCGTCTGATACCACATATATAGAATCAACTATAGACAGGAATGTATCATGATCTAGATATGGCTTCAGCAACTGTCCATTCATGATAAATGGATGTGTGTCAGATGACAACCCAGATATGACAATACTACCATTGTCATGCACAACTCTCATAATGAAAGATCCTGATCATTTGCTTTTCAATTTTCCTGGAAACAACTTCAACTTAGCATCAAATAACCAAACTTTCTGATCAGGGGAGAAAGTCTTCCTTTGAATGTGTCTATCATGCCAACGCTTGACTTTCTCCTTATACGTGGGTGAGTTATCATATGCAAAGTCTCAGAATTCCAGTAATCTATTCAAATCTAACTTCATGTTCTTTCCTGCCTTCTCATAATCAAGATTGCATACACGGAGTGCCCATAAAGATTTGTGAATTAATTCCACTAAAAGGTGGCACGACTTTCCATACACTAATATGTAGGGAGACATACCTAAAGGAGACTTGTATGCCGTTTGATAAGCCTGTAGAACTGAGTCAAGCATATGGGAACAATTCTTCCTATCTGGGCGTACAAGTTTGTGCAATATAATATTTGAAATTTCAGCCAAGCCATTAGTCTGTGGGTGGTAAGGAGACACAACTTTGTGCTCTATGGTGTACTCCTTCACACGCTTCTTGACTTCTCTATTGTAAATCCCAAACAATGTAATAATATGGTCCTTGAGAAAGGAACACACTATACGACTATCAGCGGCTCGGGTGGGATAGCCTCGACCCAATGACTAACGTAATCCACGAAAAGCAGGATGTACTGATATCTCTAACTGACAGGAAATGGGCCCATAAAGTCTATGCCCTAAGAATAAAAAACATAGAAATCTATATATATATATATCTCAGAGGCATAGTGTCTTTGGAGCAAATGGTTCCTCCCATCTTCTTACAGTCAGTACAACCTTGTACATACTCTGTAGCATCCTTAAACAATGATGGACACCATAGGCCGCTCTGTAAAATCTTAGTTGTCATGCGCTTCCTCGAATGATGTCCATCAGATTCTAGTCTGTTACAGTGCTCAAGTACACTGGTGTATTCTTACTAAGGAATGCACCTTTTCCAGGTACAATCCACACCCTCACGAAATAGGTATGAATCCTCCCATTGGTAATAATGAATTACTGATAGGAATCTGTCTACCTTGTGCTTCAGCCAATCTTATGGAACTTTCTTGGAGACAAGATAGTTCACAATATCATCATACCATGGGATTGAGGCCACAGACAAAATAGTCTCAACTGGAAAGGTCTCAGAAATAGGTATCATGCTTTGCTCAGATGAATCTGCATCTATAATGCAGGAAAGGTGACCTGCCACAACATTCTTGACTCCAGGTTTATCTCGAATCTCTAAATCAAACTCCTGAAGAAGAAGGATCCCTCTAATAATTTGTGGTTTGGCATCCTTCTTTGCTTGTAAATACCATATGGCAGGTAATCCATGTACACAATTACATGGGGACCGAGGAGGTACGATCTGAACTTCTCTAGCCCAAACACAACTGCTAACACCTCCTTCTCTGTAACTATATGATTCCGATGTGCTTCATCCAGAGTCTTGCTAGCATAGTGTATAGCAAATGGTATCACATCCCTTCTCTGTCCTAAAACAATGCCAACTGCGAAATCTGAGGCGTCTATCATGATCTCGAAAGGAAGAGACCAATCAGTTGGCTGTATGACAGGAGCACTAGTAACCATATCTTTCATCTGATTGAATGCAAGGAGGAATTTCTCATCAACAACAAACTCACTCTCCCTGCATAGAAGCTCAGTCAAAGGTCTGGCGATCTTGTTGAAGTCCTTAATGAATCACCTATAGAATCCTACGTATCCGATAAATGACCTCACCTGCGTCAAGTTCTGTGGTAGCTCAAGCTTGGATATCACATCGATCTTAGCCGGGTCGACCTCCATACCATGTGTTGGAGATGATGTGGCCCTATACAGTTCCATTAGTCACCATGAAGTGACTCTTCTCCCATGAGAGCACTAGGTTTAGCTCACAACAACGTTGAAGGTGTCGATCTAAATGAGAAAGACATGTGTCGAAACTATCCCTGTAGACCGAGAAATCATCCATGAAGACCTCTAGAAAGCTACCTACCATGTCAGCAAAAACGACCAACATACACCTTTGGAATGTAGAGGAGGCGTTACACAATCCAAAGGGCATCCGTCTAAAGGCGTAGGTGCCAAACAGATAAGTGAAAGTAGTTTTCTCCTGATCCTCAGGAGTGATAGCAACCTGGTTATATCCCGAGTACCCATCCAAGAAATAAAAGAACTCTTTCCCTGCCAACCTCTCAATAATCTGATCAATAAAGGGTAGTGGAAAGTGATCCTTCTTGGTAGCTGAGTTCATGTGCTGGTAATCTACACAGACACGCCATGAAGTAGGTACTTGGGTCAAAATCTCCTCACCATGGTCATTCTTCACGATAGTAATCCTAGATTTCTTTGGGACCACATGTAAAGGGCTGACCCACTTGGAATCTGAAATGAGATATATAAATCCAACATCACACCATTTTCTGATCTCTTTCATGACAACCTCCCTCAGATTTGGATTTAAATGGTGCTGACACTCAAGGAAGGGTTTACAGTCACCCTCTAAGTAGATGTGATGTGAGCACAAAGTTAGAATAATCCCACAAAGATTCGAAATATTCCATCCAATGGTCTTGCGGTTTCTCTCAAGAACCTTTAATACACGAGATTCTTGTTCATCAGTCAATTGCGAGCTGAGGATGACCAGAAACATCTGGGGGGAACCTGCGAGGAAGGCATATTTCAACGTTGATGGTAAAACCTTGAGCTCAGGTAGGATCTGAATCAGCTCTTTGACATCTATAGTTGTATTGGTAGAAGGTATGTGATCTGTACTATGTGAACTGCCCACCATGGCTACTGTTGGCTTGGCAAATAGATTATCAGATAGATCATCAATGAATAATATCGGCTCAGAAAGGAGGGGCTCATCAGGGTGTTCTGTGATCTCATCAACAAAGGGTTCATATATCTCAGCAATAATCTCTGAGAGGTGTCTCTCATTAGTGCATTTCTCAAGAAACTCAACATGTGGCTCGGATATTTGTTCCTCAGAACTCTCAGAAGGAGGCATGTCATCAATAATCTCATAATAATGTGTTAAAGGGATATCACTAGGTACCTCCAAAAACTCAGACTGATCCTCAGGAATCAGCTCAAACTATCCATCAACAAACAACTCAGTTGGATCAACAAGGGAACTCGTGTCGACTGTGCTTTCCAGAGGGTCCTTTTGGGAAAGGAACTCCTGGGTATCTATATAATTAGTAAAAAGATCTGTCTCCCAGAATTCAGCAAGAAAATCCAAGTCCCCAGTGGTGTAACTTTCTCTTTCTCATCTGCTGCTGCTGGTGGCAGTGATGGTTTAGGATCGGTGATCGTCTCAATTTTTACCTTATCACTCCAAGAGTGAAAGATGATCTCTCCAGTACTATAATCAGCGACTTCTTTGCCTGTTCGAAGGAACGGTCGACCCAGTATGATTGGAGTATGGAGTAACGGTGTAGGTATGTCCATATCCATGACAACAAAATCTATAGGAATTTTCATTCCTTGCACCATTAAAATAACATCCTTTAATATTTCTCTTAGCCTCTTGATTGATCTATCAGCAAACTGAAGGATCATTCTGGTTGACCTAAGAGGACCTAACCCAAACTCAGTGAGATAGGAGGATGGCATAAGATTAATGGAGGAACCGCTATCGAGAAGAGCGCGATCGAATTCATGATCAAATATGTGGCAACGGATGTGAGGTGCCCCCTTATCCTTCTTTTTGGTCAGGAGATTGCTGATGGCATGAACTATGGCCATGCTCAAGATGTGTTTTTTTATTTTCTTTTGTCTGCTCTTATTTGGTTGACACTTTTCTGTAAATGCCTCTTTCATTCCCTTTTCACTACTGGCATGCACTCTGTGGTCTTAAGGAGTGGCATCTCTAAACAAATGTTATGTAAGATCTCAACCACTCCAGGATCAGATAAGGCTGTTTTTAATTTTTAGATTTTTTGGATTTATGTAAAGCATATGGAAATGACATAAATCAGAAGAAACATTCAAATGTGCATTACTATTATTCAAGTGGGAATCCTCATGTACATTAGGATAATCGGAATCAGTCTGTACAATGTTGTCCAAAATTGGTGAAGAAAAATAGAATCTAAAATAGAACAGGATGCTACTGCTGGTGAAGAGGAAGAATCCACGACTGATGTATTTTCCCTTGCTGACGGTGATTTGCATCTGCCTTGGGAAGGTGAAGGTGGTGGTGAAGGCAGTGAAACTCCAGACTCGTGTATTGCTACACCAGACCTCTCGAGTGCTGGTAAGGAAGATGATTTGGAGGATGAAGCTCTCTTAGTGGCTCGATCACCCAACCCCAATTGTTGTGCAAGCGACTGCAATCTCTTATCGCTCCTGAGATAAATGGTGTCAGGTAAACATGTAAAATCAAGGGTCATACCTGTATTAGGTATGGATGGGTCATGTGTTACCAACTCTTTGCGTCTGAAATTGTTGGGGTTGGCCTCGACCTGTGTAGGAATTAGGGTCTTTGTGATGGTCAGGTCGTCGATCCTCTGAGTCAGTTTGTTCATGTTCTTCATGAGAAGTGCAAGATGATCAAGTGTGGGATTCACTAAAGGGGCCTCTGGATGCTCAATGATAGGTTGTTGCTAAGACTGATAGTGTGGAGGTTGTTGGTATCCATACTGCTATTGATAATGAGGAGGAGGAGGATGTGGATACTGTCCATAAGATGCAGGATGCTGCTGATAAGACTATGGAAAATATGCATGATGGTTATGTTTCCAGTTTTGGAGGTGAGGTGGAGACTGATAATGAGGCTGGAATTGCTGCTGCCGGTACTACTGTGGTCTGCCTCCATGGAATTGGTGGGCAGGTATCTGACCTTGTTGTGAACCCAACTAACCTTACCCTAATAGACAGGGTTGGTTGTGCTCACGGTCGAACTAGATACCGTTCACCTCATGAATGATAGGTGGAGGCGGAGCCTACTGCTCGGGAATGTATGGGCCTTCTTGCTGGTACAGACTATCAGTTGTGAATGCTGTGGGACATGATCAGGAGTTTGGACATAGTAAACATGTTGAACTGTGGATGGTCCTCCGGTACTCTGTTGGGTGGAAGTGGAAGAAGTCTACTCCCGAGCAGAAGTGTCGGCTGTTGTACTCGCGCTCTGAACTGCGCTGATCCAACTGATAAGAAGTTCCAGGTTCTTTGTGATTTCATCCAGCTTGTCCAGGTTCTTCGTCCTCTATTCGATCACTTGGAGCTTCTCAATCTCCTTGGATTGCTTCTCAATGATGTCCGCTTTGGATAGGTGGTCCCCAATGATGGTCAGATCAGAACTGTCCACCCTATCCACTTCATGTGATGCCGTCATATTGACAATCTCGTGGGGTACTGTAGGAGAGGTAACAGTATGCTTATAAAAAGCACGTGAAGAAGAAAGAGTTGCTAAGCTCTCTGCCATCTCCTCAAAAATCTGATAAGGACATCCTCGTCCTTGTTGAAGTGACTTCCCCCACAAGCGACATCTACCAGCTTTTGGTTCTCTATGCTTAACCCCCAAACATTTTTGCACTAAACTTGTCTTGGGAATATCATGGTGGGGTCACTTCTCTGTCAAGTCTTTATATCTTTTCCATGCCTCATTAATAGGCTCATGGGACATCTGGGAGAAGTTAGCAATCAATGATCACATTTGGTTGAGACGTCCAAGAGGGTAATATTTGTTCAAAAATGCGCACCTCAACTCTTCCCATGTTGTGACAATCCTTCCCAGGTGATTTATCTAATATAATACCTTGTCCATCAGACTGAACGAGAAGGATGTCATCTTCACTACCTCTAATGGGACATTCAGGTAGTGCATTGTTCCACAAATGCGATCGAACTGTTGGAGGTGTAGTAAGGTTCTTCATTGATATTTCCATGGAATACAAGGAGAAGTGGCAAAATCATGGGCTTGAGCTTGAAATGCCCATGAATCGTAGGGATTTGAATCCATGAATTCATCTGTCCTGCCCTTGGATTGTAGGCATCCTTTAATGTAAGCTTAGACACTGGCTCTATAGGATCTTCTCCCCCATTTCCACCTCCTTCATTGTTTCTATCCTTCTCTCTCCTATCTTGTATGTCATGCCTCAGCTCGAGAATCATATCTCTCAATGCGGTATGAAAGTCAACATGTTCTGTTAACTGAGCTTGAATTGGCTGAATAGAGGTAACATGGTGTTGTTGATCTCGGTCTGTTCGACCATGGATCCCTTGTCCTTGGGTGGTATCAAGTGTCCAGAATCTGACTTTGAAAATGTGCATGAACCTCGATTAGTCCTCAGAAATGATGGAGTCTCAGATACTAGTTCGAGATTAAGGCCAATCTCAAACAACGGATTGATGAATGAGGTGAAGGGTGAAGTTAAGAAAGAGGAATATTCATGAAGTGAGTCTCCCCAAATAGAAGACGAATGAATCGGAGTGTTAAATGAGTTCGCAAAATACGAACAAGGAATGCACTGATCCAACATATTCGGAATCAATAGGAAAGATGCAGGAACATGAAGGTCAATGCAAGATGAAAAATGAGTAAAAGGCGCGAAGAGCGCAGAAGGATCTCTAGCACTAGCAATCAATACACAATACAAACCCCTTTTTCACCAACTCAACACAAGTGGAGATCGTAAAAGTTCGATCTTTTATCTTTTCAATTTTAATTGATGATAAATACAATCTGTGAAAGAGTTAACGAGTTGTTAGGTGCTTGTATTTCCCTTTAGATTGGCCCGATTCTTACGACTAGTTGCACCTACTTTCAGCTAGTGTGGGAATAAGTACAAACCGTAAAAATAAAGCTACCCGTTACTTGAGGATAGAGCCTTACACACTGTCCTCTAGACCATCCACTCTGCTAAGGACATCCAAGCCATTTACCTGTTACCTGCATTTCCTCACTGAGAAGTAGCTATCATTTTTCTAGAACCAGTAGTCTATATGGAAAATCTGAGCTTGGCTCTATCCTTTACGCTTATTTTAGGGTCGATTTTTCTTTAGCAGTCCCAGTTTTATGAATTATCACTCTTTTTGAATATTTTCAATGAATCTCCTATCGAATGTCCAATTTCCTTTTTGAATTATGTGAGTGAAAAATAAGGGAGGAAATCAGAAAAGCCAATGCGATATAAAATACAATGATGCATGTGGGGGTTAGATATGCGTACCATGTCGCCAACACTCTACATGCAGGGTGATCCACGTAAAATTTAAATACAAAAAAAACTAATCTAAATGATGCATGCGAACCATCTTAGCGATAACTTCTATTAACGGGCAAGAACCATTTAATTTGGCTAATTCCAAAATTCGATCTACTCTATAGGTACATAAATTTTTGTTTAGGGCTTTGGACCTAATTAACTATCTGGCTCAAGCAAGTTAATTAAAGCAATTACTGTGGCTCAATGTAGAAAACCACGTGATACACATATAAACAAAGCAGTGAAAAATAAAACTGGTGAGATCAACCAAGTGTTGGTGAAACAGACCCTGCAAACAAGGTATATAATGTCCTTTTTACAACAGTTTTTGAATGAATAAAATTGCTAAAATCTATCTACAGCTATCTATGCTCCAAGTGTTGGTCTCCTTAAATTCTTCTATTCTTCCTACACTCTCCTGCAGCTTGGCGAAGAATCAAAGCGTATCCGGTTAGCTTGGGTGCACCGGCGCTCCTAAGAATGCCGCCCTCACCCGTCGTGCCCTTGTAAGAAAGAGGAAATCAAGAATGTGTAAGAGACACAATTATACGAATATGAGCAAAAATGAATGAATTACATACAATGAAAATGAACAATGGGATAAATGGATGAAAAAATATAAACAAGATTTACAACCAAGAATAGTAGGTCAAAGAGAAACCTAACTTCCCTCGTTGTGCCTCCCCGACAATGACGCCATTTGTTGACATGATTTTCTCTAGGTTTTTATTTGGATGAATTAATTACAAGTGTCATCGCAACCCAAAGAGATGTTGGATAAAAACTAATTATTCTTAAGCAAAAATTAACACAAAAATGTAGCAAGAGAAATTGCTATTTAATTTGCCTGTATAGCTAACATGATCGAACTCAGGGAAGCTATGAAAATCCCGAGGGTTATTTTAATAATTGAAATAAATAAAGGCAAGAATAAAGGCAATTCTCTGTACACTATGCTTGGCTTTTTGTATTTTAATGTAATTTTTTTGTATATTTGATTTTCTAATTTTTTAAATTTTTTATTATATTTTTTAATTTTGTAAAATATTATTTTATTATTAAAAACATTGGAAGAGAATAAACAAGCAAGCCACTACACTCTTTTTCGAATTTTTAGCTCTAGTAAATAAACACAGAAAATTTAGCAAAAAGAATCATTTGGTTTTGGACAATTTTCTAATGTTTTTGTTATTTTTCCAGAATTTTTAACAATTTTTAAGACCTTTTAATAAATCAAAAATAGCAAATAAAGTAAAAAGAAAATAATGCGAATATTTTTGAATTTTTAAAATATCAAATAATACAAAAATTGATGAATATAGAAAGAAAAATGATTTTTTTTATTTTCCAAAAAGCAAATTTATGATTTTTGGATTTTTAATTTAATTTATATACATTTTATTTTTTTGATTATTTTACAATTTTTATGGTTTTTACAAATGATCAAAATACGAAAATAAGTCAGAAATTAAGACAACACAACATATGCAAAAAAGATTTTTTTTAGATTGTTTGGAGAAGTTTTTATATTTTTAATGATTTTTAAATGCAAATAGGACATTTCTAGGTTGTTTTTGAATTTTCATAAATAAGAAAAATGATGGAAATGCAATATAAATATTATGGATGCAAGGTGAGTGTTACATGAGTCTACGAGATTTTTGTGGAATTTTTCAAGGCATTTTATGGATTTTTATTTAATTTTCTAAGAGAGAATTTAAATTCAGACTCATAGGGACTATTATGGAAATATTTTAACTATGTAGTCTACATGTTAACAAATAATAAAATAATAGGGCTAATGATGTAAATTTTCCAAAAACTCAGGCGCAAGGGCATGTGTGCCCCACTGGATTGAACCAAAATGTTAATAAAATATTTCAAGGGGGCAAAAAGTATCACATGACTTCAATATATTTCTTGTAAATTTTCCAAAAAAAACTCACGTGACAAACACGCGCATAGTTCAACCTAGACTTATTCATAATTAAAATAAATGCAAGAAATAACAATGCAATTATTCAATCAAAGACAAATTGACACGTGTCCACATAAGGCTTATTTGTGAAAAAAACAAAGTCAGAGGGTACTAATGCAATTTTACCCTATATTAACATGGAAGCTTGAGTGGCTCAGATGGTCTATGATATTATCGGACGGCTGCGATTGACTCTGGATGGAATGGTACCGATCAAATTGGATATTCATATCAACGATCGAGCTTTCGGGCTTAATTGACTGTCAGGATCTAAACTGGGTCAGTCGTTTTTGATCTGACATGTTGAAGGGGTCTGGATGAACTGGGAAGCTGGTCTTCCCCGGTGAACTTTGGTCGTTCGATTCTCCCTCGTTCGTCAATGGATCTACTTCAGATCACACCCAGAAGATGGCCTAAGTGATTCCGCATCTAATGAACACCTTGGATCGACGAGCTAAGACCAGACTGAAGATCTGGAAGATGATCAAGCTATGCTGCTCCAGGAACCTGTTCTTGATCCGACCTCTGCTCTTCACGCATTCCCTGGAGCTCCTGAGACCTGCAATTGAAAGCTCATGTTCGGAGGAATCTTCCGGCCTAAAGGTTAGGTCAAAGGCATAGGAAATAGTGGATGGATGAGGATCTCTGATGTAAATGGTAGTAATAGAGACCAAGCTCATGATCTAAAGTGATATGGAGATGGGCAGAGGGTGGAGAAAGTGGAAAGGAGCCCAGTGAAAGTGATGGTGCAGTCGGAGATGATTAATCATGAATGGAGCTCCTCCGATCGTGCAGATCAGAGGTTGAATAAGATTTATTGATCTGAGTGATTCAAGTGAAAATAAGGCACAAAATAAATTCTAAATTGAAGATGAACTATCTAATATACCTACGAATAAGAAAAAGCAGCGAAAGTGCCTTGATCTACGGTTGGGCGGAGAGGCGGAGATGTACGTAGGAGCTCTCCAATGACGTAGGTGAATTGCATCTTTCACTCAGAATCTCGTTCTCCAAATCATAGAGCAACAACTCTGTCATAGCTTCTAACTCTAGGGAATGATTGTGGGCAAGGATATGGGATGGAGACAGATTATCCACTCATCAGAGATGAATGGGGTTTATTTAGGCGAGGCTCCGACAGTTTTTAAAATTCGAAATCGGAGCTATCCATGGAGTGATCGATGGATCTAACATGTGGGAGTGGGAGGAGAATGAACGAGCAAGAAAATCAGAGAATCAAAGAAGGGAGCGTAGGTGATTAATGATCGAGCGTGTGGGAAAAAGTGTGAGAAGTAACGGCGGGGGCATGATCAACTGAGGAAAGAGGCGCGACCGAGGAGTTGAACCGGGTCAATATACCGGGATTGGCCAATCAGGAGGCGCATGGAATAAGTTCAAAATATCTACATGACAAATTAGTGTGAAAATGTTAAATAAATCAATTAAAAAATGAAAATAAATAAATAAAGTAAGTAATGTAAATAGGAAAGTTAGGAATAATTTAAAGTTAATTTTAATGTTTTTTAATTAATTAAATAATATAATTACAAGGGTTAAAATAAATACACGGTGTTATTTACAAGTGTATATACACATGTACAGAGTAATTTGATTTTTAATTATTTATATACATTTTAATATTTTTATTTATTTACAATATTTTACAAGGATTTTTATGTTATCTTTATTTGATTTTTAAGAGTTGATTTATTAGGTTAATCAAATAGTTATAGGTATAATATATACATGGTGATACATATAAAATATATGAAGGATTTTTTTGTTAATTTTGGATTTTGTAATTTTTATTTATATTTTATATGAGTTAAATATAATATTTACAAATAACGAAAAAATACAATATTCACAAATATGCACAAGAAAGCAATTAATCAAATATTACACATAGTATGTATAGGTATAATATACAATAATACCCCAATTTACCACATTTTAACTCTGAATTTTATGAAAAACACCTCCATTTTAAAGAATATTTAATTTGGAGTGAAATGAAAGTGAGTTTGATGAATTTGGAGTTCAGGTGGAGAAGATATTGATCTGGGAAGTTTGTACTTTTGTGGCTTTTGGAGAGTGGTGTATTTTACACTATATATATACATATATATTGCAATTATTTTTTATTTACAAGAGGATTCTATTCAAAAATTTAAAGAAGAACTAATGATTATTTACAAGGGGTTAGGTGATGAAATAAAATAATTGAATAATTATGTATTATAGACAATATTATACAAGTGAGGAATATATATAGGTAACAAGTGTATTTTTGGTGTATTTGGCCTTATATCCATGTACTTTATTCCCTGACGATCTGATCAAATCTTGACCTTCTCCCATGGTATGATTCATCCTATATCTATTACATATATACATTCTTTTATTTTCTTCATTTTTTCATTATTTATTTCTTTATTTATTTTAAACTAAAATAGTAATGAATGTACAATATTTACACGAAGATGCAGGTTAGTAAATATATGGATTTATTAATATATACAACTATTTTATAAGGGATTTTCAGCTAAAATAGATGAATACATATGATGAAATACATATTCATCACTAGGGCGGAAGGTGCTCCGGCGAGCGGCGAAGATGGAGCACCGTTGGCTTGATCTATGGACGATCAAGATGAATGAAGTCGTGTGGGGAGTAGAGAAGCGATTGGGAAATGAAATGAGTGTGAAAGAGGGATCGAAGGAGGAAGAGGTCACGATGAAAACAATGGTGGGAGCGGATCTCCGACGAAGTACGAGACTGAAGATTTAAACTATGACAATGGATGAAATTGCAACTAATGGCATAAAATTAATCCTATTGATAACAACTACCTAAAAATAAAAGAAAATGGGCTCATTGCACCTGGGAAGATCATGAGTAGAGCTCGCGGTGGAGGTGGCCGACAGAGCTGGATCAACTCGATTCTAGCCCGATTCGACTCGATGAACCCTTGACGAGACACTGCTCTCACCAGCGATCTTAAACGCTATTAGGGTTAGGGTTTTGATGGATAGAAAAGGATCAAAGTTGAATCAAAGGGGTGGAAGTAGTTTTATATACGCGTACTTTGACCGAGGGCCACAAATCAATGCGATGATCCATCGACCGAGGAAATCATATGTAGTGAAAGATCGACAATCGAGAAAAAAAATGTCGTAGGATGTGTGCCTTGAAAATGCAAGATATGGAAGGCAAAATTTCGAGAAAGTAGGCGGGTCAGTGGGGCTACAGGGCTAGGTGTCAGAGGGGCTTAATTGACCAGCGAGTCAACCGAGGCCCGCCTCTAATTAAGCTACATTGGCCTGCTAAAGGATAAAAACAAATTAAAATGATTTATTAATTCAAATTAAAATAGCAAATGATTTTTATTTATTAATAAACAAATAAAAAATGTGTATTATTTTAGGTAGTATTTTACTATGATTTTTACTTATTTTTAAAAGTTGAATTTTCATGTATTAATGTGTATATAAACATTTATAGGTATATTGACCTTTTTTAGTATTTTGTTTTTATTTTCTATTTTAGATTTTATTATTTTATTTACATAATTTATATATTTATACATTATATATACATAAATATATTTTTGTTGTAATTTTCTGAAGTAATATGTGCACTTAAATAAATGGATGTATTTAGTATATAGGTATATAGATATTTCATCTATTTCTTTGAGTATACTAATTTATTTTATTGTATTTTTAATTATTTTCTTTTATCCTTATTATGTACATGTATTCCATATATTATTTATAAAATTATAAATATATGAAATAGTGAAAAGTATAAAGAACAAATAAATTGATTATTTTATTCAGGTATAATGTACAATAGGGGTCTGAAACCTAACTTTTGCATCTTAACTCCAAATTGGATGAAACTGCCATCATTAAATAGCTAATTAAAAGTTATATACAATTAAAGTTATTTTGGTAAATTTTGAGTTCATATGGAGAAGATACATGTCTATGATGTTTAGATTTTGACTTTTTATTCTGAGTGTGCAGGACACATTGAGCATTATTTTTAGCTGAATAAATTTTAGAATTTTTTTATGTATTTTATCTACAACTTTCATGTACAAAGTTTATTGATTTGATGTATAAATAATAAAGAAATAAAATAGGTCCTAAAATAGTCTCATTTGGGGAATTAAAAAAAGGGATTTATTGTATTTTTTACCTTTATCTCCCCCTACTTTATTCCTTGTTAACCCGGTCATCATGATACCTAGGTCTTGGGGTTTAGGGTCGTTCAAATCTATGGTATTTCATTTCTTTTTCTTTTCTTTATTCTTTTATTTTGGCTTTAAATACAATAATTTTATACAATATTTATACTGTAAATAAGAGAGGTATTTTATGAAAAATAAAGTTATATACACGCATTTAGCTAGGGTTTAAAGGCCAAAATGAAAGAATAAAGGTGATGAAATGTATATTTATCACCTGTGGAGATCCGTATTTTCCAGCCAATCGCCTTGCGGTTTCTTTCTAGAATCTCAAGAAGCATGATTCCTGGTCTTCGGTAAGCTGAGAATTGATGATGATCGGGAACATGTTCTGGTCACCTACAATGAAAGCGTACTTCATCGATGAGGGTAATTGTTTTAGCTCTAGAGGGATATGAATCAGCTCTATGGTGACTTCAACAACTGTGTCGGGGAGAACTCTATAGATTGTATGTTATCCACCTTGATTGTTTCTAGCTCATAATACAAGACATCAGAAAGATCGACAAGGACTTCATATTGCTCTGACAGGGATGTGTTGATTTCAATCAGCTTAGTTAGTTCATCGGCAAGGATCTCATCATCAAGGATCCGGAAAAATAAGACTATACTTTCCAGGCACTCCACCTTGGAGATGAATTCTTGTTTTTCATTATCATCCAAGAAAAATGTTGTATCTCTGATTTCTGCTAGAAAATCAGTCTTCTGTCTCTTTCTGAATTTGCTCATTCTCATATGACAAACTCTGCGAGCTTTGGTACTTGGATCATTTCAATTAGGACCCTTATTCTGCTTGAGCGAAAGGTAATCTCTTGTGACATTGATAGTTGATAGTTGCCATGGTGAGAATGTGCTTGACTGGTTTCTCGCATCCTCTCTTGTGACACTTAGTTGTGCATGCTCTTTTAGTCCTTTCTTCATTGCATACATGTACTCCATGGATTTTAGTAATGACAATTTCAGCATAACATTTTGCAATAACTCCACAATGATGGGATCAAACAAGACTGTTTTCATTTTTAATGTATTTTATTTCAACGCATTAAGAAATGGAATGAGAGTGTCATCAAAAACATTATTTTCATTAAAAAAGTGATCTTTTATACAAATGGATTATTAAGCATGGTACAATCATCCACAACAGATGGAAAACTTAAAGAAGGAAATTCAGTCGTGTCATCCTGCACGAGATCGGCTACTGGCTCTAGCGTCTCCTTGGCTACATCGACTCAACATTGGTTATTATTGCATGATTCTTTTTTATTTTCTTCTTTTTTTTTGTTTTTTGGGAGTGGTCCTGCTCCTCCTTCCTCCTCATATCCAGAGCTCAATATGGGATCAACTAATGGTGATGAAGACTTACCCACGGAAGATTTTTTTCCTTTTGCTGTAGCTGTCAGTTGTAGCATCCCACTACTCCTGAGATTAACAACACTTGATAACATAAAAGAATTTATACTTGACTTGGGAGGTGGTGTGGCACTATGGTCTACCTGCTTCATGCGACATAAATTGTTGGGATTTGCCTCAACCTGTGCGGATATCATTGTTTTTGTTGCGGTTAGGTCGTCTGGCTTTTGGCTCATCTCATTCATGTTTTTATCAGCAAGTCTAAGCAATCTAGGGAAAGGTTTACCGAAGCGACCTCAGAAGATTCGACAACTAGATTGAGCTGAGGTTGCTGGTAATGTTGATGTTTCTGATATTGTTAAATAGGGATGAGGAAGAAATTACTGGTGTTGATAATGAGGAGAAGATAATTGGTTCTGATATTGAGCAGCCGGTTGCTGCTGATGATATTGGTGGCGGTGCCAGTTATTGTTGCTGATATTATGGTCTCCAAGTTTGACTTTGGTGTAGAGAATGTTGGCCTTGGTGTTGCTGGAAATTCCGCCCACTCTGTTGTGGGCTGAATGGCTAGATAGTTGTACTCTAACACTAAGGTTGTCCTCCCGGATGTGTCAGAGCTTCTTTATTGCCCCACATGACATTCACTTCTTAAATATGTAGAGTTGGCATATAGAATGGCCAGGCATAAGCCTAGGGTTCTGGATGGTACACAACCATTTGCAATTGTGGCGATGATCCCCGGTCGGGAGTCTGCACATAATACCCATGCTGAACCGATTAGGATGACCCTTGATTATGCGGTTGGGATTGATCCTTGGGTTATACAAAAATCTCAGCTGGTTCCTTCACAGACTGACAGGCATGGATGATGCTCACCAGAAGCTCAAGCTGCTTCGAAATTTGATCGAGCTCTAGGGACTTGATCCTTTGTTCGATCACTTGTAATTTATTAAGGTCTTGTGATTATTTCTCGATTATATCGACTTTAGAGAGATGGTTCCTAATAATGCCAAGTTTGGACTCATATCTCTCTTCTTCATGGTATGACACTACATTGACGGGCTTGTGCAGGATCAGTGGAACTTTTTGGAACACTCGGACAGAAATAGAACAACTGAGCCCTCAACTATCTCCTCAAAGATATGTCATACGACATCTTCGTCCTTGTTAAAGTACGATCCACCGCAAGTGACATCCATGAGCCGTTATCTTTCTTGGTGCAAGCCTCCGAAGAAATTCTGGACCAGGATGGTCTTGAAAAAATCATGAAGGGGGTACTTCTCCATGAGATCTTCGAATCTTTCCCATGCATCGTGAAATGGTTTATGGGACATTTGGGAGAAGTTTGATATAAATGTCCGCATCTGGTTCAAATGACCCAATGATAGCATTTGTGCAGGAAGGATAATTTGAGCTCTTCCCATATCGTCACCACCTTACCCAAGTGATTAATCAAGTATAATGCCTTATCTTGAAGGCCGAAAGGGAAGGCAGTCATCTTTACTACCTCCAATGGGGTGTTGGGGCAACACACCGCGTTACAAATCATGTTGATCTACTGCAGGTGAACATAGGGATCCTCATTGGTGTTTCCATGGAAGATTGGCAAGAAAGGAAGCAATGATGGTTTCAACTCAAAAGTGTATGTGGATCATAGGAATTCTGATCCACTCAGTAACCTGGGCATACCTCCTCTCTTCTCTCCACCTCTATGGTTTCTTGCATGATGTTCGTCCTCATTCCCACTATGGTGTTCTTCTTCCTCTCCTCCTCAGCTTTCTCTGTCCCTTCTCATCTCTATCAACATGTCCACCTGGGCGAGAGCCTAATCTGTCAGTTGTTGCTGGATGGCTTGATTTGATGCTACCAACTAAGTTTTGACTTCATTCTGGTCCACAGTCTCATCCAAACTCGAACTTTATTACGTCTATGGGGAGTCCTCTCAAAATCCAATTATAACTCAGGCATCGAAGGGTGTAGTATCTACATTTGGAAATAGAACTTGATCAATAATAAAAAAAGTAAGTTCAAGGTGAGAATCTATCTCGAACAATGGATTTATTGGTGAAAGAAAAGTGGTAAAGTGAGAAAGATAAGGACACGAGTCATCTCGGCCTTAGAATTAAGTGAAGACAAAGGAGTCCAAAGAGAAGTATGCAAACTCCGAACTAATTTCTTGGAGATTACCTCGTATTATTAAAGACGTCAATATCCAATAATTGATGTTGGTTTTTGCAAAATCCGAAAAAGGCCATCCTGGATGTGACATCTTGAGGGACGAAGGAAGTTATGATGAAAGAGTAGATGAAGGTGAATAATTCAAGAGGAATTGAGAAGAGAATGATAAAAAATGAGTAAGGAAGAAACAAAGTGAGAAGAGATTTGTGAGATAGAAAGGTGTAATGCTTTTGATCTTGACCTGCTTTGAACTAATCAACCAAACCTCAAAACAAGTGTAGATTCACTAACTCAACACAATGAGCCATAAAAGTTTGATGATTATCTTGTCAATTTTATTTGTGTGTATTAGGTAATCTTGTCAAATTTAGTCCTTAGCGGCTAATCATGTAGGCGAGTGAGTAATGACTCGATATCATGTACTTTTCACTTTCTTTGTAACTAGTAGTATGCACTTTTTAAAGGTCCTTGTTATCGGATTTGGGCCACTACTCAACCAAAAAGTAGAGGAGGAAGCTGATAGGTGAAACTAATACTTCAAAATTGAGTCCACAAGCAGACAAGTCCCTACTCAGATGTGGAATGATGAGACAGAAACCCCTGTGAAGGCATGGCCTAATCTCAATACTTCGTGAATCCATGCGATACATAAGGTAGTACTCAGGCTGGGATTTGGGCTCTATTTCTTAAGGATCGTGCCTCACTCAATCTGGAAGGTACCTGAATACAATGAAGGTGTTGTGAACCTAATACAATGAAGCTTGGTCAATAAGTTTTAATTAGGTTAAGGTTTTTTTCTTAGCAATCCCTTGTTTAATTTTCTAGTTTTCACTTTTTTGAGTATTTTTCATGCTAGAGGCCTAACGATTTATCAATTCTTTGCTTGGATTGTGAATAAAATCAGAGGGAGAAGGCAGAAAATCAATGCAAGTCGGAAAACGATGATGCAATTCTCAATCAGAAGACTTACAATGCTTCCCAAATTTCTCCATGTGGGATGCAAGACAGAAAATTTAAATCTATACTATATGCAATGCAACGAGGAAATCACCCTAGGACATGAGTTTCTATTATCATGAAGAACTTGTTCAATTTGACTAGATCCAAATGTGAGACTATAGGCACAAGAATGATATTAGGGCTTTGGACCTAATTAACTGAACATCCACTCCTAAAATCAAAGGGCTCATTTCACAAGAGGTAAAATAAAAAGAAGGTAAAAACCAAATCTTGAAAAACAAATAAAAAGAAGAGGAAAATAGGGAGAAATAAAGATTGAAGATGACGAAATGACGAAATCACAGAAAAATGGTCAAGTCCCACGGGTGAACAATCACATGATGAAATGGACTTGTGAGAGTCTAAGTGTTGAAGTCTTATGGTCCTTTATTATTACAAATTAAATAAATAAATCTCTCTCTCACACAAAATTACACTAAATCTATACTAAGGTAAGTCTGCTCGGCTTCATGAGTCCTCTGCTACTCTCTCATATCAGTGGACAAAGAACCACCTGTCTATGCAACTCTTGGTGTGTAGAATATTCAAAGAACTCATTCCTCGATAGGCAGACCTCGTAGAAAATTCAAACAATAAGATGGTCAGAACAATCTTAGATAAAAAATAGAATATGGTAAATTACAATTTGGGTCCCCTTCTATGGGTCCGATCTCAGAATGGGTCCCGATCTTTAAATTGTAACGATTCGGGTCCCAAGGCCATTAATGTAAGGAACTTTTTGGGGCTAATGACGAGTATGCCCTTACTTAAAAGTTGGAACCCAACCCTCATTCCCTTCCTAACAAGGGCATATTCATCATAAACCCTAAAATTTTCATTTCTTAAATGATCCTGGGACCCGAATCGTTACAATTTAAAGATCAGGACCCATTCTGAGATTGGACCCATAGATGGGGACCCAAATTGTAATTTACCCAATAGAATAAAGGGAGAAATAAACAACAAAACGAATAATGATAGAACATGCTTAGTAGACTACTCTATGCTATACAAATTGATGCTCCCCAACAACAACACAATTAGATGAGACACATTTGTACAAGGTGCCTAATGTTCGGTCATGGTGGAGCCTGCAGTGTTCGACAAATCGGATACAACAATCGTTGTATAGACCCTTCTTGTCTCTCGGTACCAGAACAAAGCATGTTAATCAACAATTAACCCACAAATATGATTAAGTAATATAAAGGTGTGAGCTAAACTTTATTATACTATACAAAGATGTGTACATCAGACAAGTAGTAGGAGTTGAACCATAAAGAAGCACACGAGGTAGAGCATTAAAATGAATAGACTACAAATGAGATTTTTTTAGAATTTTTGTTTTTGAAAGGTTTTGTGGGTTTTTAATTTATATATATTTTGATGTTTTGAACTTTTCAAAATTTTATTTTTTTTAGTTTTTTTTGAAAAAGTACTATAATAAACTACACTATATAGATGAGTAGAAAAAAGTGTTTTTGGATTTTTAAAATATAGTAAACAAACTCAAACATTCAAAAATAAAATATTTTTGGGTTTTTATAAATTTTCTATATTTTTGTGATTTTGGGGTAGTTTTGATAATTTTATGGACTTTATAATGAAATATAATAAAAAATAAAGGAAATAGAAAATATAGGAACCTGAAATTGGTTTAATAAATATCTATCAAATGAGATTGAACCCAATTTCAATTTTCCTAGATACTAGATAATACAAAAAATTAGAAACTTAAAACATCATTTTATGATTTTTCTGTGACTTCTTATATTATTTTATAAGTTTTTCCGTGTTTTGCAATTTTTAGATTTTTTCTTAATATTTTGCAAAAATATTAGTTCAGGAAATAAAAGATACCAAAAAGATATATGGGAGTTTTTTGGATTTTTTTAAAACATTATGTAATTTTTATGAATTTTTAAATGAAAAACAAGAGAAAATGTAATGTTTTTGAATTTTCATAAATAAAAAATAATTTTAATTACCTTGTGAAAAATATATGTGATAAATTATTATTCCTGGCACTTAAGATAATTTTCCTTTAATTTTTGTATGCAAATTAATATTTTTAATAATTAAAATGCAATTGCAAATTAAATCAGTAAAACAAGGTTCTAGTTGCAATTTCTATGAAGTTTCAGAGCATTTATAACACTTTAACAAAATACAGGGGCATACATGTAGTTTTTCATGCAATAAAATATAATACATGCTGGCAGCTGTATCAATGCAAATAAATAAAATAACAGGATTAAGCATTCAATTTATCCAAAAATATTTATACTTAGATTCAAAGTTTCTGGACCAACTAATAACACAAAATTCGGAGGGGTTCCAGGTAAAATATATGCCCCTCACATGCATAGCACGTGAGGTGATGTGGAATTGTACTAACATGCAAATAACGAGAAGCTCAAGGTTCTTAGTGCAAATATTACCAAAATATTACAATATCAAATGAAAGTTTATAAACTAAATAATAAAAAAAATTCAGTGGGGTTAGGTTGCAAAATACCCCTACACGCGTGCTGGCGGATGGTGCAAATGACTCTACTTATCCATGTGGCACCTCCTCAATGGTTGATGATGCTTCGACGATGAAGGGAGGAGATTAGACCCGACCCTCTGATATGACGACCCTTGATCGTACTATCAGACGACTACTATACACTTGGAGTGTGCAACCAATTGGCTCTAAGCTATTCACGAAGAACAACTCAAGAACAGTTGGGAGTTGAACTTCGATCTGGACTCTGGGGCAATGTTGATGGTCTCCCAAACTGTTGTGATGCACAAAATGATCCTGGGATGATTCTGTAGTGGGCGTATGGTTCAAAAAGGTTCGAACCTCATCGGAGGAGGTCTGGAGAGTCGGAGGAGATCAAGCTTCTAGAGCTGCTTGGTCGAGTCCATTTGACCCTAAAAAAGAGTTCCTTCCCGCATGAACAATTCCAGGGCTCGAGGACGAAGTCCCTCGACCTAGTGGTGAGCAAAAATGGGGGTGGAATGGAAGAGGAATCGAACTTTGACAAACAATAGAGGAGAAGATTGAGAAGACTTGATTTGAGCAAGATCTAATTGGAATGATGGGCTGAAAGATGAAGAAGCACATGGGGAAGAAGATGGTATGAAAGATGGTAGAAGCACAAGGTGGAATCGAGGGGCTCCACTCACTGTCACTGAGGGCAAGCTTTGGTGATGATTTTTGGGGAGAAAAATCAGGTACAAAGGATTGATTTTCAAAAATGGGCGGAAGAGACATTATATACAAGGATGCTCAACCGAGGGTCTTCTATTAGGGTTTTCACGTGAATTAAAGTTTACTTGAGTCGCTCTTTGATTCGTGTGAAGGCTGGTGAATCTATGAAGGTTTTTCATGAAGGAATCGAACCGTGATTGAGCTTGATTCAAGCCCCAAAATTTGGCTAATAGAGGAAAAAACATAACAAGGACCAATCCATAGAGGGAGTGGGCTTGTTGACCCTGGTCAACCAATGCCGCCTCCTCATTGGTCCACGTCTGCTGTAAAAGAAAAAAAAATAGAAAATCATTTTATTAAATAAAACTTAAAACATGAAAGTTATTTTTTTATTTTATGTACTATTTTATGTGATTTTTATTTATTTTTCCGGCTTATTTATCATATGTTAATTTTTACAAGGGTAATTATAAGTATTTATAGCTATATTATATGTACTTGATTTTTATTCTATATTTTAATATTAAATATTCTATTTACATATTTAATTTATTTATAGTATAATTAAATACAATTTTACTTGTTTTTATTTTATTTTTATGACTTTATTTATATACTAGTATAATTATGGTTATGTATATTATAGGTATAATATACCTATATGTTTCAATGTATTATTTATTTCAACATTTTTTTATAGTTTTACTTTATGTTTATATTTTTGATATGTTTCTAATAATATTTACAAGTATTTAAACATATAAAAAGAACATAAATACAAATAATAAATAATTATGGTTATGTATATTATAGGTATAATATACCTATATGTTTCAATGTATTATTTATTTCAACATTTTTTATAGTTTTACTTTATGTTTATATTTTTGATATGTTTCTAATAATATTTACAAGTATTTAAACATATAAAAAGAACATAAATACAAATAATAATAAAATGAATAAAATGTATAGGTATATAGTACAATAGGATCCAAAAAGCCAACTTTTGTATCTTAAATTCATTTTTAATGAAGCCACCTTCATTAGATATATAATTTCACTTAGAATACAATAAATGTGAGTTTGGTCAATTTTGAATTAATATGAAGAAGATATGGATTTGTGAAGTTTGGTTTACAATTTTCTCATATGTGTGTCCCAGTTGCATAGTGTGTTTTTTGTACAATTATTTTTTGTAATTTTTTATGTATTTTTATGTACATGTTTGTGTTGAAAATATCTTTACTTGAGGTGTGTAGTTGTATGTATAAATTAGTGTAAGTTAGGCTATATGCAGTGTGCTAAGAGCCCAGGGTTTCTAGGTGTCTGTGTTATTTTGGTTGTATTTATTTCCCCTTATCTACCCCTACTTTATTCCTTATCGACCAAGTCAATATTGACTTATTCTCGGGGTGTATGGTCGGTCAGCATTTACAATACTTGCTTTATTTTTCTTTTCTTTTCCTTATTCATTTTTTGTTTAAATACATGTATTTATACATTATTTACAGACAACAGTCAGTGTTAATTTGTACAAGTTTGATATATTCACATGTACTCATTTAAGGAATTAAAGATATAATAAAGGAATAAAGGTGAATGAATAGATATTCATCTCCCCCCTATACTTACCTTTGCTAGTCCCTTAGAAACACTTATTAAGAGAATAAGTGATACAAAAGAAAAAAAGGAAAAGGAAAATAAAGACAGTAGAATGATTGAGCCTTTTAAACTTGTCTTTACAAAATTGAAGTTTGGAGCTCAGTTAAGTACTTTGGATTGTTAATATGTTAGTAACCGTATTTGGGTTAGGAATTGTGACTCTGCAGCCCTTATATTCCATGTTCCTCCATTTAGTTCACCTTAACAGCCCCGTCAGAACCGTCTCTTCAGACGTATACTATTGTAACCTTGAAATGATTGGTACCGGGTGTTTTAATTGTGTTAGCTCTTCCCAGATAAGTAGTTGAACTATCAAGTGGTCTCCTCCATTGGTAACTCATCCTTGGGAAGCTGAATATTTCCTTCTGAGTTCATGTACATGCTAGTGCACAACGAATAAGGGAGAGGCTAGAAGAAAGAGAAAATAAGAGGAAATGGAACAGTGTAGTCACATTTCCTTGTGGAGCTCGATCAGTGTGACCAAGTCTTCACCAAGAAGCAGGCCTTTTCTGGAATCTCAAGATTATTGGATTTTTTGGTATAGGCTTCTTTTTGGGTAATTCTTTGTTTGGCATTGCTCTGCATTCTTGCTTTGCCCTGACAGATATAGAACCTTTTGTTCCGCCCATGTTTTGGGGTCTTGGAAAAATTGTGCTAGTAGACCATTCCTCATATGAAGCTTTATTTCAATCAATTCTCTAGTCGTTATATGTTCATGCTACCAGAAGAACAATTGAGTTGAAGTACCGGCTTCAACAATCCCCAAGAATGGTTTCTGAGCCACCATTGATGAAGCAGCCAAGTATCATCCCAACTCAGATTTCAGGATCTTTTGACAACCCATCTTGGTTGAGCAACATGCTAAATGCAGGGTCTCAAGTTAAGCCATCATCTCAATAATCGTACAAATGACATGAAAGGTTCTAGTTAGTTACATTGAATCGACTCATGAACACAGTCTCATAGAACCTAAAGAATTAAGTTGAAGTGACATAAAGTGTCCCAATTCTAGTCCTTAACAAGTTCCTCTAAAATTAAGTGTACTAAGCTCTAGTCCAATCTCTAATCATCATATTTTATTTAGACTTGTTCAATTATCAAAACCATTCAAAAAAATTCTTACACACTGCAAGAAAATATTTTTGAGAAATCATTTTCTAATTTTAAACTTTTTATGGGATTTTCAAAAGGTTTTGCAAATTTTTATGTGGTTTTGAAAACTTTTTTTTTCAAATTTTTAGGTATTTTTGGAATTTTACAGATTTTTACAAGATTTTCGAGAAAGCAAAAGGGTTAGTGGATTAGTGGTAGCTTTAGTTCACAAGAACTTAATACATGGTATGTGCATATTTTATTTGAGTGTGTTCTTTACAATTGATTTTTCGTATACCCTTACCCAATGTACTAGCTATATTTACCTGAAAATATGAAAGTATAAGTTATGGATAACGTATATATAGGACCCCCTATACTTATCTTGAACTATGTCCTCATAGTGATCAAAGAGCAAAAAGGAAGACATAACACATGCTAAGTATAGAAAAGCCTAAACTACAATGACTGAAAGAATGAGAAGTTGATCATCCCCACTATACTTAGGATCAACTAATCTTAAGTATAAAGATTGTACGCAAAGCATAGATGATTGAGAATTAGAATGTTCGAAATCATCAATTCAGTCTGTCTCTCCCATGCTTAAGGTAAAGTTTCCTTAAATATAGAAAAGAATTATCAACAAGTTGGGAGACAGGTGAGGGATCAAAGAATGAACACTCGAATCATTCACCTCATATATTTTGGATGAAGCATATCCTATGTATAGTAGTGAGGAAAGAGATGAATGAGTAACCGTAAGAAGAAAATGAAAAGAGGAAAGAAAAAGAAGAAAAAAAGAAGTTATTTTTGGGTTTTTAGGTGTCTGAATCTTCAGCCGCTGGAAGCTCTTCATGGAACACCACATTGATGGAGTCAATGACGGACGAAAAAGTATCATGCTCAAGGTATGGCTTCAGTAACTGTTTGTTTGCTACAAAAAGTTGTGTGTCAGATGACAAGCATGATATGATGATGCTACCATTGTCACATACATTTTTCACAATGAGCGGTCCTGGCCCCGTGATTTTCAGTTTGCCTGGTGATGAATCCACATTTCATCATCTTTATTCTATCATTTTGGCACCAAAAACCCTAGCAAATGCCTGTAAATAGCATTAAAATCATCATCTTAGCATTCATGCATGTGCATCTAAACAGTGTGTAACTTACTGTAATTAAGGCCAAAATTATAGAATGAATAAAGAAAAGAAAAAGAATAAAATATTGTAAATATTTTATGACTAAAAACCCCCGAGACCTAGGCATCTTGATGAATAGGTCGACAAGGAATAAAGTAGGGGGAGATAAGGTCAAAAACACAGAGAAAATACCTATATTTTTATTCATTCTTTATTCATTTTGAGACCTATTTTTGGTTCCACCTTTTATACATCAAATAAAGAAACTTTGTACATGAAAGTTGTAGATAATTTCATAAAGAAAAATACAGAATTGATTTCACAGAAAAAGAATGTACAGACAAAAAGATATGGTCTGAATAAGAATCCAAAATCCCAACTTTCCAGACCCGTATCTCACAAACGACAACTCCAAATATAGCAAACTCACCTTTAATTGTATATAGAATAAAATAATCTATCCAATGGCGGTGGTTTCGTATTTGGCGGAGCTACGGTTTGAAAGTTGGCTTTTGGACCCACATTGTATACTTGTACATATTAAAATATTCAATTTATTATTTATTCATTATTTTTATATTTTTATATTTTTATAATATTGTAAATAATACTTATAATAATTATGTACATTAAAATAAGAATAAAAGCCTAAATAAAATACAAAATAAAAACACTGGTATAATAGAGTACATAGATACATTACATATACTTATACCTATATAAAATACCTTTATATTTTATTTAATATACAAAATATATCAGAAAATTAAAATAAAAATATATTTGTGTATATAAAAGTATTTTATAATTTTAGAAAATAGAAACCAAAATTAAAGAAATTAAAAGACACCAAATAAAAATAAAAATACTAAAATACATAGGTATTATACCTATATAGGGTTAAAAAGGTAACGTGTAAAAATATAAGTCATAAAAATAATTAAAAATCAAAATAAAATACTACATAAAATTCTAAACATTTTTTATTTTATAATTTTTAACTAATTCGGCCATTTAGTATTTTAAATAGAATTATTAAAATATTTTTTTCAGGGTTTTTCGTGGTTGGTCCACGTGGACCAACCAGGAGGCCAGGACTGTTGACCTAGGTCAACAGTCTGACCTACACCCTGTAGCCTTTGTCAGAACCGCTGTTGACCCCATCTTCACCATTTTTTCGAGGCACGAGCTTTCATCCTTTCGACTCGATTTCTTCTGAGATCCTCTTCCTCGTTCATCCCTCTTACCCGCCAAGTGATTACATTGGGCTATGGATCAAGGAGCTGCTCCAGACCTCTTGGTCTTTGGACCCCTGTCACCTCGGGTCAAACCACATATAACCGACCCCCTTCTTTCCTTTTGAATTCGAGTCCCCTTGGTCCACCCTTCAGCGCCATCATCGTGCTCCTGAGCTCCGTGGAGGTGACAGCTCCACCGCCAGCCCTTCAGCCAAGGCGCGCGAAGTCGAGGGAGTCTCCACCACCTCCGCCAACAGCCGGCGTCGAGGTAACCTGTCTCCTCTGGCTCCGGCCATCGAGGGCACCCCCCCGCTTGTTTCTTTCTTGCATTTAGTTCCTGTTAGCTGTAGCTCCAAAAACCCCAAAAAAATTCGAAGTTTCATCAACCAAATCGCCCGATCACGCACCTTGGCCGGAGCGCACCTCCGGCCGTGCATCCATACCGCGAACCACGCCCTTCCTCGACCATCCAAGGGTCCAGGCAGTTTGCCCTGGACCCGTTGACCATTCTTGCAGGTCAAAGCACGAACGAAGGCGCCTGGAGGCGAGTTTTGACGCTCGCCGGACTGTGGCCGAGCTTCCCAGCTCCGCCACCTTCGCCTGAGCACCTCGGCCGCCGCCGCGGTATTTTGACGCCTCCAGGAGAGAGACGAAGACCTGAGGAGCCTCCAGCCCGCTTTTGAAGCCAAACCGCTCGCCGGAGACGGAGCTTGGCCTCGGCGAACCTCGGCTCGCCGGAGTTCGTCGCTGTTCTTGCTCCGGGCTTCGCCACCGTTGGATCGAGGAGGAGCTCCAGACAGATCGTGGACCGTCCGATCGTGAAGACCCCAGCCACCATCGATCTCAGCCGAGATCTGATCCCAGACGTCCATGAGCGAAGCGACATCGACCGTCCATCAAGCGCCACATGTATAAGTGGCTTGCCATCAGCCGTCGGATCACGCGCATAGGGTATTTTGCATATGACCCCTTGCGCTTTTTGTATTTATTTATTAGTATTTAAACTTGAGCCCGTAGTGTAAAAATTTTGTAATATTTGCAGAGAGACCTCTGAACTTTGCTTATTTGCACTTAGGTCCTTCGCCACGTCACCTCACGTGACATGTACACGTGAGGGGGTGGGCATTTTGCAAGGATACCCTCGGTCTTTTGTGTATTTCTTTTGAGTCCTGAAACTTTCGTATCAAGTGTAAACTTTTTGGTGATTTTGCAAGTAGGCCCCCTGGGTTTTGAAATATTGCTTTTGAGTCCTCGCCAGGCGCGTGCAAGTCACGCGCCCTGGTGGGTAAATTGCTTGCGTGCCCAGGCGGTTTTTGTAATTAATATTTAGTGCTATAAATTGAATATTCAGTGTAAATTTTTGTGGAAAATTGCATGTATGCCCCTGGAAGTTTTAGATATTGCATATATACCCCTGCCAGGACTGTTTAATATTTGGATGTTTGCTCTAATTATTTGACCTGTCATTTTGAGTCTAAAAATTCCACAAAAATAGACTTAGGCTACTGGACACGTGTACTGTGATGCCATCTATTTAGTTTTTGATTTTACTTTATTTTTATATTTATTAAAAATCAAAAACACCCTTTTTGTGCACTGTCTAGTTTAGAAAATACCAAAAAAATATTAAAACACCTCTAAAAATTCCAAAAAAATTACCTAGTGTCTATTTTATTCTATTTTAGTGTCAGTCCAAAAATCACTAAAAATCTCAAAAGAAAAACACTAAAAATTCAAAAACACTCAAACATTTAAAAAAAAAATATAAAATAGTAGAAAAATCAAAAAATCACAAACTCAACTTCTGTTTGTTCTTTATTTTGTTCTTTTTATTTGAAAAATAGTGTGAGAATTTTTAGCTACTGGTTGGTATTTTTAATTCCCATATTTATCACAGCCAGCATTATTTCCACTGTTTTGCTTTATTTCAATATTTAAAAATATCAAAAACACCTTGAAAAACCCCCAAAAATCACAAAAACAGTAGAAAATTATAAAAACACCAAAAACATTTTATTTCTGAATTTTTGAGTATTTTTGCACATTTTTATAAATATTTTAGCTTGCCTTCTATTATATTGTCTTTACTTTCCAATATTGAAAAAGAAAATAAAAAAATAAAAAAATATAAAAATCAGAAAATTAAAAATCAAAATACAAAAATTAAAAATTAAAATAAAAAAATATTAAAAACTAAAAACCCACAAAAATTTCCTTTCTTTGCTTGCTTAGTGTAGACACACATCACACACACACACTTGAGCATTTTTGCTTGAACTACCCTGCTTGTTCCCTGTGTTCAAACTCTCTACATACTTGCACCTATACATCTTTTATGTAGAGTTAAAAATAAATTTGACTCCACACTTATTTCTCATTGATTGATATTTGATTGTGGGTTCATTGTTGATTAATCGCATTTTATTGTGGGTCGCCACAGCGACGTATTTAGACCCTCGATAATTCGCGATTATCAAATGGCGCCGTTGCCGGGGAGCAACAGCGAGTAGTTCATATTTTATTTGTTTGATTGTGTGATTGTTTACCATAGCATCATTTTCCATCTCTTACATTTTGATATATCTTGTTGAGCTATCTGACCACTCTTCTTTGTCTTCTTGCGAGGGACCGCGGAGCGAGGCGGATCGCCTAGGTGACCCGATGCATCCTTGGGAAGCGGAGCTGGCTATTCTTAGCCAAGCCGGCAGGAGAGAGCAAGGAGTGAGAGAGAGAGTGATTAGATTAGTTTTCATTTATTTTTGGTGAGAGAGTGATTCATTTAATTTGTAATAATACATGTACACTTGGACTTGGACACTTAGACATTCGGGCCTAATTTCCGGGTGTTTGTTCACCCGGGGGCTCACCGCGGATTTTATCGAGTTTTTATCGCTGTCATTTTCCGGTTTTGTTTTCATTTTTCACTTTCTTTTGTGGATTGAGCTCTTAGTTCTAGGTTCTGCTTGACTCGATTAGAATAGGTCCAAACACCTAATTATATTTGCATGCTCCTATAGATTTGTATTTGGACTTAGAATAATCAAACAGATAACTAGTAGCTTCCAAATCCACGCGCCGCGAGCTCACACCCGAACAAGCGCTTTCTCCTACCCCAAATGTGTTGGGCAGAGGAGGGGTGAGCCTAGACCGGACACTCGGATTAGGAATTACTAGTTAGCTTGTGGTTCTTCACGCTAGCAGTTGCCTGTTCTAGGACGATTTCCGCTTGCATTTCGCCATATAGCATAGGTTTAAAAATTCTGCTTTGCATCCCGCATGGAGAGAGCTGGGATTCGCTGTAAGTCTTCTTACTTTGCACGCATCATCTAGGCACAAAGGTGAGATTTCCACCTTGGTGTCGACTTGTACGGCTTTTCCAACTCTATTCTCCCTCTGTTTTTGGAACAAAGTAGGAAAAAGGAAAAATACAAAACCGTTAGGCGCTTGTTTGAATTGACTCAAAAGAAGCGATAACACCAAAAAAATTAAAAAAGGGACTGCTAAAGAAAACTTGACCAAAATAAAATTGGTAATTGGATTCATTGCTTGGGGAGATTAACACCCTCACTTGTCTTCAGGTTGCATGGGAAGGTTTCCTTCCAAGTGAGGTGAGCGCTTCGTAAGGATTAGAGCCCAAAACCCAACTTGTGGCTGCCTTGTGTATCGCCTGGATTTCCGAAGTATTGGCGCTACTATCGTACGTAGTCGAGTAGGACTTGGTCGCCATTGGTGACTCGCTATTGTGTGAGCACCGACCTTGTCCGAAGTACCGAGCTTAGGCCACGCCTTCACGGGTGTGTCTGTCTCACCGGCTGCGTCCGAGTAGGATCTTGCACGCTCACGGGTGATTCCGTTGCGAGCGAGGTCCGAAGTATCGGTTTCGCCTATCGGCTTCCTCCCTCTATTTCTTTGGCTGAGTAGGGATCCAGGAAGGGTTACAAGGACCTCAAAAAGCGCAAGTTACAGGTTACACAGGAGGAGGACAAGTACGGGGACACTTTCCTGGCAGTACTCTCTCTCCTATAGGCGTAGCGCTCTAAGGACTCGTGAAAAGATAAATACCTGAAAACAAGCTAAAACTGACAAGATAAAAGCCGAACCTTCACGGCTTCACGAGTTGAGTTGGTGAACTTACCCTTGCTTTGCGTTTGATTGTTAGATTTATTAAGGTCAAGATCAAAAACACCGCACAATTGTGCACAATTTTGTTGCACTTCATTTTCTTCTTCTCTTGCATTATCCCCACTCTTCTCAAATAATCAAGATGATGGGACGGAGATCTCTTAGGCCGACCTTGTCGGCACCGCTATCCAGCACTCCTCCTTATTCATCTAGGAATAACTCGGAGAGTCCGCTCTCCGAACCCGAGTTCACATCCACCCTGTTCCCCCTTGACCACCCTTCCCCTTCTCCTTCCCTCAGTCCAATCATTTCAGAGTTCAGTGAATCACAGAATTCGGCTCGTTCAACAGCACCTGAAATGGCCTCTTTTGCATTTTCAGAGAATCCAGCAATGGCAGACAGAGGCGAGCACCCAGATGACCACGACCATCCTCCGTTCATTATTGACCAAGTGTCCATCAACAATTCCTTGCTAGCGTCCCTGGAGACTATGCAGAGGCAGATTCGAGACCAGGGCACTTTCATGGGTGACCTTATGAGAGAGATCGCACAACTGAGAGAGAACCGACCTGGAGGAGGCGGTGGCGGAGAAGGAGGAGGACCTGATGCAGGAGGAGGCGATCCAGACGGTGAGCGACCGCCACAGACCATCATGAGGGAACTGCACAACCCAGCTTCGTCCCTCACTCACCGGTGGATCAGACTCCCGCCAATCCACGGAGACTTCGAGCTTCGGCACCACACGATTCAGTTGCTACCCAAGTTTCACGGGCTGCCGACCGAAGAGCCGCACCTCCATCTCCAAGAATTCGAAATGATTTGCAGCACTATCCATGATCGGCTGATGACCGAGGACACCATCAAGATGATCGCCTTCCCATTCTCTTTGGTTGATAGAGCCGCATATTGGCTCAAGCATCTAGGGCGATTCGTCGATACTTGGGCAGATCTCCGGTCCGCATATTTGAAGAAGTACTATCCTCTAGGCCGGACCAACGCAGCTCGAGCTATGATCAGCAACTTCGTCATGATCCCAAATGAACAGTTCCACGAAGCATGGGATCGATTTAGAGAGCTCATAGACCGGTGTCCACATCACGATATTTCCAAGCCCAATCTGGTGCAGAGTTTCTTCGGTGGGCTGACACCGGAGCTGCAGGGGCTTGTGAACGCCTCTTGCGGTGGATCATATTTCTCCAAGGGAGAAGACGACGTCTGGGCCATCTATGAAGGAATGGCAGAAAATTCCACAGTGATGACCCAGGCCCGAGTCTATACACAGCAGAAGCCCCCGCAAGGAGCGGGATCATTTCAGAGGATCGCCCGCATCGATGCCGGTCCCAGCACAACGTCGGTAGCCGCAGCACAAGCCGAGTCAGCAGCAGCCGACATGGGCATTATCAGTGAAAAGCTGGACCGCATGGAAATCCTCGAGAAGAAGCAAAACCAAGGTCTAGCCCAGATGGACCTTCTCACCAAAACAATGAGTGACCTGAAGACTCAAATTCTCTGTATTCAGGAGGCACAAGCCCATTCCCAACAGCCTCCCAGGTCACAGGTTGCGTCCAGCAGCAGCAATCCTAACCAGGCCTCTACCTCATACCGCCAGGTGAACCATATCCAGGCGGAGCCGGTTCCATTGTTGCAGTACCATCCAGAGCAACCGCCATCTCAGGAGACGCAGATGGTGGTGTATCAGCCGGAGCAGCCACTGGCAGTTCTTCCTCCACCTTCCTTCGAGCAGGAACCGTTGATGGAAGTCAACGGGATTTGGTATGACCGATACCCTCAGCCCGCAATTCGTAGGGATCATCCCGGATTCCGTTGGGGTAATGGTGGTTCCTCATCCCAACAGCATCCCCCTGCTCAAGGACAGCAGAGCAGCCAGCCACATCAGTACAACCAGCAGCCCCAGTATGCCCAGCCACAACAATACCAGAGTGGTCCTCGTCCCGCCTATCAGGGACAACAGTGGAGGCAGCGTCAGCCGCCTCAGCATTCTTATCACCAGCCTTCCCCCCAGTTTCAGCAACAACACCAGCAGCAGCAGCCCCATTTCCAGCAGGGACAGACGTCCGGTTCTCAGGGTCCAGCCTTCGAGAACCCTGCTCTTGATGATCTTGCCCGCTTGCTATCTGAACAGCGAGCATCTTTCAGGCAAGAAATGGATGAGTTCCGGCAGGAAATGCGGGACATCATCAAAGGCAAAGCCGCCATACCCGCTCAGATCGAACCAAACCCTAATAATTTAAAAAGAAAATCTGAGCAGGTAGAGTCCACAGAGGATACCTCTCCTAGTGATTATTTGAGTGACATGTCTTATTCCTATTATGATGCTGATTTTGTTACTACTAGGAGCGGTAGGATGCCAGCCGGCGGCGCCTCTTCTGAGCGACAGCCAGATGCAGAATCAGGAGCGCCAGAGGAGCAGAGGAGCGGTACTGATGCCGCTACAGATGATGTTGAAGACGGTGGTGCTGATGCCACCAATGATGGAGTCCAGGACAACGGTGCTGATGCCGTTGTGATACCAGATGCAGACGGTGGTGCTGAAGCCACCATTTTGAATGTTGAACCAGAGCGCGGTGCTGATGCCGCAGGGACCCGTGCGAGTGGTGGTGCTGAGGCCACCACATCTACTTTTGTTGAGCCATCTTCTGTGATGTTGCCACATTTTGTATCTAGAGACTGTGGGAACAAAAACAAAAATATGAATAAAGGAAAGGTTTCTGTTCAAATTGCGGATCCATATGTGGTGAATGATGATTACTGTATGGATTCTCCGTCTTCACAGGCACAGGGACCGCTTCCTAGTCCTCCATCTGAGGAGGCCCCTACCATCCCCTTCCCAGAGGCACTCCGCCGAGCGAAGGGGAACAAAAAAGAAAATCCAAAAAAGAATCAGCAGGTAGAGTTCGGCAACGAAATGATTGATAGATTTCACATTCAGCTGATTCTACGGGAAGCATTTGAGCATATACCCTTCTTCAAAAAGAACTTGAAAGAGACAACTACTGTTCGAAGGAAGAAGATGCACAGAGATCAAATCCATATGCTCACTCATAACACTTGCTGCGCCATTCAGAACACATTGCCGGCCAAGCGACCAGACGCAGGAGCTCCCTATGTCAGATGCGAGATTCAGGAGTAGCAGTTTGATCGTACTCTATTAGACAGCGGCTCTTCAATTAACCTCCTTCCGGCAGCCTTACTCAAGCAGTTCGAGTTTGGCCCTCTTCTTCGAAGCAGAACCGTCCTTCAGTTTGCTGATAGGTCGATTAACAGGCCGAAGGGGTTATTGAAAGACGTGGTCGTTACCATTCAGGGCCTGCAATTCCCCGTGGACTTCGTTGTGTTGGACATGGAGATCCCTGAGTCGGTAACTGATGCCCCCATCATCCTCGGACGTCCATTCTTGGCCACAGCCAAGGCGGTGACCGACCATGATAGTGGGAAGGTATGTTTTCGCGTAGAGGGCGAAACCATACAAATAGAAACGATCGAAGAGATCAGAGCCAGAGAGTTAGAGTGCTCCGAGCAGTCCAGCGAAGCAGCGCAGATGACAGAGGAGGAGCTAGACATCCACCAGGTTTGTGATTTCGAGATGACTGATGATGAATCCAACTGGAAAGATCCCGTAGCACCGACCCTCGCCTTGCCTACAGATTCACTGTATCTCAAGCTCATGGCGGTCGAGAGCCGGGAGAGCACATCCCTGGATGAGGATATCTCTGAGGCTGACAGTGTTGTAATGAGTGGTGCTGAAGAATTTCAATCTTGCTCATCGTCTTCTGATCCCTCGGATTCAGACATTGACTGGGACGACTTTGATGATTATTTGCCTTGTCTGATTCCTTCTGAGCCAGCAGCCATGACAGAGTGCGAGCCAGTGCAGTTTATTGATGATCCATCAGGCCGCCCTTCGTCAGAAATTCATGCAGTGCGAGAGTTCTCACATGCAGACCTGGTAGCATTTACACAGACATATCAGAAACCAGATCTGCCACCTCCCAGTTGTCCAGAACGGAAACCTCTGCCGCAGTCAATGAAGTACAGATTCCTTGCTGGAGAGCCAGAAATGCACCCAGTCATTATCTCAGTAGATTTGACTGGAGAACAAGAATCTCGTCTGATGGAGGTTCTTGAAAGAAACCGCAAGGCAATCGGTTGGAGTATAGCTGATCTCCAGGGGCTGAGCCCAAATCTTTGCTCTCACCACATTTATCTTGAGGATAACGCTAAGCCGTCGCGTGAGTTCCAACGACGGCTGAACCCGAATCTTCGAGACGTAGTCATGAAAGAAATTTCCAAGTGGTGGAGCGCCGATTTTATCTATCCCATCTCCGACTCCAAATGGGTAAGTCCGCTACATGTGGTACCCAAGAAGACGGGTATCACTACAGTTGTTAATGAGTCTGGAGAGGAGATCGCTACCAGAGTACCAACTTCTTGGAGGGTCTGTGTGGACTACAGACGATTGAATGAGGCCACCAAGAAGGATCACTTCCCGCTTCCCTTCATTGATCAGATTATCGAGCGGTTAGCCGGGAAGAGTCATTATTGCTTTCTTGATGGGTACTCTGGATATAATCAAGTGGCCATTGCGCCCGAAGACCAGGAGAAAACGACATTCACCTGTCCGTTTGGGACTTATGCTTTCAGACGGATGCCCTTTGGTCTATGTAACGCTCCAGCGACATTCCAAAGGTGCATGTTGTCCATCTTCTCGGACATGGTGGGTGACTGTTTAGAGGTCTTCATGGATGACTTCTCGGTCTATGGCGACGGGTTCGACGCTTGTCTTGACTGCCTAGACCGTGTGCTGAAGCGCTGCATCGAGGTCAATCTTGTCTTATCCTGGGAGAAGAGTCATTTCATGATGACTCAAGGGACGGTCCTTGGTCATATCGTCTCCAACAGGGGCATGGAGGTCGACCCGGCTAAGGTGGATATCATCAGAAAACTCAATCCGCCGTCCAACTTGCGTCAGTTACGGTCTTTTCTGGGGCATGTCGGTTTCTACCGACGGTTCATTCAGGACTTCAGTCGAATTGCCCGACCGCTCACTGACTTGCTCACCAAAGACACCGAGTTTATTGTTAATGATAAGTGTCTTGAATCATTTGAGACTCTCAAGAATATGGTTGTATCGGCTCCTGTCCTTCAGCCACCTGATTGGTCTCTTCCATTCGAGATCATGACGGATGCTTCAGATTTTGCCGTTGGGGCTGTGCTTGGACAGAGGAGGGATGGTTTACCGTTTGCCATTCACTACGCCAGCCGGACTTTGGATGCCGCGCAGCGGAATTACACTGTAACTGAGAAAGAGATGCTGGCCGTAGTCTTCGCTCTTGATAAGTATCGATCATATATTCTTGGATCTAGAGTGACCATTTATACTGATCATACCGCCATCCGGTACTTAATGGCTAAGAAGGATGCCAAAGCACGTCTCACCAGATGGATCCTTCTACTCCAGGAATTTGATATTGAAATTAAGGACAAGCCTGGAGTCAAGAATGTGGTGGCGGATCATCTCTCCAGATTGGAGAATCTTGAGGAATCTGAGCCCAGCGCACCTATCACAGAAACATTTCCAGATGAGGCGATCTTGGCTGTCACCTCACTCCCGTGGTATGCTGACTTTGTAAACTATCTTGTTGCCAAGACAGTCCCTCAGGGTTGGCCCAGGCAGAAACTTGAGACCTTCCTAGCTAAGGCCAAGTTTTACCACTAGGAGGATCCCGTCATTTATCATGAAGGAGGGGATAGTATCTGGAGGAGGTGCATTCCTCAAGAAGAGCAGCATAGCGTCCTCACATACTGCCACAAGCTTGAGGCAGGAGGACATCATTCTGGAAAAAGGACAGCACAAAAGGTGCTTCAATCCGGCCTATGGTGGCCTACTCTCTTCAAGGATTCTGATGAGTTCGTGAAGAGATGTACTGACTGTCAGAAAATGGGAACCTGCGGACAGAGAGACATGATGCCCATGCAACCCATTCACTTCTGTGAGGTTTTTGATGCATGGGGGATTGATTTCATGGTCCCATTTCCTAAGAGTCAGGGATTCGAGCATATTTTGCTCGCTGTAGATTATGTCAGTCGATGGGTTGAGGCCATCCCCGCCCGAGCCGCAGATGCTAAAACCGTATGCAAATTTTTGAGGAAAAATATCATTTCACGGTTCGGTGTACCTAGAGTCTTGATTTCAGACGGGGGGTCTCACTTCATCAATGACAAAGTCAGGGCCCTTGCAGACGAGTTCGGCATTTACCATCGGGTTGCCACTCCTTATCACCCTCAGACTAATGGTCTTGCCGAAGTTTCGAACAGGGAGATAAAGACTATCTTGCAGAAAGTTGTCCGCCCAGACCGAAAGGATTGGTCACAACTTTTGGACTCGGTCTTATGGGCTTACCGGACTTCTTTCAAGAATCCATTGGGGACATCTCCCTTTCGTCTCGTCTATGGCAAGCCGTGCCATTTGCCAGTGGAAATAAAGCACAAATCTTTTTGGGCAGTTACTGAGTTGCTTCTAGATCCCGAGAGTATAGGAGACCAAAGAAGAGCTGAATTGGCAGCCCTGGAAGAATTGAGAGACAGCCTTTTCCAACAGCCTACAGTACAAAGAGAAAGTGAAGACATGGCACGATTCGCATATCAGCCATAAACAGTTTGAGCCCGATCAGAGAGTATGGTTGTTTGATTCCAGGCTGAAATTATTCCCAGGGAAATTGCAGAGCAAGTGGAAAGGACCGTATGTGGTCAGGAAGGTACATGACAATGGCAGCATCGACATATCCGAACCATCATCTTCCCCTACCTTCCGCGTCAATGGTCAACGCTTGAAGCTATATCTTGATCATGATCCGCCGACCATTGACGTTGCCCCCATTCTTCTGGTATGAGATGTGTCTTTTGACTCGCATCATCTGCATCTCATACATGGTGATCAATTCCATCTTCCGCTGTACAAATCCATTTGTTCATATCACTCTGTTGTCTGTTGATTTATTTTCTTATTTTCTTCTTTTCTTCTTTTCCTTTTCTATTTTCTGTATCTATCAAAAAGGTGCCGCCCTTGTAGACAGTTTTCCATACTTAGGACGTACTTTGTCCTAAGTATAGGGGGGTGTGCAACCCGAGTTTTTCTATTCCTCTCGATCCTCTCCATTGTCTCCTCTTCTTGTCTATACTTAGGGATATCTTACCCTAAGTATAGGGGGAGACAATCTGAGTACGATCTGTTCATTCCCACCCTTGACCCTCCCTGCTTTGTGTACAGTCTGCTATACTTAGGATTATTTGATCCTAAGTATAGGGGGGACGGTCAACTTCTCATTCATTGATTCATTCATTCTTTAGACTTGCCTATACTTAGTACGAGTTATGTCTTCTCTTTTCTCTCCGATCTATGAGGACATAGCTCAAGCTAAGTATAGGGGGGTCGTATATACTACGTATATACTTTAGCCATAACTCGTACTTTCGTATTTTCCTAAAAATATGGCTAAAAATTCTTTAAAAGTTATTAAAAATCCTTAATAAAAAGATGTGGGTATTCCTCAAATTCTTTTTGTATTTACTGATTAATAAATCAGGTGAAAATGTTTTTTGCAAAATGTTTGAAAAATAGTTTGAAAATCTTTGTGAACATCTATTGAAAACTATTTTGAAAATATTTTGTTTCATGTTTTCAACCTTTGTAAAAATGTGTGTTTTGTAAAACTTCTTTTCTTTGTGTGAAATAAAATGTTTGAAAAATGATTTGCAAATGGTTTGAAAAATGGTTGCAAAAATGATTTGAAAAACCTATATATACTGTTTGAAAAACCTTTGCAAAATGATTTTTAAATGTGTGTAAAATGTTTGTAAAAACTATTTTGGACTATAGTTTTCAAAAATTGTGTGTAAATTGTTTTCAAATAAGTTTGAGGAATATACACATCACATCAAAATCCATCTTATGTATATATGTATAAAATTGATCACTTACCCTTGTAAATTTTAAAATCCACTTCTTGTATATATAAAAAAAGCACTCCCGTGTACATAGTTTTCACCTTGTTTTCAGCCAAAATCTTTTTGTTTTCAAAAATTCCCAAAAACATTTGCAAAAATTAAAATCCAAAAACATTTGAAAAATCTTTTTGAAAATACAAAAAATGCATGCATCATCTTTTCAAAATCCATAAAAAGTTCAAAATCTTTGAAAATTGCATCACAAAAATATTTTCTGCATTGCATAGCATGAGCATTTTTCGGATTGAGTTTGATGGTTGAACAAGTCTAAGTAAAATCCGAAGATTGGAGCTTGATTGGACCTTAAAATCTATCTAATAACAGGAACCTTATAGGAACTGGGTTTGAGGTACTTCAGGTCTAGTTGACTTAATTCTTTGAGGATCACGGGACTTGGTTCAATGGATTCTTGACTGCCTAAGTAGAGTATTTCGGAGCACACGCACGACTCTTATTGATGATGACCTAACTTGGACACTTGCACCTTTCACATGGCTCAACTCAGTTGGAGTGGTGAGGGGATTGGATTTGTCGGTACGAGACGCACACAAGTGGAAACACTTGTCCTCCTCTAGGGAGGGAAGTGCACCCCAACCCGTCCAGTGATTAGGAAGTCTAAAGACAGGAGGCTGTGGGTTGCGATAAAGCTTCAAAAGAGGGATAGTCTACTGGCTCAAGAGGAAAAACTCCTTATGTAAATGCTGCTGTGAATAGTATTTCAAAAAAAAAAAGTTCAGGCATGTACAAAAATAAAAAGCCTGCAAAGTATGTACATATGTTGTAAAGTCAATAATCAAGCTTGAGTTCCAAAGCCATATCATGTGAGCCTGCAGCAGGATGACTTGATTACACTGGTCTTGCATCCAAGGATAGGTAGCTACACTGGCTACCATCCATTCTTCTCTTCACCCCCTCCTCTTGAGCTGGTTGCCACTTGAACTTAGAAGGGAATACCCCGCTCCTCGAGGATGGAGCTGCTGGATTGGGGAATCATTGGGTTGTCGTACTGGAGAAGTCAGTTTCTTTGTCATTCTAGTTGGGGAGAGCCACCATCACTTACACTGTACAAGTCAGATTCATAGTCATAAGAGTTTGCGTATGAATTGAGATATTTCTGACCTGGCTATTGAGGAGACTTGAGCAGAGTTTTGGGATTCTCAGGGACTGTTGGACTTCAAACATGGTTCTCAATAAGGTTCCGCCCGCACTAAAATTTCAAAGGCCCGACTTAAGCTCCAAACTTTGATTTTGCAAAGACAAGTTTGATAATCAAATAAAATCCAAGTTCTTCTTTTTCTTTTCTTTCTTTTTCTTTTTGCACTTATTGCATAAGTGTTTGCTAGGGACTAGCAAAGGTAAAGTATAGGGGGATGATGAATCCACATTTCATCATCTTTATTCTATCATTTTGGCACCAAAAACCCTAGCAAATGCCTGTAAATAGCATTAAAATCATCATCTTAGCATTCATGCATGTGCATCTAAACAGTGTGTAACTTACTGTAATTAAGGCCAAAATTATAGAATAAATAAAGAAAAGAAAAAGAATAAAATATTGTAAATATTTTATGACTAAAAACCCCCGAGACCTAGGCATCTTGATGAATAGGTCGACAAGGAATAAAGTAGGGGGAGATAAGGTCAAAAACACAGAGAAAATACCTATATTTTTATCCATTCTTTATTCATTTTGGGACCTATTTTTGGTTCCACCTTTTATACATCAAATAAAGAAACTTTGTACATGAAAGTTGTAGATAATTTCATAAAGAAAAATACAGAATTGATTTCACAGAAAAAGAATGTACAGACAAAAAGATATGGTCTGAATAAGAATCCAAAATCCCAACTTTCCAGACCCGTATCTCACAAACGACAACTCCAAATATAGCAAACTCACCTTTAATTGTATATAGAATAAAATAATCTATCCAATGGCGGTGGTTTCGTATTTGGCGGAGCTACGGTTTGAAAGTTGGCTTTTGGACCCACATTGTATACTTGTACATATTAAAATATTCAATTTATTATTTATTCATTATTTTTATATTTTTATATTTTTATAATATTGTAAATAATACTTATAATAATTATGTACATTAAAATAAGAATAAAAGCCTAAATAAAATACAAAATAAAAACACTGGTATAATAGAGTACATAGATACATTACATATACTTATACCTATATAAAATACCTTTATATTTTATTTAATATACAAAATATATCAGAAAATTAAAATAAAAATATATTTGTGTATATAAAAGTATTTTATAATTTTAGAAAATAGAAACCAAAATTAAAGAAATTAAAAGACACCAAATAAAAATAAAAATACTAAAATACATAGGTATTATACCTATATAGGGTTAAAAAGGTAATGTGTAAAAATATAAGTCATAAAAATAATTAAAAATCAAAATAAAATACTACATAAAATTCTAAACATTTTTTATTTTATAACTTTTAACTAATTCGGCCATTTAGTATTTTAAATAGAATTATTAAAATATTTTTTTCAGGGTTTTTCCTGGTTGGTCCACGTGGACCAACCAGGAGGCCAGGACTGTTGACCTAGGTCAACAGTCTGACCTACACCCTGTAGCCTTTGTCAGAACCGCTGTTGACCCCATCTTCACCATTTTTTCGAGGCACGAGCTTTCATCCTTTCGACTCGATTTCTTCTGAGATCCTCTTCCTCGTTCATCCCTCTTACCCGCCAAGTGATTACATTGGGCTATGGATCAAGGAGCTGCTCCAGACCTCTTGGTCTTTGGACCCCTGTCACCTCGGGTCAAACCACATATAACCGACCCCCTTCTTTCCTTTTGAATTCGAGTCCCCTTGGTCCACCCTTCAGCGCCATCATCCTGCTCCTGAGCTCCGTGGAGGTGACAGCTCCACCGCCAGCCCTTCAGCCAAGGCGCGCGAAGTCGAGGGAGTCTCCACCACCTCCGCCAACAGCCGGCGTCGAGGTAACCTGTCTCCTCTGGCTCCGGCCATCGAGGGCACCCCCCCCCCCCGCTTGTTTCTTTCTTGCATTTAGTTCCTGTTAGCTGTAGCTCCAAAAACCCCAAAAAAATTCGAAGTTTCATCAACCAAATCGCCCGATCACGCACCTTGGCCGGAGTGCACCTCCGGCCGTGCATCCATACCGCGAACCACGCCCTTCCTCGACCATCCAAGGGTCCAGGCAGTTTGCCCTGGACCCATTGACCATTCTTGCAGGTCAAAGCACGAACGAAGGCGCCTGGAGGCGAGTTTTGACGCTCGCCGGACTGTGGCCGAGCTTCCCAGCTCCGCCACCTTCGCCTGAGCACCTCGGCCGCCGCCGCGGTATTTTGACGCCTCCAGGAGAGAGACGAAGACCTGAGGAGCCTCCAGCCCGCTTTTGAAGCCAAACCGCTCGTCGGAGACGGAGCTTGGCCTCGGCGAACCTCGGCTCGCCGGAGTTCGTCGCTGTTCTTGCTCCGGGCTTCGCCACCGTTGGATCGAGGAGGAGCTCCAGACAGATCGTGGACCGTCCGATCGTGAAGACCCCAGCCACCATCGATCTCAGCCGAGATCTGATCCCAGACGTCCATGAGCGAAGCGACATCGACCGTCCATCAAGCGCCACGTGTATAAGTGGCTTGCCATCAGCCGTCGGATCACGCGCATAGGGTATTTTGCATATGACCCCTTGCGCTTTTTGTATTTATATTAGTATTTAAACTTGAGCCCGTAGTGTAAAAATTTTGTAATATTTGCAGAGAGACCCCTGAACTTTGCTTATTTGCACTTAGGTCCTTCGCCACGTCACCTCACGTGACATGTACACGTGAGGGGGTGGGCATTTTGCAAGGATACCCTCGGTCTTTTGTGTATTTCTTTTGAGTCCTGAAACTTTCGTATCAAGTGTAAACTTTTTGGTGATTTTGCAAGTAGGCCCCCTGGGTTTTGAAATATTGCTTTTGAGTCCTCGCCAGGCGCGTGCAAGTCACGCGCCCTGGTGGGTAAATTGCTTGCGTGCCCAGGCGGTTTTTGTAATTAATATTTAGTGCTATAAATTGAATATTCAGTGTAAATTTTTGTGGAAAATTGCATGTATGCCCCTGGAAGTTTTAGATATTGCATATATACCCTTGCCAGGACTGTTTACTATTTGGATGTTTGCTCTAATTATTTGACCTGTCATTTTGAGTCCAAAAATTCCACAAAAATAGACTTAGGCTACTGGACACGTGTACTGTGACGCCATCTATTTAGTTTTTGATTTTACTTTATTTTTATATTTATTAAAAATCAAAAACACCCTTTTTGTGCACTGTCTACTTTAGAAAATACCAAAAAAATATTAAAACACCTCTAAAAATTCCAAAAAAATTACCTAGTGTCTATTTTATTCTATTTTAGTGTCAGTCCAAAAATCACTAAAAATCTCAAAAGAAAAACACTAGAAATTCAAAAACACTCAAAAAATTCAAAAAAATATAAAATAGTAGAAAAATCCAAAAATCACAAACTCAACTTCTGTTTGTTCTTTATTTTGTTCTTTTTATTTGAAAAATAGTGTGAGAATTTTTAGCTACTGGTTGGTATTTTTAATTCCCATATTTATCACAGCCAGCATTATTTCCACTGTTTTGCTTTATTTCAATATTTAAAAATATCAAAAACACCTTGAAAAACCCCCAAAAATCACAAAAACAGTAGAAAATTATAAAAACACCAAAAACATTTTATTTCTGAATTTTTGAGTATTTTTGCACATTGTTAAAAATATTTTAGCTTGCCTTCTATTATATTGTCTTTACTTTCCAATATTGAAAAAGAAAATAAAAAAATAAAAAAATATAAAATATAAAAATCAGAAAATTAAAAATCAAAATACAAAAATTAAAAATTAAAATAAAAAAATATTAAAAACTAAAAACCCACAAAAATTTCCTTTCTTTGCTTGCTTAGTGTAGACACACATCACACACACACACTTGAGCATTTTTGCTTGAACTACCCTGCTTGTTCCCTGTGTTCGAACTCTCTACATACTTGCACCTATACATCTTTTATGTAGAGTTAAAAATAAATTTGACTCCACACTTATTTTTCATTGATTGATATTTGATTGTGGGTTCATTGTTGATTAATCGCATTTTATTGTGGGTCGCCACAGCGACGTATTTAGACCCTCGATAATTCGCGATTATCACCTGGGAATAATTTTAACTTCGCATCTAACAACCACACCTGATGATTCGGTATCTTTCTTCTGATGTGCTCATCGTGTCATTTATTGGCTTATGCAGAGTCTCTGAATGCTAACAAATGGTTCAGGTCAATCTTTCTGTCCATGCTAGTTTTCTTTATGTTCAGATTGCATATATTAACCACCCATAATGATTTGTGAATGAGTTCCACGGGAAAATGGCATAGCTTGCCATACACTAGACGATAGGGAGACATACCTAAAGGAGACTTGTACACCGTATGATAAGCCTAAAGAAATGAGTCGAGAAATTATGACTAGTTCTTACTATCAGGACACACAAGCTTCTATAAGATCATCTTGATCTCCCTGTTCAAGCATTTGACCAAGCTATTAGTCTGTGGGTGGTAGGAAGAAGCGATGCAATGTTCAATATCGCACTCCTTTGTCATCTTCTTGACCACTTTGTTTATGAAATGGATCCACCCATCAGTTTCATAATTTTTAGAAGATGATATCTTTGAGAAATTGACAGATAGTGCGACTACAGATGACTCGAGCATGGATAGCCTCCACCCATCAACTGATATAATCGATATCAAGCAATATGTACTTGAAACCCTGGCCGTGCAGAAATAGGCCCATGAAATTGATACCCCATGCATAAAAAACATTTGATATCTAAATGTACCTGAGAGGCATGGTATCTCTATAACTAATGGTGTTGCTCATTTTTTGGCAGACAGTACAAACTTTTACATATTCAGTTTCATCTTTAAAAAGAGTCGGCCACCAGAGGCAACATTGAAGCACTTTCATTGTCGCCCCCTTTCTAGAATGGTGTTCACCGGATTCTAACTTGTGACAATGATTCAAGACACTTGCGTACTACTCATGAATGCACCCTCTCAAAATAAGTGTGGATCCTCCCATTGGTATAAATGAATCTCAAATATCAGTTGTCTACTTTCATCTTTGTCCAATCTCATGGAACTTCCTTGGAAACATGGTAGTTCACAATATTAGAGTACCAAGGGAGCGAGGTAACTGTCAATATAGCTTCATCTGGAAGGTCTTAGTAATTGGAATGGTGTTCTACTTAGGAGTATCAATCTCAGTAATTCTGGGAAGGTGATCTGCTACAAAATTCTTGACTCCAGGTTTATCTCATATTTCTAGATCAAAGTCCTAGAGTAGAAGGATCCAGTGAAGTAAATGCGACTTTGCATCCTTCTTGTTTTGTAAGTACCGTACGACAGAATGGTCAGTGTAGACAATCATTTTTGATCCGAGTAAATGTGACATGAATTTCTCCAGCGCAAACACTACTGCTAACATCTCTTTTTCTATAATGGTGTAATTCCTTTGGGCTTCATCCAGAGTTCTGCTAGCATAATGAATTGCAAATGTCCATCCATCCCATCGATGTCCCAACACAACCCCAATAACATAACTAGAAGTGTATGTCATGATCTCAAATGGAAGAGACCAATCTGGTGACCGTGGGATATGAGCCTCGGTAATTATTCATTTCAAATGATCAAAGGCATGGAGCACTCTGTCATCTACAATAAAATATGTGTCCTTGCCTAGAATCTCTCTGTCAATGGTTGATCGATCTTGCTAACATCTTTGATGAACCTTCAGTAGAAATTGACATGCCCCAAAAATAACCTAACTTGCTTCAATGTGGTAGGTGGCTTAGGTTTCTATATCACTTACACCTTGGCTGGGTCGACCTCCATGCCTCGCATGGAGACTACATGGCCCAATACAATTCCCTTATTCACCATAAAGTGACTCTTTTCCCAAGAGAGAACCAAATTCACTTCGCAACATCATTGAAATACTCAGTTTAGATATGTTAAGCATTAATCGAAGCCATCTCTGTAGATCGAGAAGTCATCCATGAACATCTCAACGAAACTACCCACCATGTCAGCAAATATGACCATCATACATCTCTGAAATGTAGCAGGGCGTTACACAATCCAAAGAACATCTGTCTGAAGGTGTACATCTTGAATGCACTGGTGAAGGTAGTTTTCTCTTGGTCTTCATGGGTTATTGCAACCTGGTTGTATCTAGAGTACCCATCCAAGAAATAGAATTATTCCTTTGCAGCAATTCTTTCAATGATTTGATCAATGAAGAACAAAGGGAAGAGATCATTCTTGGTGGCTAGGTTCAGGTATCTCTAATCTAGGAAGACACACCAAGATGTAGGTACTCTGGTCGGAATTTTCTCTCATTTATAGTTTGTTACGATAACGATTCTAGTTTCTTAGAGACCACATGTAACAGACTTACCCATTTTGAGTTTAAGATGGGATAGATAAAACCTGCATCGCACCGCTTCATTATTTCTTTCATCTTGACCTCCCGAAGGTTTGGGTTAAAATGACACTAAAATTCACAGGAGAGTCTATAGTCATCTTCCAAATAGATGTGGTGCGAACACAATGAAGGGTTATTCCATTGATGACACGTGTTCTGTGATTGCCTAATTTGGTCTACACAAGGTGAAACCTACATCATCGCTAAGGCGACCGCTCATGAAACCCAGATATCAATCAACAATTAACCCACAATAGATGAAGCAATGATAAGCAGAAACATGAGCTAAAATTTATTGTAACTCTATAAAATGTGTTTATAGCGAAAGTAGAGGCCTAACATAGGGAGCAAGGGGAATAGACCACAAAAATTAGCAAAAAGATAATGATTGTTCTGTTGTTTATAATGATTTTTTTTAAATTTTAGTGGGTATTTAATTATTTATTTTTTTGGAATTTTTAATTTATATATTTTTTATTTTCAATTTTTATATATTTTAAATATTTTTTTAATTTTTAATTTTATTTTATTTTTAATAAAATAAAATGCAAGTGTAGATAATAATATAGATAATATATATACTAAATATATAAAATAAAGATAAAATCTGGAAAATACCTTGAGGTACAATCCTTTTTCTTTTTTAAGGTTTAGAATATATTTTTGATATTTTTAATAATAATATTAATACTATCATAAGTAAGTATAATTATATAATAGATATATCCTTTTTATATTTATAATGTAGCTATAAATACTTCAAAATGAGGGAATAATATATTTTGTCTTTTTTATATTTTTCTCTACTTGTGGTATTTTTCTCATAATTTTTGCTATTTTTCGTATTTGTAATTGAATAAAAATGTCAAAACAGTGACTTATATTAATAGGTCAATTTTATTTAGATTTAAAAATTTCTAAAAGGCTAAAAAATCTCCAAAACCATTTTTAATATATAGTAGATATAATAAAAAATAAGAAATAAAAACAACTATTTTTAGATTTTTAGGGAATTTTTATTAATTTTTGTAAGCATTTTGGAGCTTTTTACTTTTTTAATGATTTTCTTTTGTCAATTTTAGGGATTTTTGGTGTACATCTACAAAATATGATAGTAAACACTATCTATTTTTGGAATTTTTAAAGATAATTTTATATTTTTTGTATTTTTAAATGCAAAAAGGAAGAAAATGCAAGGTACCTAAAATAAATAGGAAAATATTTTTAAATATCATGGGAAAATTATATGTGATTTATAACATGCCCAGATACCTAAAATAATTTTCCTAGAATTTTTGGACACGAAAAGGTATTTTTAATAAACAAAACATAATAAATAAAAATGCATGCACTAGAGGGGACCTAAACATAACTTACAAAAACTATTCTTTAATTTTATATCCCTCTACAGAACTACAGGGACAAACATACAAAATGCCCTGAATAATTAATTCATTAAACGCTAGCAGGGGTATTTTTGTAATATATAAAAGTGGTCGGTTCAATTTGTAATTTAACAATAAAATATTACACTTGAATTTACATTTTATGGACTAGAGTGAAATACAAGAAAACCCAAGGGCCCCTCTACAAAGTGCCCACCCCTTACGCGCGCAGGTACGTAAGGCCATGTGGAGAGATACTGAAACATAAATAATAGAAGCATAAGGGTCATAATACAAATTTTACACAAAATATTGAATTGCATATACAAGTTTTTATACTAAAATGAAAATACAAAATATGCAGGGTTATAAAGCAAAATTACTGTAAGGCGATCTGGCGGTGATGATTCTTCACTTGGATACGTGTCACATCCTCGATGCGTGATGACAGTTCATTGATGAAGTGCTAGGATTAGATCCTAGCAAATGATCTGATGGTCGAAGACTTCTTCATCCAACGGCGGCTGCTACTCGCAAAGAACAGATTTTTATCTTACGGTGGAGAAGGGATCTGGAAGAAAATAGAAGAAGCTCCACCTGGATGAGCTTTCTCCGATGCAATCTCCCTCCTCTAACGATCTCTGAGGCTGCAAAAAGGTCCAAAAGCTCCCTGGAGGCGTCGCATGCAACTGCTGGTGGCGTCAAAAATCTCCTATACCAGAGCGTTCCCAGGAGATCAGAGAAGCTCAGTGGACATGGGAACCTCCTCTGGCTTCAAAATCACCTCCACCAGGGCTTCTAAGTGTATATACCTGCACAAGATGAAAGGAGAGTCGAGGGCAAATGGCCTTGACCCGTTATCGGGCGAAAGGGCTACGAAGCGAGGTGGGGTGGAAGGTGCTCCGACGTGCAATGGAGGCGGAGCACCGTTTTCTTGTTCTGGGGATGATCAAGATGAATGAAGTCACGTGGTTCGTAGATAAGCGACCGGGAATTGAAATGAGTGTGAAAGAGGGATCTAAGGATGGCAAGATCACGGTGAAGACATTGGAGGAGCGGACTAAACTACGACAATGGATGAAATTGCAAATTGAAGGCATAAAATTAATCCTAAGGCTGACAACTACTTAAAAATTAAAGAAAAGTGTCTCACTTGACCTAGTAAGATCGAGAGCAGAGCTTGCGGTGGCGGTGGCCGATGGAGCTGGATCGACTTGATTCTGGCTTGATTCTACTCGCTGAACCCTTGGTGAGATGCATGTTGTCATCAGGGACATCAAAAGCTATTAGGGTTAGGGTTTTGATGGTTAGAAGAGTATCAAACTTGAATAAAAAAGGTGGGAGTAGTTTTATACAGGTTTGCTTTGACCGAGGGCCACAAACCGATGTGATGATCCATCGATCGAGAAAATCATATGGCATGAAAGATCAACAATCGAGGAACAAAAATGTAGAAGGATTCTTGCCTTGGAAATGCAAGATATGGTAGGTAAAATTTGAGGAAGTGGGTAGGTCAGTGGGGCTACATGGCTAGGTGTCAGAGGGGGCTCAACTGGCATGTTGGTCAACCGAGGCTCACCTCTAATTGGGCCACGTTGTTCCGCTAAAGGACAAAAACAAATTAAAATGCTTTATTAATTCAAATGAAAATAGCAAATGATTTTATTTATTTATATTCAAAACATTAAAATGTGTATTATTTTAGGTAGTATTTTATTATGATTTTTATTTATGTTTACAAGTTGTTTTCATATGTATTAATATGTATATATACATTTATACATATATTGACATATATTTTGAGTTTTTTATTTTTATTTTCTATTTTAGATTTTATTATTGTATTTAAATAATTTATTTATTTATAACTTATTTCAATATACATCAATATATTTTTGTTGTCATTTTCTGAAGTAGCATGTGCACATAAATAAATAGATGTATTTAGTATATAGGCATATGTATATATATTTCATCTATATCTTTGAGTATACTCATTTATTTTATTGTATTTTTAATTGTTTTCTTTTATCCTAATTATGTACATGTATTCAATATATTATTTAAAAATTTATAAAAATATGAAATAATGAAAAATGTAACGAATAGATAAAGTGATTATTTTTTAGATATACTTTACAATAGGGGTCTAAAACCTAATTTTTGAATGAAACACCTTCATTACATAGATAATTAAAAGTTATATACAATTAAAAGTGATTTTGGTAATTTTTGAGTTTATATGGAGAAGATATAGGTCTATGAAGTTTGAATTTCGACATTTTTTCTGAGTGTGCATTGCACATTAAGCATTATTTTTATCTGAAATAAATTTTGTATTTTTCTATGTATTTTTATCTACAACTTTCATGTACAAAGTTTATTGATTTGATGTATAAATGATAAGAATAAATAAGGTCTCAAAATTGACTTATTGAGGAATTAAAAAATAGAGTTTATTGTATTTTTGACGACTATCCCGCCCTACTTTATTCCTTGTCGACCCAGTCATCATGATGCCTAGGTCTCAATGTTTAGGGTCATTCAATATATATGGTATTTCATTTCTTTCTCTTTTCTTCTCTTTATTCTTTTATTTTACCTTTAAATACAATATTTTATACAATATTTACATTATATATAACAGTGGTTATTTTTTTGCAAAATAAAGCTATATACATGCATTTTGCCAGGGTTTAAAGGCCAAAACGAATGAATAAAGGCGATGAAAAGGAGATTCATCACCCCCTTATACTTGCCTTTGCTAGTCCCTAGTAAACACTCATGCATATTTGTGTAGAAAAAAAAAGAGAAAAAGGAAATAACTTGGAATGATTTTTTACTTTTAAACTTGTCTTATTAAAATCAAAGTTTGGAGCTCAGTTAAGACCTTTAGATTATTACTGTGTTCGAAACCACACTAAGATATGTGACACAACAACCCGTATGTTCTATAATCCTATCATCCAGTTCTATTCATGGTAAGGGCAGGGACATCCTCTGAGTCACATACTTTTGCTACTTTGAAATGACAGATCCATGTATGTGAATTTTTCAGCTCTTCTCAGACAAAATTGTTGAACTATAAAAGAGTTTGCTCTCCTGGTAGATCGTCCTCGTGGAGACAGATATCTCCTTCTAAGGTCAGGTACCATTGATCTTTACAACCGAGTGTGGAAAGAAGCTAGAAGAAGGGGAAAAGAATCGAGAATGGACCCATATAGTCTTCATTCCCTTGTGAAGCATAGTAAGTGTAACCGAATCTTCAAAAAGAAGCAGGCTTTTTCTAAGGCTCGTATTTTTAATGGAATTTTTGGTGTAGGTCTTTGAATTTTTCTTTGACTTTGCATTGCTTTGCATTCTTGTTTGTGCCCCGACGGATATAACATCTTTTTGGTCTGCCCATTTTTTGGGGTCTTGAAATAAAGTTGTGCCTGCAGACTATTCCTCATCTGAAGCATTATCTCAATTCACCTCCAGTCTTTAGATATCATGGCTTCCAGAAGAAGTGGGTTAGAGTACCGGTTCCGGCAATATCCAAGAATGGTTCCTGAGCCACCCTTGATGAAGTGACCTAGCATCGTCCTGACTTAGATTATAAGATCTTTCAATAACACGTCTGAGTTAAGCTAAATGTTAAGTGCAAGGTGTCTAGTCTAGCCATTGTCTTAAGAGTCTTACAGATGATATGAAGGGTTTTAGTTATACAAAATGAATCGACTCATGAACATAGTCCCATGGAAAGTAAAGAATTAAGTCAATGAGACCTGAAATATCCCAATTCTAGTCCTTAGAGAGTTCCTTAAAATTAAGTGCATTAAGGTCTATACCAAGATCTAATCTTTAGACTTTACTTCAGACTTGTTCAATTATCTTGATCATTATGAAAAATACAAATGCTATGTACAATACAAGAGAAAATCTTTTTGAAAAGCAATTTTCTATTTTATTTTTATATAGATTTTTGGAAAAAAAAAGTTTTGCACATTTTTATGGAAGTATTGAAAAGATCTTGCAAATGTTTTTGGATTTTTGCAAATTCTTAAGAATTTTTAAATAAGGGCCGGTGAAAATATGTACAGCTATTTACATTGAAGTGATGCTATATTTAAAGGGTGATGGTGTATTTTACACAAGGAATTTACAGGTTGAGAGTGTTATTATTTACAGGATTTATGTACAACTTTTATACTATTTGTAAGGATATTATTTATGCGATTATTTATAGGATTTCTAAAACATTTGAAAACATTTTTACAAACATTTTCAAAGTTATTTTTGCAAATAATTTTGACAAATATTTTTACAAACATCTACAAATGTTGAAAATCATTTTGTAAATATTTTCCAAACAATATATAGATTTTTCAATGTATTTTTGCAACTATTTTTCAAATAATTTGCAACTAGTTTTTTAAAAATGTTATTTACATAAATAAAAGAAATTTTTACAAATAAAAGATTTTTACAAAGATCTGAAAACATTTTACACTTTCAAAAATTTTTCAAAAGAGTTTTCAAAACATTTTCAACCATTTTTCAAATCATTTTGCAAACATTTTGAACCCAATTTTATTACTTCTATTACAAAGAATTTCGACATGTTTTTATTAATTAGCCATAGTATTAAAAATATAAATGTACAAGATATGACTAAAGTATATACAATGTATATACGCCCCCCAATACGTCGCTTGCACTATGTCCTCGTCGGTCACAGAGAAAAAGGAAGACATAACTCGTACTAAGTACAGAAAAGTCTATACTACAATGACTAAAGAATGAATAATGGGAAGTTGATCGTCCCCTCTAAACTTAGGATGAAATAATCCTAAGTATATACACAAGGCATGAAGGGTCAAGGTGGGAATGTAAGAACTCATCAGCTCAATCTGTCTCCCCCTATACTAGGGTAAAATATCCCTAAGTATAGACAAGATATCAAGAGTTGAGGAGACAAGTGAGGGATCACATGAATGAATAACTCGGGGGTGCTCACCCGCTATACTTAAGTATAACAATGATGAAAGGGGTGATCACCTTTTCAGAAGAATTAGAAAAATGAAAATGAAAAGAAGAAGAATTTTTTTTGTGATGTTGTTACTCATGTGTCTGATCCTTCTGATTCTATGATCTCATCTTGAAAAACAACTTCAATAGAATTGACAATGAACATGAATGTGTCATGCGCTAGATATGGCTTCAGCGACTGTCCGTTTATTGTGAATGGCTATGTGTTAGGTGACAATTCAGATATCAATAAACTCCCATTGCCACACACAATTTTTATAATGAAAGGCCCGGTCCATTTTCTCTTCAGTTTGTATGGGAAAATCTTCAGCTTCGCATTAAACAGTCATACCTTATATACATGTTCGGAAGTCTTCCTATGGATGTGTTTATCGTGCCATCGCTTGACTTTCTCTTTGTATTTAAGGTTGTTATCATATGTGTAGTCTCTGAATTCAAGAAATATGCTCAGATCAACTTTGCAATTCTTTCTTGCTCTCTCAGAATCAGTGTTGCATATGTTCATTGCCCATAAGGATTTGTGAATTTGTTCCTCGGGCAGGTGTCATGGCTTGCCATAGACGAGGCGGTAGGGAGACATGCCAAAAGGAGACTTGTACATTGTGCGATACATCTAAAGAACTGAATCTAGTAACTGAGACCAATTCTTCCTATCTGGTCATACAAGATTCTGCAATATAGTTTTGATCTCCCCGTTGGCACATTCAACCAAGCCATTGGATTGGGGGTGGCACAACACTGTTAAATAATGCTCAATGCCATATTCTTAGATAAAATTCTTGACCTCTTTGTTAATAGAATGGCTCCCCTCATCAGAAATGAGAATCTTGGGGATCACGAACCACGAAGTCATGTTGTCTTTCAGGAAGTGACAGACTATACGGTTGTCTGTGGCTCGGGCAAGGATTGCCTCCACCCATCTACTAACATAGTCGATGGCAAGCATGATGTACTCAAAACCCTGGCTTTTAGGAAATGGCCCCATGAAACTAATGCCCCAATCATCGAAGACATCTGATATCTGAATATACTTCAGAGGCATTGTGCCTCGCATACTGATGTTCTTGGCCATTCGCCGATACTCAGTACACTTCTTTACATAGTGGTCTACATCCTTGAATAAAGTTGGCCACCAAAGGCGACATTGAAGCACTTTCTTCGCCATCCTCTTTCTAGAATGGTGTTCACCAGCTTCAAGCATATGATAGTGGTCTATGACACCCATTACCTCCTCATGAGGTATACACCTCCTCTAGATGCAATCCACACCCTCTTAGAATAGATGTGGATCTTCCCACAAGTAGAAGTGAATGTCAACCAAGAATTTATCAAGTTTAATCTTCGGCCAGTCTGGTGGAGTCTTCTTCGAGACAAGATAGTTGATGATATCTTCATACCATGGGAGAGAGGATATAAACAAGATTGCCTCATCTGGAAATGTTTCTATGATTGGAATGGAATTCTTATCAAGAGGCTATGCATCAATTATCTTGGAAAGATGATCTGGCACCTCATCCTTGACACCTGGTTTGTCACAAATTTCCAAGTTGAATTCTTGGAGTAAAAGAATCTAACAAACTAGATGAGGCTTTGTATATTTCTTACTCTATAAATACTTGATGGTAGAGTGGTCAGTGTAAATGATAACCCTTGATTCGACGAGATACGATCTGAACTTCTCCAAAGCAAACACTACAACTAGTAGCTCTTTCCATCACTGCATAATTTTTCTGTATTCGTCAAGTGTTTTGCTAGCATAATGAATCGCAAATGGTATCCATTTCGTCTTTATCCTAAAACAATACAAATTGTGAAGTATGATGCGTACGTCATGATCTCAAAGGGTAGAGACCAATCAGGTGGTTACATGACAGGAACATGTGTGATCAAGTCTTTCAAATTATTGAAGGCTTGGAGAACACAGTCATCCACAACAAAATCTATCTCCTTGCCAAGAAGTTCTGTCAACAATCAGGCAAGCTTACTAAAATCTTTAATGAATCTTTGGTAGAAATTGACAAACCCCAGAATGGATAGCCTTGTTTTAGATTTGTAGGTGGATCGAGTTTTGAAATCATTTCTACCTTAGCTGGGCCCACTTCCATGCCATGTTTGGATACCGTGTGATCCAGCCCGATCCCTTCAGCCACTATAAAGTGACTCTTTTCATATGAGAGCACAAGGTTGACTTCACAGAACCTCCTCAGAACTCGGTCTAAATAATCCAAACATTGGTCAAAGATGTCTCCTTAGACCAAAACATCGTCCATGAATACCTCGAGGAAACTTCCCACCATGTCAGCAAATATAGCCAGTGTACATCTCTGAAATATAGTGAGGGTGTTACACAGCCCGAACGACATCCACTAGAAGGCAAACATCCCAAATGGATAGGTGAATGTCGTCTTCTCTTGATCCTCAATAGCAATTACAACTTGGTTATACTTAAGAGTAAACGTCCAAGAAGCAGAAATATTCCTCCGTAACCAGTCTCTCGAGGATCTGGTCGATGAAGGGAAGTGGGAAATGGTCCTTCCTAGTAGCAAGATTAAGGCATCTGTAGTCCACACAAACACACCAAGATGTTGGTACTCTGATCGAAATCTCCTCTCCTTTGTCATTAGTTACAATGGTGATCCCAAGTTTCTTCAGCAATACATGCAGGGGACTCTCCCACATGGAGTCAGAGATGGGATATATGAATCCTGCATTACACCATTTCTGAATTTCCTTCATCACAACCTACTGAAGGTTCGAGTTTAGTCGGTGTTGGGAATTCACAGGAAGGTTTGTTGTCTTCTTCTAGGTAAATGTGATGTGAGCACAATGATGGATTGATCTCATGGAGATGTGATATCTTCCAACCTATTGCCTTGCGGTTTCGCTCAAGAACCTCCATTAGACAAGATTCTTGGTCTATGGTCAAATGAGCATTGATGATGACCGGATTGGCTCACCAGCAAGGGAGGCATACTTCATGTTGGAGGGAAAAGGTTTAAGCTCTGGTGGGGTTGGAATCGGCTCTTTGATGACTTCATCAACAACTGCAGGTGTTTGCTCTTTCATTTATTGGTTGTCCACCTCTATCGATTCAGCTTCTTCATTCAATACATCATAAAGATCGGTAATGAAATCCTCATGCTCAAATGAGGGTGATTTTTCAAACCTCTCCATATGAAGATCAACAAAAATCTCATCATCGAAGACCTCGGTTAGTTGGACCGTGCTTTCCTGCACTTCCTCCGTAGAGAGGAATTCCATGGTTTCTTTGTCATTCAAAAATAGATTTTATCTCTGATCTCTGCTAAAAAGTCACGGTACTCAGGACATTGAGTTACAAGCACACTCATCTCGGATACAACTTCTGTTGGTTTCGATTGAGGCACACTCTCTATCTTAATCTTATCACTGCTGGAGCGGAACATGATCTCTCTAGTGCCGTAGTCAACTACTGCTGCAGTTGTTCGAAGGAATGACCGTCCAAGGATAATCAGGGTATAGAGCAAAGATTTCCATGTCCAGGACAATGAAATCAACATGGAAATACATCCCTTGAATTGTGACGATCCATCCTCCAACATTCCCCTAGGCCTCTTGACGGATCGATCGGGGAACTACAAAATCATCTTAGTCAGCTTAAGCAATCCTAATCCAAATTCTATGAGTAGTGACTATGGAAGAAGGTTGACAGAAGACCCACTGTCGAGCAAGGTGCACTCGAACTCATGATTGAAAATTTGGCATCTGATAAGTGGTGCTCCCTTGTCTTTCTTCTTGTGCAGGAGATTGCTGATGGTGTTCACTGTAGCCATGGTGAGGATATGCTTCTCATATTTTCTATGTTTGATTTTAGGGGGTTGATGCTTCGTCATGCATGCTTCTTTGAGTACTTTCTTCATACTGGGCATGTACTCCATGGCTTTCAGAAGAGGCATCTCAAGCATAATATTTTTCAATATTTCAATGATGTCAGGATCAAATAAAGCAATTTTCATTTTTTTACTATTTTTACTTAAGTGTAGAGGGAAAAGGCATATATACATCATCCAAATTACTTCCATTAACTTACAAATTTTTATCCATACTATTCTATACATGTAGATGGAAGAAATGTAGACATTCATATACATTAGGTGGACTAAAAATAATAGGCGCGGGTCCATCGGCTGGAGTCGGTTCTGCTGCAGGTGCTAGCATTTCCAAGGCTGGCACAACTTCACTGAGATTGTTGCTTTCTTTTTTGTGTTTTTGAATTTTCTTCATTTTTTATGTTTTTGTATCTAGTGATTCTTTAAAAAATGGTGTTGACCCTGATGTTGGTCTAGATGACGATTTACTATCGGACGCTTTGCTCTTCCTCTTCGTTGTCGCAGATGGCTAGAGTGTCCTACCGCTCCTGAGAGTTACAACATTAGATAAAAAGAAGTTATTTTCAACTGAATCGATGATAAATCCCATATTTATTAGCTTATTTCATTATATTTATCTCTCTTGTTTAAGTTAATTACAAGATTCATTGACTAATTAACACTAATTACTAATTATTCTGTTGTAAATAATTAACACTATTTAATAAATATTAATATAACCCTATTATGGTGTAATATTTTATGTATTTATTTCTTATTAAAAATCAAATAGAAATAAGATTAATATTGTATAAAAATAAAATAACATAAAAAATATAAATACAAGAAAATAATGGAAAGAAAAATAAAAAAAATTGTTTTATATTATATTAATTAGTATTTAATTTTTATCTTTGTATAGACGACCTTTGATCTCTGACTTCTACATGAAATTTGTAGATCTCATTCAAATCTACAACTTTCATGTTTTTAGTTTTCTCTAATTCATTTTATAACTACTTTATTTCTATTTTATTATTTTTTCTAATTTTTAATTATTCTATTAGGCAACGTGGCACAATCTGCTTTGGTCACGTGGCCCTCTCTTGGGTTGCCACCCGTCTGCTCCAACTGCCATCTGATGCTCTCTTTCATATCCATCTCATCCATTCATCTACGCCTTCATCACAACCGTCATATCTAAATATCCAACGAGCACTACGTCATCCTTAACATGTAGTCGTTGCCTTCCTCGTTCAAACCGCCTATCTTCTCCAACTTATTCCAACCGCCTCCAATTCCCTTTCGATCAATCGCCACCGCCCTCACATTCTCTTAACTACCCTCACCTACGCGCTAACCCTAACCTCTAGATAACGCTACCTCCAAGCCGCAACAAGCAGTTGTTACTTCTACTAAAGCTTTTTGCAACCACCACCTGAGTTACTTCAAAAACCCATCGTCGGCCGCCATAGGCTGTGGTCCACCCTTGTATGGAGTGACACCTAGCCACACATCCTCTTCGTGACAGGAAGAAGGAAGCTAGGTTGTGCGATAATGGTGGTTTACACTCGGTGATGACCCATGGCCGAAGCAGCCATGTTACGACAACCATTGCAGCTGTTTGAGCTTCCTGGAAGGCTGACCAGGTTAAGCGACGACCTCGAGGTCTGCCATACCTCAAGCCCAAGCCATACAGTTCATCCTCAGTTATCTTCAAGATTCAGGTAATTTAGGTGTTTGTTTTATTCTCTCATTTTCATAGATTTCTTCCCAGTTGTATATATAACCATTCCTCGAATTAAGATGTTCTAGACCTTCTCCGTGGATCCAGCATCCACGCGAAAAATCTTATTCTTTATCTTCTTGTTCCATCGTGCCCTCTTAATTTGATCCACCTTCTACTTCAATAATGAAGAAGAACCCACTTGGGCTCCACCTTCTTCGTTCATATCAGCCCTTCGTTCCATCTCACGCTTGCATGCACCACTTGCTTTGCTTCGGCTATGTTTGTGCTAACGCCTGCAGGTGTTGAGTCCTTCAATTGCCGGAGTTCGAAGGGAACCTCGAGTCTGGAGCTTTGCCTCCGACATATCTTCCTCGCCACTTTCTTCCATGCTCGCGGACCGTCTCCGATGTCGTATCATCTTCACGGACCCTTCGACGATTCTCGCTGACCTCTAGAAAATCATCAGGATGACGACAAAGCTATGGGCTTCTCGTCGGAGCCCCATCCTCTCGTAGCTTCTCACGATGGTGCTCTTCTAGGGAAGAGGCACAGATGCCGTTGGATCACCCCAATTTGGGGATGATCCAACGGTCCAATTGCGACCACGTTATCAACTATGAACCAACATCTATGGATCATACCAAGCCATCAGTCGAAGCATCGCATCACGCTACGTGGCCCGAGCCACGAACCTTCGCCTGAGCCTAGGACCGCGTGCGCATCGCGCGTGCGGGTCTTGGATATTTGCAATTTTGCCCTGTTGGTTATCCTTTATTGCAAATATACCCCCACCTAGGGGTATTTTATAAATTTCACCACCAATTTTCCATAATTGCATTTCAGTCCCTGGAGGGACCTATTTTGCCCTGATGGTTATCCTTAATTGACTCTAAGTTGAAGTGCTCAATTGGCCATTATTTAAATCAATTTTTGCTCAAGTTTGAATGACCATTTTAGGACATAATTATGTATGCATTTACATATGCTATCATTTTGTTCATTACATAATTATTATCTAACATTCATTTATAAGTTTCATCATCACATTTTATCACATCCATTCATGCATTGGTAATATGCACTATCTTGCATTGCTTGCCTGCATTATTGTCTCTATTTTGACCTAGATAATTTATCAATTACTTAACCTAGATATTTAATTACCTAAATAGTCGTATTATGGCTCATGTCCTTGTGTTCGACCCTGGACTTCCCAGATTAAAAATTAAAATCGAATCCTCCTTGCAGAGATTATTCATTCGGTTCTGTATAAAACGATAAGTGCCCGTGCTACAACAAATCTATATTATTACATGCATTTAATGATTCACCAATCGGGTGGGGCACTGCAGGCTACCTGCTCCTTGCGATGGAAGTTGTTCACGTTAGCTTCGACCTGAGCCGGAATGATAGTATTAGCAGTTGTTAGGTCGTCTATCTTCTGGCTCATCTTAGCCATGTTCTTTACTAACTGAGTCAAACGTTCAAGGGTCGGTTTAACTAGGGCAATCTCAGAGGGTTCAACCTGCTGGGGCCTGTGACTCTGCTGATAGTGCAGAGGTTGTTGTTGGTATCCCTAAGAGTATTGAGGAGGAGGAGGAAGAGAAGGGTATTATTGGTAGGGATGGGAGGAGTACTAGTGATAATATTGAGAAGCTGGATGCTGATACTGCTGGTGACGTATCCAGACTACAGCTGATAGTTGTTCTGCCTCCAGTTGTTACCATGTTGTAGAGGTTGCTACTGAGCCAGGTTGGGTCGATAGTTCCGCCCTCGCTACTATTGATGATATGGTCGTCTGGCTTGATTCTAACCATGTGGTTGTCCCTGAGGATGGGTCAGATGTTGATCATTACTTTAGATGCCATTCACCTCTTGAATGAGTGGAGGAGGTGGACAACAAGGCCCGAGATACTATGGCTGGAACTCGGGTGGTTGATAGACAACCATGTGTCTGTGGTTGTAGCGACGGCTACTCTCGGGCCTACATGTAGTATTACGTGTTAGACCAGAGGTTGACTAGGACTTAGTTGAGGCGATTGTGGTTGTGTTGCTCCTTCTTCTCAGCCGGAGGCTCAGTTGCAACAGTCACTACATTGTAGGCACTAATAGTATTCACTAGCAGCTCCAGCTGGTTGGTGATAATGCCGAGCTTATCCATGCCCTTCATCCATTGATCGGTCACTGCGAGCTTATCTAGGTCTTGTGACCTCTTCTCAATGATATCAACTTTCGACAGGTGACTCCCAAAGATTCTCAAGTCAGAGTTGTGGCACATGTCGACCTCTTGGGCTTCTGCCATGTTCACATTCTTGCGGAGGACTTGTGATGGAGATTGAATCTGAAAGGAATGAGATGAGGATAAAGCGACATCTCCTTCGACCATCTCCTCAAAGATCTGTCATACTGCGTCCTTGTCCTTGTTGAAATGAGAACCTCCGCAAGCGACATCAACCAAACGTTGATTACATGGCCCCAATGAAATGTTGGACCAAGCTGGTCCTCGATATGTCATGGTGGGGGCACTTCTCAATCAGATCACTAAACCTCACCCAGGTCCCATAAAAGGACTCTTGGGGTCCCTAAGAGATGCTAGAATTCTTTGATCGCATGAGACTGAGATGGCTAAAAAATTCAACAATCTATTAATCTAAAAGAAAAATAGTGTAAATGAACCGATCATGTGAATTTTATAGAAAAAGATTTTATTTTATTATTTATACATCCAGGTTTTATGAATTTTTAAGGGTTTTTACTATTTTTATGGGTTTTAAAATATTTTTAAAGTGAAAAACAAGATTTTTATTGAAAATAGGGAATTATCTTTTATTTTTAAAATAAAATTCAGCAAAAAATAATTTTATTTTATTTTTACTATAAAGTAGAGAAAAATACCTTTCCAACAAAGTATTGTATGTATTTTTGTAATTTTTAATGAATTAGTTATAGATTTTTGATGTTTTATGTATTTAATTTTTTTTATGAATTTTAGTATTCAATTTTTATTTTATTTTCGATTTTCTATGTAAAATATAGTGAGTAATTTTGTAGAATTTTTAAAAGTGTTTTTCAATTTTATGTGTTTTTTAATGTTTTTTTTTGTATTTTTAGTATTTTAATGATTTATTAAAAAATAAAAAATAATTTTTTTGGAAATACCGATTATACTGTATAAAGTGTAATACTAAGTATTTTTAGATATTTTGTTATATTTTTATATTTTATATTTGGCTCTGACATATTTAATACTTATTTTATTTATATGTAGTTGTAGGGGTATTTATATAATATATAGGAAATATAAAGATTCATGTGGAATATGTAGAAAACTGGGTGTTTGTGTGCAATAATTGCAAGGAAGCATGCGACAATGCACGTGAAGTCTTCAACACCAATGTTCGAGGATATGTTCTGAAATATCACCAGATCTCACGTGAGCATGCATGCGAGTATCTGTTTGGAGGACCTTATTGTTATTACAAAATGATTGAGGGGCTTTCCTGTAAGATTTGCAGAAAATATATCAGTCCTCACATGCCTTGCACATGAGGAGGAAGAGCAGTGGGGCAGCGCATCTTTGAATTGATGACACATGGCTTGACTTGGAGCGTTGATCCGTGGATTGTCTCGGACCTGATCGGACAGACGAATCACGATCTGGAGCATGGTATGTTCTGATGCTGATGGGTGGCTCGATGACTGACATTAGATCAAATCCCGATCATGTGTCTCTGATGCAAACTAGAGTTAGGGGTTTATCTTCCTCAAATTGGTTCTGTAAGTTGGAAGGAGACAAAGGCATTGGAATCGATGCGCATTGATTTCTCTCAAGTGGTGAGAGTTGGCTGCATGTGGTGACTCTCACAGGCATCGTTGGATGATCTAGCATTGGGTCTATTCTTCCCTCGATCAGGACTAGAGTGGCGATGAAGATCTGAATCGAAGTTTTTCACCGATCACAGTAGCGGTGATTCAAAGCTCAGAACTTCATATGTGCATCTCATTCATGCTCCATTCTCCAGAAATAGTAACCTACAACATATAAACAAGATTCGGGCAAAATCATGTGAATCGACAAGAGAAATACATGTAGGTGCTTTGATTATTCTGATGAAGCTTTGAGGCAGAGAACTCAATCATATGGCGTGAGGTCGATCGGATCTGCAGGTCGAAAACTTCTCGATGAAGATGCTCGATGGCACTCGGTTCTTCATTTGCAGCTCAGAAGCATGTTGCGTCGAGGTGCTCCAGATGCTCCTCGATGATCCGATCTTGATTGCTGGATTCTATTTCTGTATGCATGAATAGATGCAGATACTTGGCTGCAGATCTCGGCCTTTATAGGAGATTGAGGCTCGAGGCACGAGTCCTCGACCTGAATAGAAAGGGGAACGATGAATGGAGGTTTCCTATGATGTGATGTGATGGATGTGGAACCAGAGCTCTGGCCACCGTGCGTCACCAAAAGTGTGCAGATGTGGGAGATAGAACACAAGCACCTGGGTTACGAAGGTGATGATCGGTGAGAGATGGAATGAAGGATCGAAGAGGATAATAGTAGTAGGAATTAAGATTTTGGTTGAGATTTGTTAAGGAAAATAGAGGGGTTGAGGAGAGAATAGAAGAGGAAGATGAGAAGATATGAATATCTAACCTGGAAAGTAGATCAGATAGAAAATGGATGAAGGATGTAGGTTGTCGCCTGGGGTTTTGGAGCTTGGGGGCTCCAGATGATATCGTTGCCTACATAGACAGTTGGCCGGAGTTGTGTGCAGTGGAGATGATCTCAATACTAATGGAGGTGATCTCACCTCACCTCTCTTGATCCTCGCTGCAACTCCCTCAAACGACTAGCTCTTGTCACAAGCGAGAAAGAAGGACGAGCTCACTAGAAGTTTGAGGAAAAATGGCGGATGTTTGAAATGAAGGGGTTATGTATCCTTAAATAGATGAGGGAGAAGGAGGTAATGGGGAAGAAAAAGGCCAATGACCTAACGGTCAGGCCATTAGGTGGTTGAACGACGAGAAGAGGGGAAGGAGGAGAAGGCATCGAGGAAGAAGGAGAAAGGGTAGAGGAAGAGGGGAGAGATAAAAGATTAAAAAATAATAATTAATTTAAATTAACTAAAGTAGATTAAATAATAAAATATTAATTAATTATTTAAAATATTTAATAAATAATTTAATTATGATTTTTAATTAAATAAATAATACTATTTAATCTGTTAAATAAATGGATATATAAATAATATAGGTATATTATACATATATAATTAATTAATTTAATTATTTAAATAATTTTATTTTATTAAAAATAATTTTTTAATTAATAATATAAAATAATTAGAACATAAATAAAATATCAAAATACGAGAAATAAAAAAAATAAATAGAATAAAATTAAGATACATTGTACAGTTATACCAATAAGGTCTCAAAATCTATTTTTTGTATATTAACTCTGATTTTAGTGAAATCCATTTTATTTGATAGATAACTTTATACAACAAACATTAAAAGTGAGTACGCCCAATTTGGAGTTCATATGGCCAAGATATGAAGTTCGGAAGTTTGGTTTTATGACTTTTTAGTTTTGGGAGTTATTGGTATTTATTAATAATTAATTTTAAGTGATATTTTTTTATTTTTCTATTAACTTTTATAAGTGCCTCAGAAAAAAGAATTAGGCTAATCAGGATTAGGAATAATTAAATAGAAAATAAAGATTTATTTGCATACAATACATATATAAAGGGGTCCAAATGCCAAAACTCACACGTTTTCTATTTTTTTATTTTTAATAAAATAATATTAGTTATAAAATGAAGTTTAAAAGTGATTTTGGTCAATTTAGAGTTTTCTATAAATAATTATGAACCTTGGAAATTGGCTTATGGCTTTTTAGGTTCATCATAAATATTTATTTAAACATTAAATAATTTTTTAAATATTTTTATAAATTAATATATATTATTATAAACAACTTTCATGAAGAAAATAATTTGATTTGGAATTTTTTGAATGATAAATAAAATAGGTAAGCATATGTACAAGGTGAAAATGTGTTTATGTACATTGATGATATTTATTTTTATAAATTAGGATTCTTATCTCCCCCTACTTATTTATTTTGTCTATCAGATCAATATTACCCTGGTCTCAAGGTTAGGATTAGTTTGTACATATTTCACATATACATCCTTTATTTTCTTTTATTTTCCTTTTTCTCTTTATTATTTTATTTTGTATAAAATGTGTTAAATATATAATATTAACAAATGAGGTTATTGTATTAATTAGTGAGAATTAATGAGTACTTACATGTATTTTACTAAGGATTTTAGCCAAAATGAAAGAATAAAGGTGATGAATCATGGATTCATCAACGGCCAAGAGGATAGTGCAAGAAGGCCGATTTCATGTCCTCCCAAGTCGTCACCACCTTCTCCATATGGTTGATCCAGTAGAGTGCTTTTCCTTGTAGGATGATGGGAAAAGGTGATCATCTTGACTACCCACAACATGATGTTGGGGTAGTCCGTGGTGCTACAGATACGGTCGAACTACTGTCTATGGATGTAAGGATCCTTGTTGGAATTCCCGTGGAAGCTGGGGAGGAGCAAAAGGAGCTACGGTTTCAACTCGAAGTGTCCGTGGACCGGTGGGATTTGGATTCACTCATTGATGCGGCTGACCCCTAGGTTATAGGTTTGCTTCAAGGTGGGCTTGGTCGACCTCTCCTTTATTTTCCCTCGCCTCCACGAGGTCCATCTACAGAGTGATTATTGTCATGATCATCGTAGAGGTTATCATCACCTCCTCCTTGGTTTCCTTCTCTTCCTTTTGATCTTCTCCTCAGGTCATTCAACATTTCGTGAAAGGCGAGCTAGGCGAGAGCTTGAACGGACAACTGCTGATGTATGGCCTGAATGGAGTCCAAGAGCTGAATGCTAACCTCAATCTGGTTCGTACCCTGCTCCGTGTTCTGCTCAGTGCTGGGGAGTTGTGGCCCCTTTCCTCTATTTGTGGGAGCCATCTCTGATTTTGACTATGAGGGAACATGCTCCAAAATATGGATCAAGATCTACAATGGGAAAGATACCCCGATTAGTCTACATGTAGGAACCAGATGGAGATTTATAATTCATAATTAGGGTGAATTCTAAATCTTATTAGGGATGGTGAGGTATATGGAGTAAAATCAATCTCCATCCAAAAGGGGCAGAACTCGAGAAGAGAGTTTTCCCGATCTAAGTGAGGAAGAAGAAGCAGGGAGTCCTGGGGGTGGTTCACGAAGTATGAACCATGTACCTGGGAATCGCCCTGAATTATTGGAGATGTCGAACTTGAGGAGTCGATGTGGGTGTCGGCGGAGTCCCAACTAAGTTGTATTGGACGACATCTTGAATGAAAAAGGAAGTAGATGATAGATGGAGGGTATAATGATGAACAAGAAATAAAGGAAGTGCAAAATAGTATAAGGCTCACGATGATTGAGGGTCAAGAGGGAGTATGAAAAGAGAAATGACGGAATTACGCGAGTGCACGGGACTTTGATCTTTGGACCTAATCCTAAATAAAAAAACCAAGAAAAAATTGGTTCACCAACTCAACACATGTGAAGCCATAAGAGTTCGTCTATTTTTATTTTTTAAATTTTGGAGTTGTGATTCAGGTAAAATTGTCATGAGTCCGTATCGGCTAGCCATAGAGGAGAGTGTGTACTGCCAGGAAAGTATCCACGTACTTATTCCACCTCCTTTTGTATCATGTGGTCTGCACTTTTGGAGGTCCTCAATACCACTTCTGGGGGGGCTACTCAGTCAAAGAAAAGAGAGGGGAAGCTGATAGGCGAAACCCCTACTTCCCTTGCAAGCAAGGTACTCGGACACAACACAATGAGACCGACACCCCCGTAAGGGCGTGGTCGATGCTCAATACTTCGGATCAAGTCATAGGCTCTACACAAGGTGAGAGCACCGTCGTCGACAAGACCCTACTCACCCACATACGATATAAGCACCAATACTTCACCACGCCCAGGTAATAGTTGAGGCAGCTACAGATCAGGTTTTTGGCTCTATTCCTTAAGGGTCGTGCCTATCTCTATCTGGAGTGTACCTAAATGTAATGAGGGCTTTATGAACCTGAAAAATGATGTACATTAGGAATTTTAATTAGGTCATAGTTCATTTACGTGCTAAAAATCAGAGGGAGAAAGCGACAAAGCGGTGCAAGGAGAATCAAATATGGAAATCTCACCCTTGATCCTAAATGATGAATACTTAGTTATAAGACTTACAACGCTTCCCAGCTCTCTCCATGCGGGATGTAAGACAGAAATTTATAAACCTAATCTATATGCACGATATGCGAATGAACAAATCGCCCTAAACAGGAATTGCTTATTAATCGTGAAGAACTAAATGCTAATTACTCAAAAGTAAAATCCAAAAGTTCGATCTTGGAGACTCTTTAGTGTCCGCCACAATGGATCCTACAAGCGTTGTGTAGAGTCTCTCGCAGCGCTCGATTCCAAATATAAGTAATCAATAATTAAGCTTGACTTAATCCAAACATAGAGACTATAGGTACATGCTTCTATTAAGTGTTTGGGCCTTGTTTATCGAGCAAGAAATCCTAAAATTGTTAAGGGCTCATTCCACAAAACAAATGAAAATAAGGCAGAAAGCAGAAATGCGGGAAACAAAGAAAATAAAGCGACAAAAACATGAGGAAATCTGGTGAGCCCCCAAGTGTACAAACACTTGGTAAAATAGGCCCGAGTGTCCAAAGTTCAATTCCCCTGTATTATTTTAAATTAATATCAAAAATAAAATGGCACTATCTCATAAAAATAAAAAGAAAATGACTATGCCAAATCTTTCTTTCTCTCTCTCCTGATTCTCCTTTTGGTCAACAAAGAGAATGACCAGGCTCCTCATAGCTCGGATGCTCCAACCACCTAAGTGGTTGCCTTTACCTCAAGGTCCGTCGGAAGAAAAATAGAAGAGAAGCTATCAACATAGTTAATCAATTATCTGAAATAAAAAAGGAAAAATAAAAGCAGAAAAATAACACCTAAAATCTATTCTACACATTACCCCCCAGCAACGACGACATTTGATGACATGTGTTCTGCGAAAGCCTAATGTTGTTTAAATAAGGCAAGACTTACACTATCGCCGAGGTGACTTCTCATGAAATCTGGATGTCAATCAACAATTTAACCACAAAAGATGAAGCAAAGCTAAGCAGAAGTGTGGAGTTAAAATTTATTATAACTCTACAAAATGTGTGTATAGTGCAAGTATGTAGAGGTCGAACACATGGAGAAAGGGGAATATACAACAAAAATTAGCAAAAAGACAATGATTGCTTGGTGTTTTATAATGATTTTTTGACTTTTAATGGGTTTTTATTTATTATTTGGAAAATTTCAATTTTCATATTTTCTGTTTTTAATTTTTATGATTTTTATATATTTTTTAATATATACTGATATTTAGTTTTCTTTTCTTTTTTATAAATAAAATACAAGCCTAAATAATAATATAGATAATGTAGATAATATATACTAAATATATAAAATAAAGACACAATCTGGAAAATACCTTAAGGTACAACCCTTTTTATTTTTTAAGGTTTTAGAATATATTTTTAGTATTTTTAATAATACTATTATTACTAAAATAAGTAAATATAGCTATATAAATGATGTGGTTTTTTAATATTATAATATAGTTATAAATACTTTGAACATGAGGAAATAAATATTTTTATCTTATTTTTAATATTTTCTCTATTTTGGATATTTTCCTTAGAATTTTCTGTTATTTTGTTGTATTTTAAATTCATAAAAATGTTAAAACAATGCCTTATATTAATAGGATGAATAGTTTTGGAATTAAAATAGCTAAAAGGGTCAAAAATCTCAAAAATTATTTTTATAATACAGTAGATATGATAAACAAAATTTAGAAATAGAAAAAACTATTTTTAGATTTTTAGAGAATTTTTAATAATTTTTATAAGTATTTTGGATCTTTTTAATTTTTAGTGATTTTCTTTTTTTTCATTTCTAGGATTTTTGTTCTGCATCTACAAAATACAATAATAAATACTACCATTTTTTGTAATTTTAAAGAAGATTTTATAAATTTTTTAAATTTAAAATGCAAACTGGAAGAAAATGCAAGGTTTTGGATTTTCAAAAATAGAAAAATATTTTTGAATATGCTAAGAAAATTGTGTGATTTATATTATGCCTAAGTACCTAAAATAATTTTCCTAGAACTTTTGTACTTGAAAAAGGTATTTTTAATAAAAATACAAAAAATAAAAATACATGCACTGATAAGGACCTAAACGCAATTTACAAAAACTATTCTTTAATTTTAGAAGCCCCTATAGAACTATAATGTTAAACATGCAAAATTCCTTGAGTAATTAATTCAATAAATGTTGTTGGGGTATTTTTGCAATGTATAAAAAGTGACAGATCCAATTTGCAATTTAACCATTACTTATTACACTAGAATTTACATTTATGGACTAAAGTGAAATATAATAAAACCCAAAGGCCCCTCTGCAAAGTGTATGTCCCCTCACGCACACATGTACGTGAGGTGATGTGGTGAGGGACTAAAACATAAATAACAGAAGCACGGGGGTCTTAATACAAATTTTTACACAAAATATTGAACTATAGATAAAATTTTTTATACTAAAATGAAAATATAAAAGGTGGAGGGGCATAAAGCAAAATTACCTCGCTAAGACGATCTGACAGTGATGATTCTTCACTTGGATACAAGTTGCGCCCTCGATGCACGATGATGATTCATGGATGAAGGGTAAGACTAGATCCTAGCAGATGCTTGGACGGTCGAAGGCTCCTTCATCCAATGATGATGCTGCTTGTGAAGAATGGATCTTTGATCTGACGATGGAGAAGGTATCAATGAAGAATGTGGAAGAAGCTCCGTCTGTGCAAGCTTCATCCGATGAAATCTCCCTCCTCCGCCAATCTCTAAGGCTATAAAAAGATCCAAAATCTCCCTGGGGGCATCATGCAACTGCTGATGTCGTCAAAAATCTCTAAGGGTCACCCAAGCATTCACAGGAGGTCAGAGAATCTCAGAGGACCTGGAAACCTCCTCCGGCTTCAAAATCACCTCCAATAGGGCTTCTAACTCCAGATACCCGCACATGAAGAAAGTGTTGTCGAGAGCAAATTGCATTGACATGTTATTCGGCGAAAGGGCTGCAAAATGAGGCGGGGCCGAAGGTGCTTCGGCGAGCAGCGGAGGTAGAGCACCATCGGCTTGATCTATGGACAATCAAGATGAATGAAGTCGCATGGGGCGTAGAGAAGAGATAAGGAAATGAAATGAGTGTGAAAGAGGGATAGGACGACGGAGAGGTCACGATGAAAATGGTGGCAGAGCGGATCTCCAACAAACTACAAGGCTGAAGATTTAAACTTCGACAATGGATGAAATTGCAACTAAAGGCATAAAATTAATCCTAATGCTAACAACTACCTAAAAAGCAAAGAAAAAGGGCCCCACTGCACCTGGGAAGATCATAAGTGAGTTTGCGGTGAAGGTGGTCGGTAGAGCTGGATCAACTCGATTCTTGCCCGATTCGACTCGATGAACCCTTGGCAAGATGCCTGTTGTCACCAGGGACCTCAAACATGATTAGGGTTAGGGTTTTGATGGGTATTAGAGGATGAAACCTGAATCAAATAGGTGGATGTAGTTTTATATAGGTGTGCTTTGACTGAGGACCACAAATCAATGTGATGATCCATCGATCAAGGAAATTATATGGTGTAAAAGATCAACAATCGAGGAACAAAAATGTCGAATGATGTGTGCCCTGGAAATGTAAGATACGTCGGGTAAAATTCGAGAAAGAAGGCGGGTTAGTATGGCTACAAGGCTATGTGTCATAGGGGCTCAATTGACCGACGGGTTAATCGAGGCTCGCTTGTGATTGGGGCTGCGTAGGCCCGCTAAAGGATAAAACAAATTAAAATGATTTATTGATTCAAATTAAAATAGCAAAATGATTTTATTTATTAATAGTCAAAAAATAAAAAATATGTATACTTTAGGTAGTATTTTACTATGATATTTACTTATTTTTAAAAGTTGATTTATTATGTATTAATATGTATATATACATTTATAGGTATATTGACCTATATTTTGAGTATTTTATTTTTAATTTATATTTTAGAATTTATTATTTCATTTACATAATCTATATATTTATAAATTATTTAAATATACATAAATATATTTTTGTTGTAATTTTCTGAAGTAATATGTACACTTAAATAAATAGATGTATTTAGTATATATGTATACGTATATATATATTTCATCTATGTCTTTGAGTATATTAATTTATTTTAATGTATTTTTAATTGCTTTCTTTTATCCTAATTATGTATATGTATTCCATATATTATTCAAAATAAAAAATATGAAATAGTGAAAAATATAAAGAACAAAAAAATTGATTATTTTTTTCAGGTATAATGTACAACAGGGGTTTGAAACCTAACTTTTGCACCTTAACTTCAAATTGAATAAAACTACCATCATTAAATAGCTAATTAAAAGTTATATATAATTAAAGTGATTTTGGTAAATTTTGAGTTCATATGGATAAGATACATGGTTGTGAAGTTTGGATTTTGACTTTTTATTTTGAGTGTGTAGGGCACATTGAGCATTATTTTTACCTGAAATAAATTTTGTATTTTTCTATGTATTTTTATCTAGTTATTGATTTGATTTATAAATAATAAAGAATAAAATAAGTCCCAAAATGGACTCATTAGGAAATTACAAAAGGGTTTTATTGTGTTTTCGACCCTTATCTCCCCCTACTTTATTCCTTGTCGGCCTAGTCAATATGATGTCTAGGTCTCGGGGTTTAGTGTCATTCAAACCTATGATATTTCATTTCTTTTTCTTTTCTTTATTCTTTTATTTTGGCTTTAAATACAATATTTTATACAATATTTACGTTGTAAATAAGAGATGTTATTTTATGCAAAATAAAGCTATATACATGCATTTAGCTCAGGTTTAAAGGCCAAAATGAAAGAATAAAGGTGATGAAATGTATATTTATCACCCATGGAGATCTGTAATTTTCCAGCCAATCACCTTGCCATTTATTCTAGAACCTCAAGAAAGCGGGATTCCTGGTCTTCGGTCAATTGAGAATTGATGATGACCGGGAACATGTTCTGCTCACCTACAATGAAGGCACACTTCATACATGAGGGTAATTGTTTTAGCTCTAGAGGGATCTAAATCGACTCCGTGATGACTTTAGCAACTGTAGTAGGTGAAAGCTCTATCGATTGTATGATGTCCACTTTGATTGTTTTTTGCTCAGAATACAAGTCATCAGAAAGATCGACAAGGAATTCGTCTTGCTCTGACGGGGATGGGTTGATTTCAATTAGCTCAGTTAATTCATCAACAATGACCTCATCTTCAAGAGCCAAGGAAAATAGACTATGCTTTCCAAGCACTCCACCTTGGAGAGGAATTCCTGAGTTCCATTATCATCCAAGAATAATGTTGTATCTCTGAGTTCTGCTAGAAAATCAATCTTCTGTCTCTTTTTGAATTTGCTCATTCTCATACGACAAAAACTCTGCGAGCTTTGGTACTTGGGATCATTTCAGTTTGGACCTTATGTCTCCTTCATCAAAAGGTAATCTTTCTTGTACCGTAGTCAGCCACTGCTTTAGTTGTTCAAAGGAACGACCATCCCAAATATGACCAGGGTATGAAGTAAGGGTGTTGAGGTATCCATATCTAGGACTATGAAGTCTACATGGAACTTCATCCCTTAAATTATCACAATGGCATCCTCCAAAATGCTCCTTGGTTTCTTTAAAGATGTGATTGCAAACTTCAGAATCATTCTTGTTGATCTCATCAGTCCTAACCCAAATTCTTTGCTGTCACGTAGGCATCAGATTGATAGATGTTATGGTGTCAAGAAGTGTTCTTTTAAACTCTTAGTTGAACATCTCATGTGTGCTAAGAGGTTCTCCCATGTCCTTCTTTTTGCTTGGGAGGTTGTTGATAACATTGATAGTTGCCATGGTAAGAATGTGCTTGACTGGTTTCTCACATCCTCTCTTGCGATGCTTAATTGTCATGCCTCTTTTAGTCCTTTCTTCATCACATACATGTACTCCATGGATTTTAGTAACGACATTTTCAACATAATGTTTGCAATAACTCCATAATGATGGGATCAGACAAGGCTATTTTCATTTTTTTACTGTATTTTATTTAAATGCATCAAGAAATGGAATGCGAGTGTCATCAAAATACCATTTTCATTCAAAAAAGTGTTCTTTTATACAAATGGATGACTAATAATGGTACAATCATCCATAACAGATGGAAAACTTAAAGAAGGAAATTCAGTCGTGTCGCCTTGCACGGAATCGGTTGTTGGCTCTAGCGTTTCCTTGTCTACATCGACTCAGCCATGGCTATTATTGCATGATTCTTTTTTATTTTATTCTTTTTTTGTTTTTTGGAGTGGTTCTGATCCTCCTTCCTCCTCAGATTCAGATCACAATTTGGTATCAACTGATGGTGATGAAGACTCGCCCACAGAAGCTTTTTTTCCTTTCGCTGCAGCTTTCGTTGTAGTGTCCTACTGCTCCTGAGATTAACAACATTAGATAACATAAAAGAATTTATACCTGACTCGGGAGGTGGTGTGGCACTATGGTCTACCTGCTCCTTCCGACAGAAATTGTTGGGATTTGCCTCAACCTATGTTGGTATCACTGTTTTTGTTGTAGGAGGTCATCCAGCTTTTGGCTCATCTCGTTCAAGTTTTTTATCAACAGAACTAAGCAATCCAGGGCATGGTTTACCGAAGCGACCTCAGAAGATTCAACATCCAGATGGAGCTAAGGTTGCTGGTAATGTTGTTGTTGCCGATACTATTGAATAGGGACGAGGAGGAAACTGATGAAGTTAATAACGAAGAGAAGATAATTGCTTCTGATATTGATCAATTGGTTGTTGCTGATGATACCGATGTCGGTGCTGGCTATTGCTGCTGGTATTGTAGTCTCCAAGTGTGACTTTGGTGTGGAGACTTGTGTCTTGGTGTTGCTGGAAATTCCGTCCACTCTGTTGTGGGATGAATGGCCAGATAGTTGTACTCTGGCATTAAGGGTTGTCTCCAGGACGTGTCAGAGCTTATTCATTACCTCTTGCGACATTCACTTCTTGAATCTGTAGAGGTGGTGGAGAGAATGGCTAGGGATAAGCCCGGGGTCTGGATGGTACACAACCATTTAAAATTGTGGCGATGATCCCCAGTCGGGAGTCTGCACGTAATACACGTGTTGAACCAACTAGGATGACCCTTGATTCTACGGTTGGGATTGATCCTTGGGTTCTGCAAAAATTTCAGTTGGTTCCTTCACAGACTTACAAGCATGGATGATGCTCACATGAAGCTCAAGCTGCTTCGAAATTTGATCAAGCTTGTCCAGGGACTTGGTTCTTTATTCGATCCCTTGTAATTTATCAAGGTCTTGTGATCGTTTCTCGATTATATCAACTTTAGAGAGATGTTTCATAATAATGCCAAGGTTGAAACTCATGTCTCTCTTCTTCATGGTATGATGCTACATTGACAGGCTTATGCAGGATTGGTGGAACTTTCTAGAACACTCGGGATGATAATAGAGCAGTTGAGCTCTCATCCATCTCCTCGAAGATCTTCCATACGACATCTTCATCCTTGTTAAAGTGTGATCCACCGCATACGACATCCACGAGCTGTTGGCTTTCTTGGTGCAAGCCTCCTCCGAAATTCTGGACTAGGATGGTCTTCAGCAAATCATTATAAGGAAACTTCTCCATGAGATTTTTAAATCATTCCCACGCCTCGTGAAATGGTTTGTGGGACATCTGGGAGAAGTTTGATATCAACGTCCGCATCTGGTTCAGATGACCCAAAGATAGTACTTGTGAAGGAAGATAATTTGAGCTCTTCCCATGTCGTCACTGTTGGACATGCAAGCCCACGGCAAGCCATTATGCAATAAATGTTATTGCGAATATCATTCCCTAATCTGAAATGAAGAATAACTAATTTGCATAATAGGTCCCTTAGTACAATTAGGGTTATGTACCATGGCCATCTTAATGATCATACAACTGTTGATTCAAGTATTGAATCATGAAGGCTGGTGCTTGGATGAATATCTAAAGAGTTAGATTGAGGACTCATCAAGTCCCGTTAAATGATTGTTAAGAGATGATCTCCATCCTGAGTAGGAGATGGCAATCCTTTCTCACTTGGCTGATATCTGATCGACCTCTTGATGCAGGTTCTCTGCATGAGAATAGAGATTCAGAGGTGTCAGATTAGTTAGGTCAAAGAGTTGACTTAACGAGATCGAGATAACCAAAGTCCCATGTCGTATGCTGTTATGATATAGGCACGCATCCTCTGACCGGAGACAAATGTGTTACTATATGTCTCAGTATGTATATTTGGCAGACCAATAGGTTGACTACCTACTATACACACACGCGCTGGTGTGCATATAAGGGCATATGAGTAATACGGTCTCTTTGGAAGCTTTGGATATTGGGAAGAATCAAATTCCGTGCACGGTCGTCTCGCTTTGGAAGCTTGACTGAATTTGTAGGTTTGATATATACTTTTAGAAAAGTATATGATCAACACCTGGGTATGATATATGCTTTTGGAAAGTATATGATCGATACCGACTCCCAATGATCGAATGAGAAACTTGATGATAAAACTTTGAAGTAGATAGTGCAAAATTGATCTTATACTTCGGGTTTATTCTAGGTCTTCCAGTATGCAGGATGTACAGGTATTAGGAATACCTGAGGGTGATGTGATCATAAACAATTGTATAACCATGGCGCTTCCATTCCTAGGGAGTGATGAAACGGGTCTGGATTTTAGTGACTCCTCTCAGTAGAGAAGTGATATGACCTTGGTCCAATTGTTGAACAATGATCTGAATGTGATTCAAATGCAATGAGAAGTTTAGCAAGCATCTATGAGAGGCCCGTGAGATCTGGATTCGAGATGTGATCTCAATATCCAAGTCACTATACGTGGAACAATACAATCGCCATGTCCTTATCTCCAAGTATCCGCGGAGAAAGCACATTATCCTTGAAAGAGGTCATGAATAATTTCATTGTTGATATATGTATCCGAGCATTGAGAAAAATGGATAATTAAATGTCATTTAATTATCATGAATAATATGAATTTGATTCATATTATTAGGAGAGTTATTTGAGATAATTAAATGTTATTTAATTATCAAAGATGTGAATAATGTGAATGTGATTCATATTATTTGGGCACATGAGAATTGAGATACAAGATGATTAAAAGTGATTTAATTATCATGGATATGAATAATGTAGATAGCACTATCCATATTATTCAGGTATATTATAAATGTGATTTATAATATATTAATAAGAGCATGTTATGATTTATATTTGTTGATTAATTGTTAAGGTGAATTGGATTCACATTGAATGATTAATTGAAAATATAATTACATTTTGTTTTTAGGTTGTGAATGAGATTCACATAATTTCAATGGTATGATTGCAATATTTCACAAGATACTTATGAATTATTTTTGTGAAATAATTTACAACAATTGTTGTTGTAAATATTGGAGATATCATGAGATAATGAGATCTCATGAGACAATGAGATCTCATGAGATGATGGTAGTTGTCCTCCTATTTTTGGGGATTGGTTTAGTCTTCTCATTATCTCTTCTCTAGTCAAATGTGATTAAAATTGGAATTAGATATGGTGATTTATCAATATGAATTAATTCAAATTAAATCAATTGTTGTTGTGTTTTTTACAACAACATCTTAGCCACTGAAAGAAATATAAATCAATCTCAACCATTGATTGTGTGTTGTCCATGGATTGGGATCCGTGGACTCCCAAAACTCTATATAAGAAAAGGCACCCCTTGCTCTTTGAGACATAAGTTTACGACAACAACGAATGCTCTCTTCCTCTCTCTCTCTCTCTCTACATGTCATGTGCCTCTCTCCCTCTCTCTCTTATGGTCGTCCACCATGGAGCCATTGAGAGACTCACCTTCGCCGCAGCATCGTCGATATGCTGTCGGAGTATTTGCTCGTGGATCTCTGTCTCCTTCGATGCACCTCGCTCGTGAAGAAGACGTCGGATCTCGTGTGACGAGATTTCGTTGCTTGGATCATCAACATGGATTGCGAGAAGAACACGTCTCATCAATGTGCTCGCAAGTGTCTCCTCCGTTGGATCGGACTTGAGACAGGAGGTCTCTTCGTTTAGAGACTCGATTGTAAACACGCTTCAATAGGTAAACATTATACTTAATTGTGGCATAGATGAAACGATCCGAGAAAGGTTCTTGGATCATGTGATTTCATCATTTAATTTTTTTTAAATTCCGCTGCCCGGAGCAACTAGTGCGACTAGTCACTCCCGATCGCATTCGATGTGATCCACACGCATCCGTGATGCGCTTGAGGATCTCCCCATATCCTTCAAGTGGTATCAGAGCCAGTTTATAGGTTTTGGATGCGATCCATAAATCTAGGAAGACTTGGTTTCATAAGGATTGTGAAAGTTTTATCGCATTTCAATTTTCGCAGCCCTGATTTGTGATAAAATTTCGGCCCTGTTTAAAATTTTTAAAATCTAAATTTTAAACTGGATAATATTTTCCATTATTTAAGGAAATCGTGGGATTTGAGTTTGCGTGATTTGGAATCCGATAACTCAAGATATAATCTTTTTAATGAATATATATCCACTGTTTCGGGACTGGCGAATGATGACGTAAATAAAGAGTTATTTACTGTTTTAAAATGCTTGTAAATGCATGTTAATAATATAGGTTCTATTTTAAATCAAGTTAGCAAACTTTATAAACTGATTTTGCATAATTTGGATTTAAAATGAATGAGATATGCTATTTTTAATAAGTGAGGTCACTGCTGAAAATTGCAATCCTAATCATGAACCTTGTGATAGTCATTTAAGAAACTTATGAAATTAATGGTTAATTTCATTGAATAATTATGGATATAATTTGGGAAATATTTGAATTATAATTGTCCCCTTAAATGACAATTGCCTCAACCAATAAATGATTAGATTTGATCTAGATCACCAATTGGTTACTTGATACACGTTCAACAAACATGTTACTTGAATATGTTTGCGAATTTATCTAGCAATTTTCCTTATAATCAAAATGGTTTTGATTGTTACTATATGGTATAATTGCATTTGAAAAACCGATGATCATCTCAAGTACACAATGATCGATTTGGCATTATCCTTTCCTGAGGTGGATATGGTGTCTAGTCGGGGAACGTTGGGGTAGCAGGTTGCACCATGTACGGTCTGTCACACTCCCGTCGGTACTGGCCATGACAGTGGATTGGGACTCAATAATGCTAGAGAAATCATGGTGTATTTTCTAATTATTAAAATACGAATTAATACGTACTTTGAGATAATATCATATATTCAAGTAACAATCAAGTTTGTTGATTGAATTGGACTGATAATTGATTTAATATGATTAAATAAATTATATCCAATTAAAACACTCTGTTATGAATAGAGTTGTTATTTCCCTTGGAATATTTAATCATAATGAATATGATTCATAATGATTAATTAGAATTTGAATATGAGGTGGAGGATCACATAACTGACATCCATGGTCTCCCGTCAAGGAGAAGGGTTCCGTCGCCAGATTTTATATGTAGGAGACACTTGTCGAAGTGACAGCTCATGCATACAATCTATTTGGATCGGGCTCTTCACTTCTCGAAAGAGTAAGGACGTATGCGTAGTGACCCCAATATCGGGTCCTCATATTATTGGGGCAATATTGGATTACGCATAGCGAGTTGTATTCCTGTTGACGGTTGGTTCAATTAATGACGGGTCAACATCACCTTAGGGGTGGTGGGCCCGGGTGTTGAAGACCGAATTGGGAGATGCAAGTTGGACTTGCAAGGCGGAATGTGTTCCCGCTTCTTTTTATCCGAGTTACAGGTTCTCATATTATTGGGATGTGACAAAGATAGGGAAGGAGATCCCAGATCTTGCTTAAGATATACTGGTAAGTATATCTCTTACATTGAATGTGATTAAGGGAATGAACTTTCAATGTTGATAAGGCAAGACAACTTTGATATTAAATTCCTAAATCAAAGTAAATTATATATTTATATATATTTACGCAAATTTCTTATTTCAAGTAATCCTCATTAAACCCACTCAATACTATACTCAATAATAACTAGTAAAATATCATGGATGGGATCCATGATCAAGATATTGTACTTGCAGTTGGACACATAATGTATGTGGTTGCAACGTACAAGTTTCCTCATAATAATGAGGAATGACAATTAAATAGATAATAGGACTACAACCCTAGGGTTTGTATGCCTCTATCGTCTTATTGAATGTACTTTGGAAGTGACATGTCGATGATGATCGTAATTGTCAAACAATCCTTATAAAATCTAAGAAGATGTTTCTGGAATACATATGTGCTCTCGACATTTGATCATGAATGGCATGGTTTACTACATCATGCAGAATGGTAGCTCTATAAGAGATGATGTATTCAAAATGCTTGAGTACCTACCTGAACCAAAAGTCTTTAAGAGTTAAGATGTATGTATATATGATGAGTGTCATCATTCTACTATCTATGCTCTAGTCATTCATGAAGCTTCATAATATTCATATTGTATGAATTGAATGAGGCATGTATAAATATTGAATTTCTCTTATATTGAAATCTTTTGAATTCAATATAAGAGAACCTTTGTCTTAAACAATGATTGTCTATAGATCAAAGGAGCGCAATGGAAGCATGGATCGGACCCAAGTTAGAAGAAAAGTCAAATAGTTAACTGTACTTCTATGGTTTCCACACATACGACATCCAAAGACTTGGATAAATGCCAATGCTACAATAAGCCGATGTATTGATAGTATAACTATCAAGTCAATCTTGGATCCTTAGAGAAGGATCCAGATAGTGCATCGGGATAATCTACATCTATATTTAATCATTGAAATTGACTTTCTTATTGGATAAGATTAAAAGTCTAATAATTGTATCTCATTTTTCTAGTAACACTTGCAATTGGTTACATATGTTTTAGAAAATTCGATAAATTTGATCTTAAGGTTCAATAATCATCCATTGATATTGATGCAATGGTTGCGACAATCTCTGTTGGATAGATGGACTTCGTTTTTTCAGTGGGAGGGTCCTTAGTCTTAGAAAATGTCTCTGCTACCTAGATATCAGAAAACACTCATAGTTTATTTCTAAATGTTGGAAATAGATATGAATTCTGGAATAGACCTATCATAAAGAGTTATGATGGATATATATCAGATAGTATTTTGATATCTGGAGGAATCTACGAAATTAGAAATTAATGAATGGTTCATTAGTATTTCTAATGCTGAAAATTAAACCTTAAAAGATCAATAGGAGGATGAAGATCATTTGACGATGATCTGGCATCAAACCTTGGACGTATGTCTGTTGATGAGATCAATAGACTAGTAAGAGATGAACTTTAGAATGTCTAAAATCTCGAATCTTACATATTTTTGAATATTGTATTCAAAGTAAAAATATCCAATGCACCCTTCTCTGGGAATGGTGTAAGATGTCAAGGTATTAAAGATCTCATACATACTGATGTATATGGGTCATATGTGTCATAATGAACATTAATGATATGTGATATGATTTAATGATTATTTCTGATATGAGATTTCTTCCCTTCACCTTAGAAAGCTTTGAAATGTTCAAAGATTTCACAATTTTGGTTTAGAACCAAAATTTGAAGGGAGATGAAATGAATTTGATTTGACTTAGGTAGCAAGTACCTATTAGATGAATTCTAAGAATACCTTATAGAGAAAGGAATATCATTCCTATCTCAATCCTCCTAATACACCTAAACTCAATGGAGTTGTAGGGAGATGTAAATCATGTGCGAAATGATTTTGTCAATGATGAATATTAGCATAATTACCTCTTAGTTTCCAAGGTATATATGTAGTAGATATTATAATATATATCCTTAAAAAGGTTCCATGACTAGTATGCTGGAATCATGCGCCAGAGAGTGCTACTTCATTAAGAAAATAAAGGATGGTATTGGATACCTACTTTATGACCTTGAGATTCTTAAAAGATCTCATCTCTAAGGATATGATTCTTAGAGTATCATTCTCTGAGAATCAAGATGAAAATGAAGTGTAGGAACTCATTTAATCTTGAGAAGATAATGAGGCCCCTGAAATCGGAAACTGAAAGGATAATCAAAGATGAAATACTAATACCTCTTCAAATGAGTTTGAGGATGAATTCCATGTGTCAGAGAAATCTGACAATGATTGAACTTCATGTGATGAAGCTTCTGAAGATCATGTCATGGAAAGATGGATGTTAGCAATCAAGTCTAAAGTAGACTTCATATACATGTGTTGTATATGTACCCTCGAGGGATCCACCTATATGGTAAGACCCGTTAAGGTGTAAATGGATCTTCAAGAGAAAGAGAGAACCTGATGAGAAGGTAGGGACCATCAAAGCACGACTCGTAGCCACAAGCTACACACCGAAGAGAAGACATCGCTTGCGATGAGACTTGCTCTTCAGTGATCTTGCTTAAACCCATTGGAATATCGCAAAGTATAGCTATACAACTTGACTTTGACATCTTTAAGATGGAAGTCAATATTGCATTTTTCTATGAATACCTCTCTGAGGATATTCATATGAAGTAGCCCCATGGCTTCATAGTTGAGGAAAGCAAGCTGTGCAAGCTGAATAACTCCATCTGTGGACTCAAATAAGCTTCTTGTTGTTGGAACATAAGATTTGATGAAATTATAAAGGTTATGATTTCAGATAGAATCTTGATGAACCATGTGAAGCTTAGTGGGAGCGTCATTGTGTTCACCATGATAAATGTAGATGATACCCTAATCATTTGGAGTGATATAAGGATAATAATAATAAGTGTTTTATAGACTGGCTATTCCATACCTTGAGATATGATCTCAAGGATATCTCTTAGATCTTAGTTCTGAAGATGTTAAGAAGCAAAGAGAAGAGGGCATTGGAACCGTCGCATTAATGGTACACCTTGGATATGTTCCATTTTCTGGGAAAATTCCAAGAAAGGCTTACTTCCCTTAAGAAATGGTACTAACCTATCTAAAGGAATAGCACCTCAAAGAGTTGAGGAAGTGAATGTTGGAACTGCTTGCCCTTGTGCATCAGTTACGAGGAAGCCGAGTGTATGCTAAATGTATACAAAAGCTAGATGTCTGTGATGTAGTAGGAGTAGTAAACTGTTGTTAATCCTACTATGGAAATAAAACACTTGATTGCAGTAATAACAATATCTTCATAGATGACAAGACTTTAGAGATAGTGATCTCTAAGTCTTATCTTCAAGATATTAAGACTTTATAGATGGAGATCTAAAAAGTCTTAACTACGAATACCTTAGGAGATAGAGATCTTCAGGAACAAGGGTATTCTAATAAGGATTATGGACATACTGGTTATAATAATTATTAAGCTATAGTATCAAGGACACTATAACTGGCAAGATTGAGTATTGGTTGCATAAGATGCAACATTCGCATTGGATGCGAGCACTGTTACTAGGGGATATGCAAGTTCCGTAAAAGGACTTGTCATAGTCTCTCGAGAACAGAGTGACTGATCAGCTTACCTAGCTATTTTTCTAAATAGCCTATGATTGTCTCATGAGTGTGGGATTAGCCCATTAATGGCTCTTTGGGCTAGTGGGAGATTGTTGGACATGCGAGCCCACGGCGAGCCATTATGCAATAAATGTTATTGCGAATATCATTCCCTGATCTGAAATGAAGAATAACTAATTTGCAGAATAGGTCCCTTAGTACAATTAGGGTTATGTACCATGGCCATCTTAATGATCATACAACTGTTGATTCAAGTATTGAATCAAAGAGGCTGGTGCTTGGATGAATATCTAAAGAGTTAGATTGAGGACTCATCAAGTACCGTCAAATGATTGTTAAGAGATGATCTCCAGTCTGAGTAGGAGATGGCAATCCTTTCTCACTTGGTTGATATCTGACCGACCTCTTGATGGAGGTTCTCTGCATGGGAATAGAGATTCAGAGGTATCAGATTAGTTAGGTCAAAGAGTTGACTTAACGAGATCGAGATAACCAAAGTCCCATGTCGTATGTTGTCACGATATAGGTACACATCCTTTGACCGGAGACAGATGTGTTACTATATGTCTGAGTATGTACATTTGGCAGACCAATAGGTTGACGACCTAATCAAGGTCTATACACCGGCGCGCTGGTGTGCATATAAGGGCATATGAGTAATACGATCTCTCAAAGGGATCATGCAGGTTCATCACTGAACTGAAAGACATGAGCTCACTCATGAGATATTGGGAAGAATCAAATTCCGTGCACAGTCGTCTCACTTTAGAATCTTAACTGAATTTGTAGGTTTGATATATACTGTTGGAAAAGTATATGATCAACACCTGGGTATGATATATGCTTTTGGAAAGTATATGATCGATACCGACTCCTAATGATTGAATGAGAAACTTGATGATAAAACTCTGAAGTAGACAGTGTAAAATTGATCTTATACTTCGGGTTTATTCTTGGTCTTCCAGTATGCAGGATGTACTGTTATTAGGAATACCTGAGGGTGATGTGATCATAAACGATTGTATAACCATGACGCTTCCATTCCTAAGGAGTGATGAAACGGGTCTATATTTTAGTGAATCCTCTCAGTAGAGAAGTGATCTGATCTTGGTCCAATTGTTGGAAATTGATCTGAATGTGATTCAGCTGCAACGAGAAGATTAGATTTGCGGTCTTGATTTAATCAAGCATCTATGAGAGGTCTGTGAGATCTGGATTTGAGATGTGATCTCAATATCCAAGTCACTATACGTGGAACAATACAATTGCCCTGTCCTTATCTCCAAGTATTCGCGAAGAAAGTGCATTATTCTTTGAAAGAGTTCATGGATAATTTTATTGTTGATATATGTATCCGAGCATTGAGAAAAATGGATAATTAAATGTGATTTAATTATCATGAATAACAAGAATTTGATTCATATTATTAGGAGAATTATCTGAGATAATTAAGTGTGATTTAATTATCAAAGATGTGAATAATGTGAATGTGATTCATATTATTTGGGCACATGAGCATTGAGATCCAAGATGATTAAATGTGATTTAATTATCATGGATATGAATAATGTGGATAGTACTATCCATATTATTTAGGTATATTATAAATGTGAATTATAATATATTAAAGAGAGCATATTATGATTTATATTTATTGATTGATTGTTAATGTGAACTGGATTCACATTGAAAGATTAATTGAAAATATAATTACATTTTGTTTTTGGGTTGTGAATGAGATTCACATAATTTCAATGGCATGATTGCAATATTTCATAAGATAATTATGAATTATTGTTGTGAAATAATCTACAACAATTGTTGTTGTAAATATTGGAGATATCATGAGATAATTAGATCTCATGAGATAATGAGACCTCATGAGATGATGGTAGCCGTCCTCCTATTTTTGGGGGATTGGTTTAGTCTTCTCATTATCTCTTCTCTAGTCAGATGTGATTTAAATTGGAATTAATTACGTTGATTTACCAATATGAATTGATTCAAATTAAACCAATTGTTGTTGTGTTTTTTTACAACAACATCTTAGCCAGTGAAAGAAACACAAAGCAATCTCAACCATTGATTGTGTGTTGTCCATGGATTGGGATCCATGGACTCCCAAAACTCTATATAAGAAGAGGCACCCCTTGCTCTTCGAGACATAAGTTTACGACAACAATGAATGCTCTCGTCCTATCTCTCTACACGTAATGTGCCTCTCTCCATCTCTCTCTTATGGTTGTCCACCATGGATCCATTGAGAGACTCGCCTTCGCCGCAACATCGTCGATATGCTGCCAGAGTATTTGCTCGTGGATCTCCATCTCCTTCGATGCACCTTGCTCATGAAGAAGACATCGGATCTCGTGTGACGAGATCAGGAGACTTTTTGCTTGGATCATCAACATGGATTGCGAGAAGGACGCATCTCATCAACGCGCTCGCAAGCATCTCCTCAGTTGGATCGGACTTGAGACAGGAGGTCTCTTCATTTAGAGACTCGATCGCAACCATGATTCAAGAGGTAAACCTTATACCTAATTGTGGTTTAGATGAAATGATCCGAGAAAGGTTCTGGATCTTGTGGTTTCATCATTTAATTTTTTTTAAATTCCGCTGCCCGGAGCAACTAGTGAGACTAGTTGCTCCCGATCGCATTCGATGCGGTACACACGCTTCCGTGATGCGCTTGAGGATCTCCCCATATCCTTCAGTCACCACCTTACCCAAGTGATTAATTCAGTATAATGCCTTATCTTGAAGGCCAAAAGGGAAGGCGAGCATCTTTACTACCTCCAACGGGATGTTGGGGTAATGCGTCATGCTACAAATCCTGTTGAACTACTACAGGTGAATGTATGGATCCTCATTGGTGTTTCCATGGAAGATCGACAAGAAAGGAAGCAATGATGTTTCAATTCATAGTGTGTGTGGATCGTAGGATTTCTGATCCACTCGGTAACTTGGCCAGCGTCAGGGTTGTTTGTCTCTTTTCGAGTTGGCTTAGGCTTCCTTCCTCTCTTCTCTCCTCCTCCATGGTTTTTTGCATGATGTTCATCCTCATTCCCATTATGGTGTTCTTCTTCCTCTCCTCCCGGCTTCTTTGTCCCTCCTCATCTCTATCAACATCTCCCTTAATGCTACCTGGGCGAGAGCCTGATCTGTCAACTATTGTTGAATCGCTTGATTTGATGCTAGCAACTAGATGTTGACTTCATTTTGGTCCATGGTCTCATCTAAACTTGGACTTTATTATGTCTATGGGGAGTCATCTCAAAATCCAATCGTAACTCGGGCACCTGATCGATTGTAGAATCTGCATTGGGAAATACAACCTGATCAATAATAAAAAAAGGAGCAAGTTTGAGCTGAGAATCTATCTCGAACAATGGATTTATTGGTTAAATAAAAGTGGTAAAGGGAGAAAGATCAGGACATGAGTCGTCTCAACCTTTGAATTGGGTGAAGACAATGGAGTCCAAAAAGAAGTTTGCAAAGTCTAATCTAATTTCTTGGAGATCACCCTGTATTATTGAAGATGTTAGCATCCAGTAATCAATGTTGGTTTTTGCAAAATCCGAATAAGGCCATCTTGGATGTGACATCTTGAGAGACAAAGGAAGTGGTGATGAAAGAGTAGATGACGGTGAAGAATTCAAGAGGAATTAAGAAGAGAAGGATAAAAATGAGTAAGGAAGAAAAGAAGTGAGAAGAGAAGTGTGAGATAGAAAGGAGTAATGTTTTTGATATTGACCTACTTTAAACTAAATAACCAATCCTCAAAACAAGGGTAGATTCGCCAACTCAACACAATGAGCTGTAAGAGTTCGACGATTATCTTGTCAATTTTATTTCTGTTGTATCAGGAAATCTTGTCAAATTTAGTCGTTAGCGGCAAATCATGTAGGTGAGTGAGTAATGGCCTGACAATCGTCGTGTACTTTTCACTTTCTTTGTAACCAGTAGCATGTACTTTTTAAAGGTCCTTGTTATCAGATTTGGGCCACTACTTAGCCAAAGAAGTAGAGGAGCAAACTGATAGGTGAAACCAATACTTTGAAATCGAGTCCGCAAGCAGACAAGGCCCTACTTATACGTGGAATGATGAGTTAGAAACCCCTGTGAAGGTATGGCCTAACCTCAATACTTTAGACTAGGTCTATAAGCAGACAGATCCCTACATGCCCACGTATGATAGGAGCGTCAATACTTCCTGAATCCATGCGATACATAAGGTAGTACCCAGCCTGGGATTTGGGCTCTATTCCTTAAAGATCGTGCCTCACTCAGTTTGGAATGAAGCCTTTGTGAACCCAATATAATGATGCTTGATTAATAAGTTTTAATTAGGTTAAGGTTTTCTTAGTAATCCCTTTTTAATTATCTAGTTTTCACTTTTTTGAGTATTTTTCATGCAAGAGGCCTAACGGTTTTGTCAATTCTTTGCTTCGCCTATGTGAACAAAATCAGAGGGACAAGACAGAAAATCAATGTAAGTCAGAAAACGATGATGCAATGCTCAGTCAAAAGACTTACATTGCTTCCCAACTCTCTCTATGTGGGATGCAAGATGGAAATTGTAAATCTATACTATATGCAATGCAACGAGCAAATCACCCTAAGACATGAGTTTCTATTATTATGAAGAACTTGTTCAATTTGACTAGATCCAAGCATGAGGCTATAGGCAAAAGAATGAAATTTGGGATTTGGACCTAATTAACTAAACATCCACTCCTATAATCTAAGGGCTCATTCCACAAGACGTAAAATAAAAAGAAGGAAAAACACAAATCATGAAAAACAAATAAAAAGAAGAGGAAATAGGGAGAAACAAAGATGAAAGATGATGAAATCACAGAAAAATGATCAAGTCCCGTGGGCGAACAATCACTTGATGAAATGGACTTATGAGAGTCTAAGTGTTCAAGTCTTCTGGTCCTCTATTATTACAAATTAAATGAATAAATCTCTCTCTCACAAAATTGCACTAAATCTATACTAAGGCAAGTCTGCTCAGCTTCATGTGCCCTTTGTTACTCTCTCATACCAGTGGAGAAAGAACCACCGGTCTATACGACTCTCGGGTATGCAGAATCTCCAAAGAAATCCTCCCTCGATAGGCAGGCCTCGCAGCAAATTCAAACAAGAAGATGGTCATAACAGTCTTAGATAAAAATAGAATAGAGAGAAATAAACAACAAAGCGAATAATGGTAGAACATGTTAAGTAGACTACTCTATGGTATACAAACCGATGCTCCCCAACAACGACGCAATTTGATGAGATGCATTTGTACAAGGTGTCTAACGTCCGGTCATGGAGGAGCCTGCAGTGTCTGACAAATCGGATACAACAATCATTATATCGGCCCTCTCTTGGATCTCGGTACCAGAACAAAGCATGTCAATCAATAATTAACCACTAATATGATTAAGTAATATAAAGGAGTGAGCTAAAATTTATTATAACATACAAAGATGTGGATAGCAGACAAGTAGTAGAGGCCGAACCACAAAGCACATGAGGTAGAGCAGAAAATGAATAGATTACAAAGGAGAATTTTTGTAAAAGTGTTTTTGTGGGTTTTTAATATATATTGATGTTTTTAAATTTTCAAATTTTAATTTTTTTTTTAATTTTTGGAAATAAATAATGAATTAATATAATAAACTACACTATATAGATAAGCAAAAGAAAAAAGCGTTTTAGATTTTTAAAATATAGTAAACAAACTTAAAAATTCAGAAATAAAATGTTTTTGGTTTTATAATTTTTTCTCTATTTTATTGATTTTTTTGGTAATTTTTGATAATTTTATGGATTTTTAAATAAGGAAATATAGAAAAAAATAAAGGAACAAAATATAGGAACTTGAAATGGGTTTAATAAATATCTATCAAATCAGATTGAACCTAATTTCAATTTTCCTAGATACTAGATAATATCAAAAATTAGAAACTTTAAACATCTTTTTATGATTTTTCTGTGACTTTTTAGAATTTTTATAAGTTTTCATGTGTTTTGTAATTTTTAGAAGTTTTTCTTAATATTTTTGCAAAAGTATTAGGTCAAGAAATAAAATATACCAAAATAAATAAATGGGAATTTTTTGGATTTTTTAAAACATTTTGTAATTTTTATGAATTTTGAAATGTTGAACAAGAGAAAATGTAATGTTTTTTGATTTTTTATAAATAGGAAAATAATTTTAATTACCATGTAAAAAATATATGTGATAAAATATGATTCTAGGCACTTATGATAATTTTCCTTTAATTTTTATATGCAAATTAATATTTTTAATAATTAAAATACACGTGAAAAATTAAATTAGTAAAATAAGGATCTAGTTGCAATTTCTATGAAGTTTCAGAGTATTTTATAACACTTTAACAAAATATCATGGCATACATGTAATTTTTCATGCAATAAAATATAATACATGCTGGCAAGGGTATAAATGCAAATAAATGAAATAACAGGATCAAGCATGCAATTTATCCAAAAATATTAATACTTAGATTCAACGTTTATGGGCCAAATAATAACACAAAATCCGAAGGGGATCCATGTAAAATACCCACCCTCACATGCACAGGCACGTGAGGTGATGTGGAATTGTAATAAACTGCAAATAACAAGAAGCTCGGGGTCCTTAGTGCAAATATTACAAAAATATTACAATACCAAATGGAATTTTATAAACTAAATAATAAACACAAAAATGTGTCAGGGTTAGGATGCAAAATACCCCTACACGCGCAGCGGTGTATGGTGTAAATGACTCCACTTATCCACATGGCACCTCCTCAACGGTCGATGACGCTTCGACGATGAAGGAAGGAGATTAGACCCCGCCCTCTGATCTAACGACCCTTGAGTGTACTATCGGACGACTTCTATACACCTGGAGCATGCACTCCAATGGCTCAAAGTTGTTCAGGAAGAATAACTCAAGAATAATTGGGAGTTGAACTTCGATCTTGTCTCCAGGGCAATGTTGATGGTCTCCCGCATTACTGTGATGCTCAAAATGATGCTGGGATCATTCCGCAGTATGGTTCAAAAAGTTTCGAACCTCATCGGAGGAGGTCTGGAGGGTCGGAGGAGCTCAAGCTCTTAGAGTTGCTTAGTCAAGTGGATTTGGTCCTAAAAAAGAGTTCCTTTCTGCACATACAACTCCAGGGGTCAAGGGTGAAGTCCCTCGCCCCAATGGTGAGAAACAATGGGGGCTGGAATGTAAGATGAATCGATCTCTAATGAATGGCAGAGGAGAAGATCGAGAAGACCTGATCTGAGCACGATCAGGGTGGAATGATGGGCTAAAAGATGTAGAAGCACATGGAGAATAAGATGGTATGGTTGGCGGGTTGGTCAACAGTTGGAATAGGAGGAACAGAAGCTGGAGCTTAGAGCTCTGACAAACTACAATATTTGATTTTAGGATAAAATAGATGGAATTGAATAAAATAAAATGCAAACTTAAGCTATTGCTACTCCTAAGAATTGAAAAGACAAAGAAAAAGGAAGCTCACCTACCTGGAATGGCCAGGAGCATAATCACCTGGAGAAGGTCCCCGACAAAGGTGAATCGCTTCCTCTGCTCCTCCTTTGTGTCGCCAATCGGAAAGCTCCACTAACTGTCACTGAGGGCAAGCTCTGGTGATGATTTTTTAGAGAGAAAATTAGATAGAAGAGATTTATTTTCAAAAATGGGTTAAGGAGATAATTTATACAAGGCTACTCAAATGAGGGTCTTCGATTAGGGTTTTCAAGAGAATCAAAGGTTGACTTGGGTCGCTCTTTGATTCGCTTGAAGGTTCATGAATCTGCAGAGGTTTTCATGAAGGAATCAAGCAGTGATCGGGATTGATTCAAGCCCCAAAATTTGGTGAAAAGAGGAAAAAATATAGCAAGGACCGGTCCATACGAGGGGGGGGGCTAGTTGACCTAGGTCAACCAATGGTGCCTCCTCATTGGTACAAGTCAACTATAAAATGACAAAATAGAAATAAAAGGAAAATAAAATTAAAAAAAATTATTAAATAAAACATAAAACGTGAAAGATATTTTTTATGTACTATTTTTAGGTGATTTTTATTTATTTTTATCAGCTTATTTATTGTATGTTAATTTTTACCAGTGTAATTATAGGTATTTATACATATATTATATATATTATTTTTATTTTGTATTTTAATATGTAATATTCTATTTACATATTTTATTTATTTATAATATAATTAAATACAAATTTACATGTTTTTTTTATTTTTATGACTTTATTTATATACCTAAAAAATTATTGGTATGTATATTATAGATATAATATACCTATATGTTTCAATGTATTATTTATTTTAATGTACTCTTAATAGTTTTATTTTATGTTTATATTTTTATATGCTTTCAATAGTATTACAAGTATTTAAATATATAAAAAGAATACAAATATAAAGAATAAATAAAAGGAATAAAATGTATATGTATATAGTACAGTGGGACCCAAAGAGCTAACTTTTGTATCTTAGCTCCATTTTTAATAAAATCACTTTCATTTAATAGATAATTTAGTTTAGAGTATAGTAAAGGTAAGTTTGATTAATTTTGAATTCATATTGAGAAGATATAGATCTGTGAAGTTTGGTTTACTGTTTTCTCATCTGTATGTCCTAGTTACACAATGTGTTGTGATATAGATCTGTGAAGTTTGGTTTATTGTTTTTTCATCTGTGTGTCCCAGTTGCACAATGTGTTGTTTTTATGTACAAATATTTTTTTAGTTTTCTATATATTTTAATATATATGTTTTGGTTGTATTTTTGTCTATGTTATTTTGGTTGTATTTATTTGTCCTTATCTCCCCCTACTTTATTCCTTGTCGACCAAGTCAATATTGACTTAGTCTCGGGGTTTAGGGTCAATTACTATTTATAATACTTCCTTTATTTTTATTTTATTTTCTTTATTCATTTATTTTGTGTTTAAATATATGTATTTATGCACTATTTACAGACAACCGTTAGTATGTTAGTTTGTACAAGTTAGATATACTTACATATATTCATCTAGGGAATTAAAGACAAAATAAAGGAGTAAAGGTGAATGGATGGATATGCACTACATACTCATTACATGTTGGTCAAAAAACTTTTGAGATTAATGTTTAGTAAGGGGATCAACATCAATATCGGTAGAGGCCACCTTAGTGATGATGATGTGACCACGCTTTTGTCTACTGAATGATGTCGTATTTCCTTTCAATGTGTTTGCTCTTTTGATGCCATCTGGGTTCCTTCACTTGAGATATGGCTCCCATGTTATCGTAGAACATCGGGATGGGAGTATCTGAGGAAATTACGCCAAGTTCCAAAATGAACTTGAGCAACCACACTACCTCTTTCACAGCATTTGATGTGGTAATGCACTCAGCTTTTGTCGTCGAATCAGATGTGGTATCCTCTTATTGCTTCTCTGGCTCACAACACCATCGTTCAATAAGAATATGAACCCTAAAATTGACTTTCAATCATCAATGTCAGATTGGAAGTCTTAATATGTGTACCTTAAGACTTAGAGATCATTATCTCCATAGACCAAGATGTAACCATGTGTCCTTAGATACTTGAAGATGCTCATTACTGCATTCCAGTGTTATTCTCCATAGTAGAATTGGTAAGGACTTATCACTCTGACTATATGGCAGATATCTGATTTAGTACACCATGGCATACATTAGGCTTCCCACAGTTGATGCGTAAGGGCATCCAATCATGACCTTCTTTTCCTCAACACTTTGAGGAGACATCCTTTTATATAGGTGTAGACCATGTCTTAAGGGAAGGAAGCCTTTCTTGTAATTTTCTATATGGAATCATTCGAATATCTTCTTAATGTCATGATGATACAATCCCAAAATCCTCTTTTCTCTGCTCTAAAAAATTTTAGACCTAAGATATAAGAGGTTTCTCCAAAACCTTTCATCTCAAATGTATGGAACAACAAGACCTGTAGCACTAGTCATCGTCCCTATATCTTTCCCAATGATAAGAATATCATCTACATCAATTACGATGAACACAATTACGCTCCCACTAAGCTTCATGTACACACATGTTCTTCAGGATTCATGAAGGAAATCATAACTCTTTATGGCTTCATCAAATCTGATCTTCCATCTACAAGAATCTCGTTTGAGCCCATGGATGGATTTCTTCATCTTGCACACTTTACCTTCCTAAACTATGAAGCCTTGGGGCTTCTCCATATAAATATCCTCCTTGAGGTATCCATTGAGGAATGCAGTCTTGGCATCCATCTGTCGGATGTCATAGTCAAGATGTGTAGCTATATCTAGCAGTGTTCTAATGGAATTAAGCATGGCCACAGGAAAGAATGTCTCATCGTAGTTGATGTGTTTTCTCTATGTATAGCCCTTGGCAACGAGCCATGCCTTAAAGATCTCTACCTTGTCATAAGGTCCCCTCTTTCTCTTAATGATCAATTTACATCCACTAGGTTTTACCCCTTAGGTGGATCCTCTAGGGTCTAAACACCGTTCTTATGCATGGAGTCGATTTCAAACTTCATATCTAGCATTCATCTATCCATGTCATGATCCGCTAGTGCTTCATCAAATGAAGTCGAATCATTGTCAAACTCTTCTGACACATGGAATTCATACCTTTCAGGTGGTATGACCACCCTCAAACTCTTTTGAAGAGGTACATACGTTTTATCTTCAATCATTTCTTCAATTTTTGGTTTAGGAAGCTCGATATCTTTAGAGGATTCTATGAGTTCCTTTACTTCATTCTTGACTTAATTTTTAAGGAAGTCATCCTCCAAGAATTTCACATCCCTAGAGATGAATACTTTTTGAGTCTCATGGTCATAAAGGTGGTATCCAATATTGTCTTTTAAATGCCCAATGAAGTAGCACTCTCTGGTGTGAAGTTCCAACTTACTTGCATCCGTGAACGGACCAAGCAACTCCAAATTCTCAAGTGTCTAAAACTGGGCTTGGTTCCGAACCAAAGCTTGTAAGGGATTTGGGGTACACACACACACATATATATAAATATAAATTGCAGTCTCTACTGCATATCCCCTGTAACTTAGATAAATGTGATTTACTCATCATTGATTTGACCATATCCATGATGGTCTTGTTGCATCTTTCATCAACATCGTTTAGTTGGGGAGTTCTAGGAGGAGTGAGATTTGATGCAATTCCTCTCTCCCTTTAAGGTATTCCTTGAATTCATCTAAGATGTACTCATCACCTCAGATCGAATCCGTTCCATCCTCCTATCAGTTTGGTTCTCAACCAAAGCCATGAATTCTTTAAACTTTTTGAAGGTTTCATATTTATGTTGTAATAGGAATATAAACTCGCATCTTGTATGATCATCAATGAGTTCAAATAGTATCGATATCCATTTTGAGGCGTGGTACTGACGGGACCACATACATTGGTATGTATAAGGACAAGTATACATTTGCATCTTGTACCCTTATCTTGGAAGAGTTCTATGCTCATTTTACCTTGAATGCAATGTTCACAAGTAGATAAACTTAGACCAAGAAAATCTAATGGTCCATCTTTTACCAATCTATTGATCCTATCAACATATAAATGGCCAAACCTTTGATGTTGTATCATAGTTAAATGATCTCCATCCTCTATAGATCTCTTATGGTTTTTATTAGTGGCAGTAACATTCATGACACATTCTTCAATGCACAATTCAAAGAGTCCACCATGAGTTAGAAAACCAACTCAAATATGTTTACCATAATGACTTATAATAAAATTTTCACACAATAGGAAAGAATATCCATTTCTATCTAACTTAGTTACATATAGTAAGTTCCTTCTAACATCCAAAATATAGAGACATTCTCTAAATAATAAGACTTTCCCACAATAATGATAGTCGACACATCTCTGATGACTCGTAAGATACCCTAATTAATTTGTCGATTTTATGTTGTAGTCAGGCAATCAGGATCAATCAAAAACTACCACATGAATAAATTATCAATAAATCAAGTAAGTGGGTTTTTATGTATTTTTAACATGAGCAAGCCCCAGGGTCGACTCAAAGAGGCAAAGGAACAACTTAGGATCAAATTAAATCAATTTAATGCATGGTTTTCAAGGAGTTTTTTGGCATTTTTTATGTAAAATGAATGAAAATATAAAATGTGATTGAATTAAGTTGTTAATAGAAACAAGTAATTTAGCCCAATTAATTTTAATTCAAAATAAATTCAAATTAGGCAAGTGTCATTTTTCTTATAAACCTAATTCCATGATGCACACAAAATATATCTTGGAATTTTTAGTGTTAAAGTGCAATAATAAAAATAAATAATTTTTATGGGTTTTTATGCAATTTTTGTGAGAACAGTATTCAAAAATTATGAAATTTGGTCAAAAATGCAAATATGATGAAATGAGATTACACTATTTTTAAGAATTTCCTGACAATATTTGAATTTTTTATGAACTTTTTACTGAAACAAAGTGAATCTGAGTAATTAATTCCTAATAAATCCAGAACTAAAAATCATGCCAAACCAAAATTATCTCAAAGAGATATTTTAATATGCAATCCAAGAGACTTGAGTTTGCGGAAAAATATTATGTGTGGACCTATTTGAAAATCAATTACAAAAAACACTCAACATATTATATAAAAAACAAGACACCACTAATTTCAATAAAATTTGGACAAGTTAAAGACAACTAAATGCACGATCCCTGACTTTTTGATAATTTTTGGAGCAAGAAATAATGTCGTGCGAATTTAATAAGAAAGTGGGTAAAATAACACCGATCTTCACTCCCTGAATTTTAATAAATCATCAAAAGTTTGCAAAATTATAAATCAAATACATCTTGATAGAGAATTAGTTGATGAACAGAAAGCTATTTTTTATTCAATAAAATGATTAGAAACAAAAGTCCAAAACAATGCTAAAATATAAGGTCCTCTTTGCAATATGAAATAAAAGATTTAACAACATAAAGTTATGTGTAAGGGTATTTCTTTAATTACCTTGAAATGGAGGGAAGTGATGCAAAATGCTCAAAAGAATGGAATTTGTATGGGAGGGGACTTCTTCTAGGAGCAGATCCTCTACAGTAATGCAGAGGTCTGTTGTAAATTCAACCACGTCCGAACCGCTCCATCTTGATCGAGCAATTCACACGAAATCCAGGCTTTTTTGAGGTCTTATCGTGTGAATCGCTCGATCCAGATAAAGTGGCTCAGGCATGATTGACTGCAGAGGATCCACACTCCCATCTTTTTACCAGGAGGATGTGGGTTTTGAGCTAATAAGCAACCCACTTCACACAAGACATGAAGGTGCTCGAAATGGGGTGATGACAGTTGCTGTTGTACGAGTGAGGGAGGTGGGAGGCAGCTGAAGCACCACTAAGGAATCGTTGTGGAGGTGGGTGCTTGCTGGAGACGGAGTCGAAGGACGTGGTTGCACTCGTGGTAGGTGGTTGAGTTCCATAGGAGGACGGCTGGAGAAGGTTGGCGGTCGTGTGCACTGCCACGCAGGCTTGCATGGCGGATGTGGAAGGTCGGCGTCGTGGATCATGCAAGAGTGGCATCGACAGACGTGGGTCTGAAGCAGCAGAGATCAGCGGAAGAGAGCGCGGTTGGTGCATTCGCGAGAGGTCGCTAGATGTGCGGCGCGGCTGATGGAAGCATGGGAGGGCGCGAGCTTGTGGAGGGGACAGTCGAAGAAGCTTCTTGCACGGGGGTTGTCTGTGGGGTGCAAAGGCACATGATTGAGGTGGTTGGGCTACGACATTGTCGCAAGGTGTGTATGGACTGTTGCGTGGTGTGTGCGCTTGTAGTGAAGGGAAGCAAGAGGAAGGAAGGGAGAAAGGAGAATAGGAGAATAAGGAGGAGGAATGAGGAAGAAGATGAGTGGGTTTAATCACAAAAATATCCTCTATTGCAAATAGGAGATTCTCGTGCAATTGTTTAGCAATGTTTAAATGAGCGACTAATCAGTTCATGAAACCACTCCGAAAAATTCATTAAAAATCATCATTAGACTTTTCATGAGTAGTTAATCCGTTGAAATGCAATTAGTTTTACAATTTGATGAGTGTATAAAGGTGTGGTGAAGAGAGAGAAAATAGAGGAAAGAAGAAGAAGAAGAAGAAGAAGAAGAAAATGGAGGAAGGAGAAGAATAAGAAGAAAGAAGGGAGATGTTATACCTAATATTGGATAGAGGAAATGCCTAGGGAGAAAGCTCGAGGTAGAGCTTCTTGGTCCTCGCTCGACACAGCAGCATCATGGAGCTCGAGCAACAAACAGGGTGCTGCGACGAAAGTCGTGAAGACTTCGGGTCATACCGGAGTTTGGACATCGGTTGTCGCTCACTTTCTCTTTCTCTCATTGTCACCGAGATGGAATAGAAGAACTCTCGAGTCCTCTCACAAAATGACGCATAAAGGAGAAATAAATGGAGAAAAGAATAAGAGGAAGAAGAAGAGGGGGTTAGAAAAGAGGTGGGGTAGGGTTGGAGAAGTAGCGGGAGAGGAGGAATGGAAGTTGGTGGGTAAATGAAATAAAAATGAAATAAATAAAATAAAAGTAGGTTACTTAAAAAAATAAAGAGATAAAAATAAAAATGGAAAAATTATAACAAAGTCGACATAATATATACAAAACACACAATACGTACAAAACATAATTTTGCTAATATTCTATTCTTTTGCAATTTTAATTAAAAGACATATACAAAATAAAAAATGAAATAAAATAGTAGATAAAATAAAATATAAATTTATTTTTTGGGATTTTTAATAAATAAGAAAAGCTAAAGAAAATGGAGGAAAAGAATAATATTTACACTACATACAGAGTCACATTGCATTATTTTTTACGGTAAAATAATTACTTTTATTTTTATAATTATGTAATTTATTAAAATATATAATAAGTAAATTATTAGAAATAAAATAAATAAAAATGGGTTAAACTTGTATATAAAATGTTAGTGTCAAGTTAGTACATATATATAGTATACAATTAGGTCCCAAAACCGACATTTTGCAAACAAGCTCCGATTTTAATGAAATCACTTTCATTTGATAGATATTTTTATAACTTGAATTTTAAAAGTGAGTATGGTGAATTTGGAGTTCATACGAATCAAGAATTTAGCTGAGAAATTGGACATTATGCCTTTTTCGATTCAAGATCTAAAAGAATTTATTCAATGTGTTAATTTTATATTTTTGTATTTTTTATTAACATTTAGAAGAAAATCAAGAGGATTATTTATAAATAATTTTCAATACTTTTTTTATTTTTTTGTTTTTGTTTTGAACTATTTAGTAGACTTATTTACAAGATAAATATACATTATAATACATTTTTATTTAGAGATGTATTTTGTTAATTTATTGAGTTTAGGGACTTTTATTAAGTAATTTGTTCAGAGATTCAAGATAAGATTCATATATTAAGATGATGAATAGTAGATTCATCAGTCTTGATAGTAACTATTGCAACAGTTGCATCAGATCCCATTTGGATGATTATCCCCCCTTCCTCAAGCTTTCAGGTTTCCTGAAATAGATGCAACAAATTGCATACATGAATAGAAGCACCGTAATATATGACCCAACTACTTTCCTCATCCTACGTGAAAATTATTTTCAATAATGAAAATAGAATGTATACCTGCTGGAGCCATACCTTTTCCATTTTCAACGATTTTCATGTAATCTGGACAGTTACGCTTCTACTGTATCAGCTTCTTGCAGTGATGACAAACATTGGTTTTCCTAGATGCCGTGAGTGTGGAGACTTGAGAGGATGAGCTAACAACTCGAGTATTCTTCTTATTCTTTTTGGTTATTTCCTTCCATGACCCTTGCTCTCGACCATGTTTCCCTTTGACCCTTGTAACCATTGCACTGCTTGTAGGAATAACCTTCTTCAAGACATCCTCTTCAGACTTCAAGAAAGATATGTGCTCAACATTTGGCAACCCTAGTTTGTTCTTGTTATACAATAACACAAAACTATTGAAAGACTTGGGCAGAGACAATAGAATGAAGGGGGACTGCATATCTTCACCCTTTTTATGCCCCAAGAGTTTTCAAGACAAAGAGGTGACCAAACAACTTGATTACATGTTCTCTAACTGAGGTCCCTTCGTGCATCCTACAACGAATCAGATCTTTCAGTATGTTATAACATTGTGTATGAAGGCTAGGGTTTGGGCCTTAGCACATCACGGAAGCATGAATTCAATTCAATGTTGTAAATTAAATAGAAGAAACCATAAAGAAATTACAACAAATAATTTACAACACATTTAATTCAATTCAATTCAATTTCATGTGGAAATAAAGTAAAGAGGACAAGCTTCCTTCCCTTAGTAGAATGGACGACCATACAAGGAGTAGGACTCAATTGTTGTCCACCTTCTTAAAGAGGAAGGTGGCTCTCTTCTTCCTTAGAGATCTCATATTTCTCCAAATATTCCACATGTGCAATAACTTTTGTCACAAAATTATTCACCAAAATAATTCCAAACTATTTTGTGATAATTTCAACCATGTCATTGACAATTATGAATCATATTCATACATCCAATATAAAATATAAATTGCATTTACAAATAATTGTTCAATGTGAATCCAATTCATATCAATTTTTAATTGGTAAATATTATTTACGATTAAATCTCTCATCATACTATAAGTCATATTTCTAATATTTAAGATTATCATGGATAGTGATATCCACATTAATCATATCCTTGATAATTAAATCATATTTAATTATCTTAGATGACTATTCTCATGTATCCGAATAATATGAATCACATTCATATTATTCGTGATAATTAAATCATAATTGATCATTAATTTTCCAATGCTCAGATACATTATCAACAATGGAATTATTCTTTAATTCTTTCAAGAATAACATGCTTTCTCCACAAATACTTGGAGATAAGGACATGACGATCGTACATTCTATCAAACTATAAATCGTATTTATAATATTTAAGATTATTATAAATAGTGATAGGGACATTAAGCGTATCCTTGATAATTAAATCATACTTAATTATCTTAGACGACTATTCTTATGTATCCAAATAATATAAATCACATTCATATTATTCATGATAATTAAATCACAATTGATCACCAATTTATCAATGCTCAAATACATTATCAACAATGGAATTATTCTTGAATTCTTTCAAGAATAATGTGCTTTCTCCACGGATACTTGGAGATCAGGACATGATGATTGTACATTCCATATATAGTTACTTGGACCGTAATCATATCTCAAATCCAGATCTCAGGGGCTTCTCAAAGACATTTGATTAAAACTATAAATCACATTCAGATCAATGTCCAATATTTAGACGTGGATTAATAATCTACTAAGAGGAGTCACTAAAATCCATACATATTTCATCGCTCCCTCGGAATGGACGTGTCATTGTTATACAACCGTTTAGGATCACATCACCCTCGAGTATTCCTAATACCCGTATATTTTGCATACTGGAAGACCTAGAATAAATCGAAGTTTTATATCATATTTAGAATGTCTTCTTCAGGGTTTTATCATTAAGTTTCTCATTTGATAATTGGGATTTGATATCAACCATATGCTTTCCAAAAGCATATATCATACCTTCAAATTCTTGTCACGCTTCCAAAGCATTACGACAATGCATGGAATTTGATCGATCCTAGTACCTCATGAGTGAGCTCATGTCTTCTCGTTCAGTTGTGAACCTGTATGATCCCTTTGAGAGATCATATTGCTCATATGTCCTCGTATGCACACCAGCTTGCCAGTATATAGGCCTTCATTAGGTCACCAACCTAATGGTATGCCTAATGTACATAAACATATAGTATTACATCGGTCTCCGGACAGAGGATGTTTGCTTATATCATGACAACATATGGCATAGATCTCGGTTATCTCGATCTTGTTAAGTCAACTCTTTGACCTACTTTATCTGACACCTCTGAATCTCTATTCTTATGCAAAGGACCTGCATCAAGAGGTTGATTAGATATCAGCCTTTAGAGAAGGATTTCGATCTCCTTCTCATGCTGGAGATCATCTCTTAACAATAGTTTGGCGATGCTCGACAAGTCCTCAATTTAACTCTTTAGATATCATCCGAGCACCAACCTCTATGATTCAACCATTGAATCAAAAGTTTTATGATTATTAAGATGGCCATGGTACATAGCCCTAATTGTACTAAGGGACCTTATAGTGCATTCATTCATTTAATCTCGGACAAGAAGTGAAATAAACAAATAGCCTTTATTGATATATATATATATATATCAAAGGTTACAATAACATTTATTGTAGGAATGGTTCGACTTGGGCTCACATGGCTAACAATATCCCACTAGTCCTTAGAACCATTTAGATACAATCTTTAAACCCATGCTCATTAAATGTTGGTCGAAAAACTTTAGCGGAAAAGGTTTGGTAAGGACATCAGCAACGTTGTCGGCAGAGTCCACCTTGGTGATTATTATGTCACCACGCTTTTGAATCTCTCAAATGATGTGGTATTTTCTTTCCACGTGTTTCCCCTTTTGATGTCACATGGGTTCCTTTGCCAGAGCTATGGCTCATGTGTTATCGTAGAGCGAGTGGATGGGAATATCAGGGGAAACTACTCTAAGTTCCAGATGAACTTGCGTAACCACACCACCTCCTTTGTAGCATACGATGCAGCAATGTATTCAGACTCTATTGTTGAATCAGCCATAGTGTCCTACTTCTTGCTTATCCAGTTCGCAACATCATCGTTCAACAAGAATACAAACCCTGAAACGGTTACGTATATTATATTGGAAGTATGAACAAGATGTAATCTTACGTCTGTCTTAGATACTTAAATATGTTCTTCACTACATTCTAGTGTTGTTCTCCATAGCAGGATTGGTAGCAGCTTACCACTCCCACTGCATTGAAGATATCTTGCCTTGTGTACATCATGGCATGCATTAAACTTCCCACAATTGATGCATAGGGACATCCAACCATAGCTTTCTTATCCTCAACACTTTGAGGAGACATCCCTTTAGATAGGTGGATACCGTGTCGAAGGAAACCTTTCTTGGAATTCTCTATATGAAAACATTCGAAGTTCTTCTTAATGTACCCATGTTGTGACAATCTCAAAATACTCTTTTCTCTATTTTTGAATAGCTTCAGACCCAAGATATAAGACGCTTCTTTAAGATCTTTCATCTAGAATGTATGGGACAACCAAATCTTAACGCTAGTCATCATCCATTTATCATTCCCAATGATAAGGATGTCATCTACATAAAGCACAATGGACACAATGGTGCTCCCACTAAGCTTCTTATACACACATGGTTCATCAAGATTCTGAACAAAATCATAACTCTTTATGATTTCATCAAATCTGATGTTGCAGCTCTGAGAAGCTTGTTTAAGCCCATAGATAGATTTCTTCAGCTTGCATACTTTTCCTTCCTCGATTATGAAGCCATGGAACTTCTCCGTATAGATATCCTCCTTGAGGTATACATTGAGGAATGTCGTCTTGAAATCCATATGCTATATGCCGTAGTCAAGATATGCAGCTATAACTAGTCGTGCCCTGATGGATTTAAGCATATCCACATGAGATAATGTCTCATCATAGTCGATGACTTATCTCTGTGTGTAGCATTTGGCTACGAGTCGTATCTTGAAGGTCTCTACCTTCCTATTAGGTCCCCTCTTTATATTGAAGATCCATTTACACTCAATGGATTTTACCCCTTTAGTTGTATCCTCTAGGGTCCATACATCATTCTTGTACATGGAGTCTACTTAAGACTTCACTACTAGCATCCATCTATCCATGTCGTGATCCGCGAGTGCTTCATCAAATGAAGTTGGATCACAATCAGTTTCGCCTGACACATGAAATATGTACCTTCCAGGTAGTGCAGCAACCCTCTTACTCCTTCGAAGAGATACGGGTGCTTCATCTATATTCACATCTTCAGTTTCTAGTTCATGAAGCCTAATATCCTCACGGGATTCAATGTATTTATTTACGTCATTTTTGTCTAGACTCTTAAAGAAGTCATCCTCCAAAAATTTTACATCTCTAGAGACAAAAACCTTTTGAGTTTCAGGATCATAAAGTTGGTATCCAATACTGTCCTTTACATACCCAATTAGTAGCACTCTTTAGTGCGAGATTCTAGCTTATTTACATCCATGTTCTTTACATGGACCAAGCAACCCCAAATCCTCAAGTTTTTAACACTGGGCTTGGTTTCAAGCCAAAGCTCATGAGGGGTTTTGGGTATAAATTTGCTAGGAATCTTGTTTAGGATATATGTTGCAGTCTCTAATGCATATCCCCAGAAATTGAGAGGTAAGTGTGTTTTGCTCATCATTGAACAGACTATGTTCGTGATGGTCCTCTTGTGTCTTTCAGCAACACCATTCAGTTGGGGAGTTCTAAGAGGAGTAAGATTGGATACAACTCCTCTGTTTGAGATATTCCTTAAATTCATCTGAGAGGTACTCGCCACCTCGGTCATATCGAATCTATTTAATCTTCCTATCAGTTTGGTTCTCAACCAAAGCCATGAATTCTTTAAGCTTTTCAAAGGTTTCATATTTATGATGTAATAGGAAGATAAACTCGTATCACAAATGGTCATCCATAAATGTCAAATAATATCGATATCCATTTCGAGTCATGGTACTGAAGGGGCTGCATACATCGATATGTATTAGGTAAAGAATACCCTTGCATCGTGTAACCTTGTTACGAAAGGTAGGTAAAATTTGTACCTGTAGAAAATCTAAGGGTCCATCCTTTATCAATCTATTGATCTTATCAACAGATAAATGACTAGACCTTCGATGGCAAATCATGTTCGAATGATTCCATCCTCTCTCGTTCTTTTTAGTGTTTTTATAAGTGTGTTTACATTCATGATAGATTCATAAATGCACAATTCATAGAGTCAAACAGAAGTTAGAATACCATCCACAACATATTTATCATAATGATTTATGACAAGTTTATTATAGAATAAGAACAAATATCCATTTCTAACCAACTTAGATAATATATTAAATTCCTTCTAACATTTGGAACATAAAGACATTCTTTAAGTACTAGGACTCTTTCACAAGATAATGATAGTTTGCAGGTCCCAACGACGACTGCTGGAACAGTTGCATCAAATCCTATTTGGATGACTATCTCCCCTTCATCAAGATTTCTAGTCTCCTGAAATAGATGCAACAAATTGCATACACGAACAGAAGCACCAGAATCAATGATCCAACTGCCTTCTCGTCCTACGAGAAAATTGATTTCAATGATGAAAGTAGATTTTATACTTGTTGGGGCTTTACCTTTTGACGAATCCGAAAATGTCGCTTTTAAAAAGTTGTTTTTATCGTGAAGTGCGTAAAAATTATGTGTCGTGCGTTGTAGGCGGCAATCGGAATCGGTCAAGAAAATATCTCAAATAATTGATTCAATTTTTAATATCGTGGTTTTATGTTTATTTTACTTGGGCAAGTCCCAAGGTCGATCACAAGGAGGCAAAGGAACAACCTAGAGAGATGTCTATCAAAGTTCATTCACGGTTTTCAAGGCGGTCTTCTTTTGGAATTTTCAATGTAATAAAGGGTGCAATATGCAAAATCGGCCTATTTTAGGGACTAAAATGTGAATTACGTTCAAATGATGTCCGAAAAATATGAAATTAGGCCACGATGTAAATTATGATGAAATGAGTGCACTATAATTTTTTTGGAATTTTTGGATGCAATATGAATTTTTTATGGATTTTTAAATGCAAACAGAATGATTTTCAATATTTAATTATAATAAATATTAAATCTACTTATTTTCAAGAAAATTATCTAAGATCTATCACTAGGTGACGGATCTCAGAAAAATCCTAAACCTTGAAAATGTGGGGTTTATACCTATTAAAAATTAACTACTAAAAGATGCAAAATGATTTTTACAGGACAAAATATGTATCCAAATGCAAATCTTTTTGGGCACACTGTTAAGGATAATTAACTCTACAATGTATGATTTTTCGGGGATTTTTAGAGCAATGGTTAATCAACTATGAATTTCAGAGCAAGAAATGGGCAAAATATGCAAATTTCCACAAAACAATTATTTATTAATTAACCATCAATCAAAAAAATACCCACATCATGTCAAAGTTTAGAGAATCAATTAACAAACATCATGCTATTTTTGGATTAATAAAATAATGCAAAGAGAAGGTCCACAAATATGGGGGAACGCAGGGGTCTGATTGTAATATTTAAATAAAATAAACAAGTAAAGGAAACTGCAGTGGGGGGCTTTTCTGAAATTACCAATAACTCCGGGGTGAATCTGCAAAATTCCCAAGGGGTCACGTGCGTGACACGTGACCCTTGGGCGGTAGGGGTTGTTGCGTAATATGAGAGTCTTCTGGGGTCTTACTGTAAAATTACCAAATGGTCATGTGTTGTGCACGTGACCTTTGGGCTTCTGCGAAATGGAGAGGGATTCCAAGGGCGCCGACGCAATACATCTCCTCGCTCACGTGCTAAGCACGTGAGGAGGGTCTCGGCCCTGGGGACCGGGGCGATAGCGGCGGAGGGCCGCTCCAGGCAGAGGTGCCGGCGATCTTCGAGGCGGCTGGTGGATGGTTCGCCGGCACGACGAGGCTGTGGCAGTGGAGAGCCTCCGGTGGAAGGCTCCAGCTACTGGTGAAGAAGACGGTCTTCGCAGAGGTGGTGGGTGATGCTCCTGGTGGTTGCTGGGCGTAGGAGCGTGGGCTGGCAGAGGCAAGCCAATGGTAGACACACGGCCGGCGGTCGTCAGGGAAGAAGTGGAACGTTGATGGCGTAGGTCGAAGTCGCGGCGGAGGTGTTGGCTGGCTGTCGTCGGCGAAGTAGCTGGTGGTGTGGCCGACACACGGTCGTGGGGCGTCAAGGAAGCGGCTGCGTGGCGGAGTTGGTGGGCGACGGCGGTTGTCGATGAAGACTGGAGCAGATGGCTGGTGGCTTGGAGTCGGTGATGGCGAAGCGTTGTCGAAGGCGAGGTCGGCGAAGCGAATAACTCGAGGCGGAAGAAGAGAGAGAGAGGGAGAGAGAGATAACCTGGAGGGGTCGGGCTCCACGGCGAGTGGCCGGAGCGGGGCAGCGGCTCGGGGCGGAGCTGCGATGAGGGGTTGAAACCCTCGGATCACACCGGCGAGGGGGCTTGCTCACTGGTTGTCACTACCGGAGACGAGGGACTCGACGAAGATCGGCGGATGGGGAGGCTCGTCGGCGGAGCGGTTCTTTAAATAGGGTGTCGGATGGTGCCGGAGATGGAAGGAGATCGGGGGCAATTTGGGGGATCGGCGATGGATTTGACGAGGGTGCGGAGATGGAAGGTGGCGATGGGTGAAATCGTCGAGGGGGTGATCGCGGGGCGACGCGAGATTTGGGGGATCAGCCGAGGGATTCGTGGGGAAGGGGATCCGCGGCGGTCGGAGCGGGATATGATGAGGCGGCGGTGCGAGATTCGCGGCGCGGGGCGGCGGAGTTCCCAATTGGGAAGGGAGGCCTGGAGAAGATGACTGTGGACCGTCCGATCGGCCGAGATCGAACGGTCCATGTTTGGACACGTGGCAAGTGGAGGTGAAACGAGGGAGGGCGCACGTGCGGAGCACGTGCTTGGGAGGCACGTGCCTCGCACGTGCATGGTTTTTAATTTAATTTTTTTTATAAAATGAATTATAAATAAAGCCAAAAAAGGCTGACACGTGGCGGCACCAGGTGCTGCCACGTGTCAGCACCACAAAATTCGAAAATAAAACATTTTGTAAAATCGATAAAAAATAGTAAACGACCTCAGATCAAAAACGTTTCTTCACAAAAGTTGCTCGTCTCGATGAGATCTACAACTTTCATGAAGACATCAAAGCCAAAATCGATCATTTGCATAAAGTGAATTTTTGGGGTATCCCATGTACATAGAACACCTTGATTTTAGGGTTTTGTAATTTTTATGTCATTTTTAAGACAGATAAAAATCCGGAAAAAATTACGGTAAAATCAAAGATAAATAAAGATGCCTTAATCTAATTTTTTGGATTTTTATTAATAGATAAAATATGTACATAAAATATTAGGTCAAAAATAGCTAAAGTATACAATATACAAAAGAGGCCCAAAACCCAACTTTCACATATGAGCTCCGATTCACTTGAACTTGGTCTCATTTTGAAGGTAATTGAATGTACATTAGTTCAAAAGTGAGTAGGATTAAAACAGACACTGGATGAGGAAGATATGGGGCTTTTAGTCCGAAAATCCTGAAATTAGGGTTTGGGTTTTCGGTCAGCTTATTTAGGTTAGTTATTTTTTTGTATTTTTCATTTATTCTTGTTAGTGATATGTACACAGTGGAGGTGGTTTTGTGTTATTTGGAATTAGCATGAATGGGTTAAAAATTCGGGAAGTTAGGCTATTTACAGGTCATTTTTGGCATGGATTTTTGGCTTCTTATTTTGTGCAAATTTTTGTGCTAAAATGCAATTCTTATGAAATCATGCACTAATGCTAATTATGCAGAATAGATGCAAGAATGTTGTTGATTTTGAGGGTTTTGAGCTTAAGAAATGAGATTTAGAGTGATGAATACTAGATTCATCACCTTTCTCTATAGTTTTCAGATATTCTAGGCAGTTATGCTTCCAGTGGCTCAACTTCTTGTAGTGTATGATAGACATCGGTCTTCTTTGATGTTATCAGTGTGGAAACTTGAGAAGATGAGCCAACAACTTGACTCTTCTTCTTTTTCTTCTAGACCAGATCCTTCCTAGCCCCATGCTTTCGAATGTGGTTCCTTTTGACTTATGCAATCATTGCACTGCTATCATGATCCTTTTTCTTCATTATGTCTTCTGCATACTTTAATGAAGCCATGAGTTTAGCATTGTTAACCTCAACTTATTCATGTGGTATGATACCAAAATGTTAGCGAAAGACTTGGGTAGAGATAACGGAATGAAATAAGACTACATTTTGCATCCATCTGAGCCTCAAGAGTATCCAATTCCGAGAGATGACCAAACATTTTGATTAGATTCTTTCGAACTGAAGTCCCTTTCTTGCAGTGAATAAGTTCTTTCTTTATATTGTAATGTTGAGTGCGGTTCACATCACCGAACATATCTTCCAGCTTCAACATTATATCCTAGCAACCATCCATGTCTACATGTTGCTTCTGTAGCACATTGGACAGAGATCCCAATATATAACACATGGCCAATGAATGATCTCCACCATATTTTTCATTGAATTTTAGTTCTTCCAATATTGTAGGGTTTGTGTGCTTGTTCTTGTGAGCACATATCCAATGCTCTCTGCAAAAAGAACAAGTTCCAAATTTTAGATCCAGTCCAAATAATAGAGTCCGGTCAACGGGTTGACCTCCAAAATCATGTTGAGCAAGTTCATGAATTTTATGTCTGAAATTATGAATGCACTAGATTAGAACATATAAATCATTATATATTCAAAATTTAAATTCTTTTATTAAGGATTTTTAATCAAATTAGTCTTGCCTTTTCAACTTTGAAAGTTCATTACCTTATTAAACTTTCAAAGCAAGAGATATACTTACCATTATATCTCTAGCAGGATCTGGGATCTCCTTTTCTACCTTTGTTACATCCCAATTATACGAGAAATAACAACTTGGGTAAAAATAACTGGGAACTCATTCTACCTTGCAAGTCCAACTTGCATTTCCCAATTCAGTCCGGGCCCACCATCCCTATGGTGATGTTGACCCATTGTTAATTGAATCAACCAACAATAGGAATAGAACTTTCTATGTGCAATCCAATATCGCCTCAATTATATGAGGAGCAATATTGGGGTCACTATGTGTATAGACTTACTCTTTCGAGAAGTAAAGAGCATGATCCATGTGCTATTATATCGGGAGCTATCGCTTTGAATATGCTTCTCCTACATACAATCCATGGCAACAGAACACTTTGCCTTGATGGGAGACCATGGATGTCATTTATATGATCCTCCAATTTATATGATCCTCCATATCTTATGAATATCCATTTCTCACTTTTATTCTTTCATTTTAGCCTTAAATCTGTAGCTAAATGTGTGTATATAACATTAATCGGATCAAAATAACATCCATTTATCGATACGTACATACATGTTGTATAAATACATGCATTTAATTTCAAAATAAAAGAATAAAGGAAAGAAAAGAAAAAGAATGAAGTGTCAAAGACACTGAGTGACCCTAGACCCCGAGGCACAATCATCATGATGACTTGGTCAATAAGGAATAAAGTAGGGAAAGATAGGACGGAGAAAATGAATAGAGTACACTCATAAAACCCTAATTCATTTACTAACTAATGCCATTTTGGATCTATTTTATTCTCCATGATTTACCTCAAATAATAAAACCCTCTATATGAATATTGTACATAAAAATGCAAAGAAAAATACAAATATTAATTTCACACAAAAATAATACACAGTGCACCTGAGACACTGATGAAAGAGATTTTCTATCGGTCTTGCATTCCCCACAAAGTGGGAACGCAGTTGCTGAGGCGACCAACAAAAGACCTCGATCAATCAACAATTAACCCACAATAAATGTATGCAATGAATATCCAAAAATGTGGAGTTAAAATTTATTATAACTCTACATGTAAATGTGTATAGGTGTAAGTACAGGTAGAGGTCGAACACTGGGAGGCGAATGGTTGTATATGTTGTGTAATTATTCAATCCATTGTTCATGTCCAATTATTGTTTTTGTGGGTTTTTGGTTTTTACATTTTTTTATATTTATTTTTCTTTATAATTTTTATTTTGTTTTTATATTTTATATTTTTTATTTTCTTTTTATATTTTTAATTATATAATATATAGATATGCATACATATATATAAAGAGATATATATATATATAAGAAGAGAGAGAAGAATACTATCATAAATATATATATAGACATAAATACTAAAAATATATATAGATGTAATTTTTTTTTGCTTTTTAATATTTTTTTCTAATTTTTTTTGTTATTTTTCTGGAATATTTCTAATTTTTATGTATTTTTAATTTCAAAAATGTCCCTCATATAGGACTAATTAAATAACCGAATATAATTTGGGTTTTAAAAATATAAAATAAACTCCAAAATAACCCAAATTAATTTTAATACATTAATAGTAACATATAGATAATTATAAAAGAGAATATATTTTTGGGGTTTTTAAGGGTTTTTCTATTTTTTGTTGGATTTTGGAGCTTTCTAATTTTTTATTTTTCTTTTTCATATTTTTAGGGTTTTTAAATTTCTAGACTCAATATATATAAATATAACATATATGATTTTTTTGGAATTTTTCAAAAACATTTTCTAATTTTTTTGTATTTTATAATTTAGACAGTACAAAAGGGCTCTCTTTTCATTTTTAATAATTAGGAAAAATGCAAAAAATGCAAAATAAAATATGGGCGTGGAAGATCATCACATAAAGCATCTATCCTAATTTTTGTGGAATTTTAAGAGCCTCATAGGTATTTTTAATAAATAGATAAAAGACACAAAAATAAACATTTATTTATAGTTTTGGGACTGATTTCCAATATACAAAAACTGCCAGGGTATCCATGCAAATTTCACGCGCCTCACGTGGGACTGCACGTGAGGCGCGAAGGGACCTAAATGCAATTCTCAGAAACTCAGGGTCCTTTCAGCAAAAATTACAATTATTTTACAACGTTAAAAATTATTTACAGAATTAAAAATTAAATACAAAAAGAGCGAGGGCTAAATATGCAAATTACCCCCAAAGGCGCTTCATATGATGGCTGGTCTTCATCCACTAATCCACGTGGCGCCTCTACGTGGGCCGATGACGATTCGTGATCCACGGCTGAGATTAGATCACTCGCGTGATCTGACGGTATGAGCGCTGGAGGATCTGACGGCTGAGACTCAACCTGGGCCTTCGTCTTCATCCAACGGCTGGGAGCTGGCTTGGAAGAACAGGGAAGAAAGCTCGGCAGGGCGAGCTTCTTCCTCCTCGATCTCGCTCCTCCGCCGGTCATCGCTGCACTTGAAGGTCCCAGAAGCTTCCTGGGAGGTTGTTTGATCTGCTGGAGGTGTTGGATCGGACCGAAGTACCCTGGAGCGGCGTCACGAGCTCGGAGAAGAAACGCAGCTCCAGGTACCTCAGCCGGCCTTGGAATCGTTTCTTGGTGCACTTCAACGCATCTAACCTGCACAGGAACAAAGCATGGCTCGAGGGCTGCGCCCTCGACCTGAAATCGAAGCTGTTGGCGCAAAGAATGAGCGAGATGGCGAAGCTCCCGGCGGGCGACGGAGCTGGAGCTTCGATTCGTAGATCCAGGGTGGGATCCGATTGGACAGGATGGTCTAGAGGTGAAGAAGACGGTAGGGAACGAGATGACGATGGAAGGGCGGTCGGAAAACAACGAGGGTACTGTGGAGAAGTCGCCGGAGCTGAGCTCCGGCGAACTTCGAATTACCTTAACTAAGCTAATCTAAGAACCTAAATGCGAAATAAACGACGAAATTGAAATACATGAACGAAAACCTACCTAAAAATAGTAAAGGCGCAGCTCGACTTGGCCGGAGGGCCAAGGAGCAGGACGGCTGCCGGAGCGCCGCAGTGGGTGCAACCACCACCATCTCCAGTCGATTCAAGGTGCCGGCGGCATCCTCCTATCACGAGGAGCACACCTGGGACTGAATTCAAGGAAGAAAATGGGGCGAGGCTGACCAAACTTGGAGAGATGGCGGAGGTTCCTTATTTATAAACAAGATAGCACCCTTATTTGACCGGGCCAGATTAGAGAATCGGTGGTATGTACAAGGGATCCAGGATCACGGCGAGAATCTAGGATGATCAGAGAAGATCTTTCATGGAGGATTCGAGTGCGATGGGTGGACGAGACGTCCATGAAAAAAGGATGAAAATCAGGGAAAAGATGGGCCTGACGGGAGTCAGAGGCGCAGGGGGGAGTTGACCGGAGGTCAACTTTCCCTGGCCCCTGATTGGTCCACATCGAACCGATCTTGACCTATTTATTTAACATAATAAATGAATTAATTAGATTTTGCATATAAAATAAAAATTGTTTATTAATTAATGTAGTATTTATTTATGCTTTTTATTTATTTTTTTGAAGTATCTTATTATGGTTTTAGTAAAATAATGTATTTACAAGTATATTTATATATATTTATTTTTATTTTGTTTATTTTTTTTATTATTTTATTTTTCTTATTTTATAAATTTATAAATTATTTTTGTGAGTATAAATATATTTTTATTTAATTTTTAGGAGTTTATTTACATTTTTAAATAAGTAAGTATATGTATATGTAGGTATACTTATAGGTATTTTACCTATGTATTATATACATTTTATTTATTTAATGAATTTTATTTGTTTTTATTTGGATTTGTATTTTTAATAAGTTATATATGATATAGACATTATTATAAAAGTATAGATGAATAAAAAAATAAAAGAATAAAATCCCCTTTTATTTATGTACATTCTTAACATAGGTATTTTACCTATGTATTACATAAACTTATTTTATTTTAGAAATTCTTTTTAGTTTTCTTTTAATTTTAATATGTACATGTATTCTATATATTGTTTACAAAATTATAAAAATATAAATTTATAGAAAGTATAAATATTGAATAAAGTGAATATTTTAATCAGTCATATATACAAGGTGGACCAAAACCTAACTTCTACAGATGAACTCCAAAAAATATGAAACTAATTTTATTAAATAGTTCATGAAAGCTATATACAATTAAAGGTGAGTTTGGGTGATTTGGAGTTTTTATTTGCAAGATATGGGTCTGTGAAGTTGAGATTCTTGCTTTTTATTCTGGGTATAAAATGTATACTGTGGGTCCTTTTTACACAAACTCAATTTTGTATTTTTATTTACATTATTATCTACAACTTTCATGTACGAAGTTTCTTTATTTGATGAATAAATAATTATGTACAAAATAGGTGTCAAAAATGCATAAATAAATGAATAAATAAATGAGGTATTTATTGTTTACTGGCCCTTATCTCCCCCTACTTTGTTCCTTGTCGACCAATTCCATGCTGGCCTTGGTCTCGGCGTTTGGGTCATAAAATATCTTCAATATTTATTCCTGTTTCTTTTCTTTTCTTTATTCTATAATTTTGGCATTAAAAACCTTATTTTATGTACAATAAATACAATAAATAATGAATGCTATTATGTACAAATTGAGGCTATTTAAATGCATTTGCTGGGGTTTTTAAGGCCAAAATGATAGAATAAAGGTGATGAAATGGCGATTCATCAGACACACAGAACAAAAAACCATAAACAAAACTTCCCAAACTTGTATCTCTCCATACAGACTCAAAATTGACTAAACTCACCTTTATTGTTCATAAAATTTACTAATATATTTAGTGAAGGTGGTTTCATTTAATTTGGAGTTGAGATACAAAAGTTGTCTTTTGGGTCCCTATTGTAGTGTAGACATGTATATTATAATCAATATATTTATTCTTTATATTTTTTACTCTCTTATATTTTTATATACTTGTAATTTTTTTTAAAAATACATTGCAACAATAAAATTAGAATAAAACCATTAAAAAACATTAAAATAAATAATATGTTATAATACATAGGTAAAATATGCATATATAAACCATATACATATTTATTTAAGTAAATAGATAAAACTAGAAAAATTAACTAAAAATATGAAAAGGAGTAATTAAATAAAATGTAAATATATAAAATATATATAATAATAAATATAAATACAAAATGGAAATAAAATGCACTAGATACAAGTATATAGACATATGTATATACATGTAAATATTAGCATGTTATAAATAACTTTGTGAAAATAAATAAAAATGCTCTAAAAATACTACATAAAATAATAAACATTTTCTATGATTTAAAAAAATTATTAAAATTATTCATTATTTATATTTTATTTAATAAATAATTTCCATCATTTATTTTCTAGTTGGTCAATGTGGACCAACCACGGTGTAAGGATTGTTGACCTATGGGTCAACTGTCCTTGCATCCACCCGCTGTCTTTGTCAGAACCTCACCTACAATCTGATTTCTCCCATATTTTGGGCCTAATCCGTGTCGCGAGGAAGCTTGCTTCCTTGACCAATTTTTTGCAGGCTACTCCCTTCAATCGTGTCATACCTCTGGCATGCCCTATCGATCATGCCATTAGTTGCAATCTCATGTTCAAACCATGCCTTCACCTCTGTTTATAAATCAACCCAAGCCTGTTATTTTTTATTTTTGATCCTTCTTGGTACCTTAAATCATCATATCTCTTTGTAGATAGGTTGAGCTTGGTGACAGTTCGCTCCATATCTTATTTGCAGCGTGTTAAGGGTGTCATTGGAGTGATCCACACGTTGTCGGAGCTTCGTCAGTGAGGTCTTTGCTCCCTGACCTCCATGTATGAGCTATCCCTTTTCTTGCATCTTTAGGTAGACTTTAGTTCCGATGTTCATTTCCCATTGTTATTTTTTGCATTTATTGTTTGTAGTAGCTTCAATATGTAGGTTAGGTTCATCAGAGCTCTATAGTTTCGACCATCATCCACACTTGTATACACCCTATTCTGACTCCGCTCGGCATAGCTCCTTCTTCCCCTTCACCTTCTCCGCTTCCCTTTCCACCCAGACCACCTCGACTCCCATTGAATCAAGCCAACACTCTCCTTTCACCGCCACATACCAGAGAGATCCCCTTTCACCTCATTCTTCCACCATTCCATCTCAATAAAGGGCCTACATCTTCTCCCTCGTCGCCTAAGACTTTTTATGCAAGTAGCAACTTCAAGTGCTTCGTCTGGAAGCCAAACAGATCGACACAAGGATATCCAAATTCCCCAATTTGACCTGCATCTCTAGGACCCTATAAATGTGTTCTAGACCTATTTGATGTTACCATTAGTCGTGGCAAGCCTCCAGAAGTTCATCGAGCATATCCAAGGTCGAGAAGACCGTGGGAGATGCGAGAGGGAGAAAATTGAAGCTCTCGAGGGACTTGTTCTTTAGATGTTCTTTATGAGTCTCCCATCACCATCAGATCAAGAACAGTTTCTCCAGGTGTGTACTGATTGTCAGATTGAATCGACTTCCATCGTCAGATCTCCATTGAGATCTAATCTCAAACGTCCATCGACGAAGGGGTATCAGCCATCCATACATCTACATGTGGATTAGTGGCATCATCAACACTGTTGGATGGCACATTATTGGGTAAATATCTTAGAGCACCAACTGCCTTTGTAAATTTATCTTTTCATCTTGTAATTATTAATTTTATTGTAAATATTTATGTATATTTTGCTTAGAGGCCACCACACTTCTTGAAAATTGCAAAGTGGTCCTCACGCTTCATGTGTGGCGCCACATGAGGCATTGTGAATATTGTAGTTAAGCCCATACGACTTTATTTATTTTATTTTAGTCTATAAATTTCTAAAATTAGTGTTAACCTTTGGGGTAAATTTCACGGAGACACCTGTAATATATTTTTATTGCATAAATATCCTTGATTGGATTGTATTTGTTTATTTAGTTTTCTATTTATAGTAATTAGCTCATGTGCTCTATCAATTTTGGGAGAATGTTTATAATGCTTAACATGACGCTCATTCTCTCCATAATTTTTATTAAGCATTTTATTATATTTTACTATTTATCAAAAATAGAATCAGAGTTATTTATTCCCTATTTAGATATAAAAATATAAAAAATATACATTCAAAATTCCAAAAAAAATTATATAGCATATATTACTATATAATATACCTCCATACCAAAAATCAAAAAATATAAAAGGAAAATACTAAAAATTGGAAAAACATAAAAGCCAATAAAAATCATAAAAAAAGTTCTTGTAAAATATAAAAGTATTTATTTTTGTTCTTATATATATATGGGAAAAGGGAGTATGCACCGGCGGGTACAGCTAACTAGCTACACCCAGCCATTTTTCTTATTGTTTTTTTATTTTTTTTTTGAAAAAAAACTTATGGATATTTACTTAGTTTATTGACAAGAATATGTGTTTCAAATTTCATGCAAAACAAACACTCCTAGCATGCCCATCTAGATATGGTCAATTTCAATAATTCTGAAACCGTTAAAATGTCATAGCCTTGATGGAGATGACAGAAATGTCAAATTTAGTTGAAATTGGTATGATATCATGGTGATATATGGTGATTTAAACCTCCCCAGGTTTCATTTCAAAAACACAAAAAACCAATGAAAAAAATGATCGGGTGCAGCTAGTTAGCTTCACTCGCCGGTGCAGCTTCCCCAACCCCTATATATATTATATAGTATATAGAAAAATAGTTTTCGGAATCTTCAAATCTATTATCTATTTTTAAAACCTGAAACAATTCAACCTATTAATATACTTGTTATTTTGCTATATTTATTACATTAAAAATACCTAAAAGTTAGTCAAAGATACAAGAAAAATACAAAATTGATAAAAAAATATTAAAAACAAAAACCATTTATTTTTATATTTTGACTATATATATATCTATATTTAAAAATATAAAACCCTATATAGACTATATATACTTAATAAGAATTATATACTTATTATTAGTAGTATTATTATTTATAAATATCTAATATATATTAAAAACCCTTAAAAAATAAAAAGGATCATTCTTGTATATATTTCCTTATATTTTTATATTTTTATTTATTATATACCTTATATATTATTTATTACGTATATTATATTATTATATATAGTTACATATTATATCTTTAAAAAGAAAAAGAAGCTAAAAATTACAAAATTAAAAAGGTAATAAAAAATTAAAAATCTAAAAATATAAAAAAATTAAAAAAATGTAAAAATTAATTAAATAAATAAATATAAATTAAAAGCCCACAGAAAATTGAAAAGGTTGAAACAGTACAAAAATAATTTTTATTTATTTTCATTAATTGGCAATAATTATACCTATTTGTGATTTGCTCTCAGTGGTTCGACCCCTACACTTATTGTCTATACACATCTTTATGCAGGGTATACACATTCCTTTATTGTTTATCATACATTGTAGGTTGATTGTTGACGTATCGAGAATCGAGAAAGCGGTTGATACATCGATTATCAAACCTGACTTATCGAGCACCACAATCCCTCCAAGTCCGGATGTTATACACCTCTCTACGAAAACTAGCTACCAATATCTCATTCAAATTTTAATTAATTATTAAGAATTATATTCACATAATTAATTCGTCGAAGGGAATTACATCTCTATTCATAATAGATTGTTTATTTTAATTAGATCTAATTAGTTGATCACATTGAATAAATCAACAATCAAATTTAACCAACAAATACTTAGGGTTTGCTTGATATTACTATATAGTATACAACCTCACATAAAATCGTATTATTCCAATCAGTTGATTAAAGTACGTAGAGACTTCTCGTGCTACCTATCCTTGAAACGGAACAAACCAGGTCGGATGGATTATGCTAACAGGGAGCGCTTCCACTGCGGTGCATGGTGTCAATTAAGTAAATTATTATCATATCCACATCCTAGATGCCATCACCGAATCAATTCAAGATAGCATTTGTATGAAAAGGTTTTATCGGTTACATGCTTTTTGTGACCGACATGATACATATAAAGTAATCACTCAGAAATCTTAGGCATCTTAAAGCATTTTTAAATATCCTAAATCTCTAGTCATATCAAGCAAATATATTTTGCATGTAAAAGTTGACCTACAACTATTGTAGGTTAAAGTAGGTTTTTTATCATGAATCATTCATTCAATGGCGGTTTATGTTTAATAAAATATTTTCATAAATATTAAGCATCAATCCAATCATGACAAATTCATAATTTACTTGATTTACATTGAATATTAAATACATTTAGAAAGCAATCTTGATGATCATATCATCATCCGACCCATCTCTACTAAATATGGAATATCTAGGGCAATCAGAGTCGGAATCATGCAAAATAGATTCAGGTGGTTTCATGTTTTAATTCTATACTTAATTAAGTATTTATTTCATATTTCATGACAAGAAAATTATAACCAAAAATTAATTTGTTATAGATTCGTGAATACATGCAAAAACAATCTCACTGTGGGAACTTTTTGAATTTTTAGTTATACACCTTTGTTGCCAACTATTGGATACTATTTTGGGGATATATTTAGACATTCTAAATACATCTTATTATCCAAAAAAATCATCCAAATAGTAATAATAGCTTTTTATTTTAGTGAAAAACAATTCAAAACATGCATCATATGCAAAAACTACGAGTCCCTGCTCAACCGATATACAAAATCTTGTTCCCATAAGGTTTGGATCATATCCAATACCATTAACAAGGTTCTGATACAACTTGAAGGCTAGGGTTTCAGGCTTAGCACATCACAAAAGCATGAAGATCGTATGATATGCGATCAAGAGCGACTAGTCATACTAGTTGCTCGGAACAATAGAATTTAAAATTTTTAAATATATGAAACCACGTGATATGAGAACACTTTCTCATATCATGTCATCAATATCGCAAGCAAGTAATAGGATTACCTCTGAAGCATGTTTGCAATCATGTATTCTTTAAGCGAAGAGACCTCCTGCCTCAAGTTCGATCCGATGAAGGATGCACTTATGAGTACATGGATGAGACGTGTACTTTCCGCAATCCGAATTGAAGATCTAAGCACAGAGTCTCCTGGTTTCATAGCACGAAATATATTTCCTTAATCACGAGCAAGATGCACCAAAGAAGGCGGAGATCCATGGGCAGTCGATCCGGCAGTACAATGGCGTCGCGACGACTGCAATCTTTCTAGGTCAATATGGTGGATGGTCGCAATATTGAGAGAGACGGGGCGTGTATGAGAATATATATAGAGAGAAAGAGTTATTTCTATTGCAATTGTTGTTAAAGAAAGAGCAAAAACTTGCCTTTCTCTTATAACAAATTGGATATCGAAGGATCTTAATCCATGTGCACATAATAAGTGATGATGTAGATTATTTTGTGATTTCAATCAATGATCATGATTTTATTGCATAATTTACAACAAAAAATAATCAATTTAAAATAAATTAAATATGTTACCAATTATTTACAATACATTTAATTAATTCAAATCAATTTCTTGTGGAAATAAAGGAAAGAGGACAAGCCTACTTCCCTTAATAGAGTGGACGACCATACAAGGAGTAGGACTCCATGGTTGTCCACCTTAAAGAGGAAGGTGACTCTCTTCTTCCTTAAATGAGAGATCTCATATCTCTCCAAATATTCCAAATATGCAACAACTATTGTTGCGGAATTATTCGCTAAAATAATTCCAAATTATTTTGTGATGATTTCAATCATGCCATCGACTCATATTAATAAATTCAATATAAAATATAAATTACATTTACAATTAATTGTTCAATGTGAATCCAGTTCACATCAACATTTAATTTATAAATACTATTTATAATTAAATATCCACATCATATAATAAATCATATTTATAATATTTATGATTATTATGGATATCCACATTAATTATATCCTTGATAATTAATTGTATTCAGTTATCTTAGATGACTATTCTCATGTATCCAAATAATATAATCACATTCATGTTATTCATGATAATTAAATTACATTTAATCAACAATTTTTCAATGCTTAGATATATTATCAACAATGAAATTATTCTTGAATTCTTTCAAGAATAATGTGATTTCTATGTTGATACGTGGAGATAAGGACTGGACGATTGTACATTCCATGTATAGTAACTTGGATTGAGATCATATCTCAAATATAGATCTTGGGGACCTCTCAAAAATGTTTGATTAAATCAAACTGTAAATCTACTCTTCTCATTGCATCTGAATCACATGCAGATCAATGTCCAACATTTGGATTAAGATTGGATTACTAATCTACTGAGAGGAGATACTAAAATCCATACATGTTTCATCACTCCTTTGAAATGGATGTGTCATGATTATACAAACATTTACGATCGCATCACCTCGATTATTCCTAATACCCGTACATCCTGCATACTAGAAGACCTATAATAAACTTGAAGTTTTAGATCATATTTAGATTGTCTTCTTTAGGACTTTATCATTAAGTTTCTCATTTGATCATTTGGAGTTGGTATCAATAATATGATTTCCAAAAACATATATCATACCTACAAATTATTGTCATGCTTCCAAAGCAAGACGACCCTGCATGGAATTTGATCGGTCACAATACCTCATGAGTGAGCTCATGTATTCTGGTTCAGTAGTGAACCTATATGATCCCTTTGAGAGATCATATTACTCATATGCCATTGTATGCACACTAACTCATCGGTGTATAGACCTTTATTAGGTCATCAACCTAATGGTCTGCTTATTTACATACTTAGATATATAATATTACATCTATCTCCAGTCAGAGGATGTGTGCCTATATCGTGACAGCATACGACATAGGTCTTGTTTATCTCTATCTCGTTAAGTCAACTAGTTAACCTAACTTATCTGACACTCTGAATCTCTATTCTTATGCAGAGGACATGGATCAAGAGGTCTGTCAAATATTAGACTTTAGAGAAGGATTGACATCTCCTTTTCAGGTTGGAAATCACCTCTTAACAATCATTTGATGGTGCTCAATGAGTCCTCAATCTAACTCTTTAGATATCATCCAAGCACCAGCCTATGTGATTCAACCATTGAATCAACAGTTGTATGATTATTTAGATGTCCATGGTACATAACCCTAATTGTACTAAGGGACCTTATAAGTACATTCATTCATTAATCTCAGACAGTGAGTGAAATAAACAAATAACCTTTATTGACATATCAAAAATTACAATAATATATGTTCTAGGAACGGTTCACCCAGAGCTCACATGGCTAACAATGTGTGGTTCATCTCACCAAACATCTCTTTCAGCTTCATCATCATATCATGGGCATTCTCCATGTCCACATGTTACTTCTGACGCACATTGGATAGATAGCCCAGAATATAACATTGAGCCAACGAGTGTTCTTCATCAAATATTTCATTAGATTTTAATTCTTCCACTGGCATAGGGTTCACATACTTGTTCTTGATCAGCACATAATGGATGTGCTTCGTAGAGAGTAAGCTCCAAATTCTGGAGCCAATCGGAATAGTTTAACTCCGTCAACTGGTTAACCTTCAAAAACTTTCTAAATGGATTCATGGATTTCATATATGAGATTAAACATTTACTTATTAGAACATATATAGATAATTATATATTAATATTTTATTTCTCTTATTAAGGAATTTTAATTTAAAGTTGTCTTGCTTTTTAATACTTTGAAAGTCCATTCCCTTTTTCAACTTTTAAAGCAAGATATATACTTATCATTATATCTCTAGCAAGATCTGAATCTCTCTTCCACCTTTGTTACACCCTAATAATATGAGAGAAAATAATTTGGGTGAAAGAAGCATGAACTCATTCCGCCTTACAAGTCCAACTTTCATTTCCTAATTAAATTTGTGCACTCAAACCCACCACCCCTAAGGTAATGTTGACTTGTTGTCAATTGAACCAACCATCAATAGGAATAGAACTTGATATGCATAATCCAATATTGTCTCAATTATATGAGGAATAATATTATGGTCACCACGCATACAACATATCTCTTTCGAGAAGCAAAGAGCATGATCCATGTGTGCTTGTACATTGGAGCTATGACTTCGCATAGGCATCTCCATCGTAAAATCCATTGCGATGGAATCCTTCACCTAGTCGGGAGACCATGGATGTCATCATATGATCTTCCATATCCCATTCAGATTATGATTAATCATTTTGAATCAAATTCTCATGAGCAATCCTTCTAAGGGAATTCCAATCTTATTAATAATAAAATGTATATTTTATTTGGATTAATTTAATTTAATCACAATAAATCAATCATAAATCTAATGCAACCAACAAATAATTATTGCTTGATATTATTATATATTGTATACCCTCGCTAGTAGAATTTTATTCAAATTTAGTTGATATTACTTATCATACCACTTTTCCTTGAAATATATCCTCCAGGTCATACAGATTATACTTACAGGGGTTGCTTCCACCGCCTATGCGGTGCAGGGTGCTAATTAGGTAATCCATTAGCATATTCATGCCTAGACACGTTCACCATTTCAATTCGAGATAACATAATGGTACAAATTGTGCTAAGAGATTTTATGGATCTTTCGATCATGTATGATACTATATATTAATAACTAAGAAATTTAGGGATTTTAAAACCTTTTTAATTTCTCTAAACTTCTATTTATATCGAGTGAATAAGTTGTTTAACATGGAAATTATTGGACTAGAATTTTTGTAGTTTATCATGAAACAATCATTCAATCAAGTTGGTGCTTGTCAATTACTTCTGTGAATGAATGATACAACATCGAACTAGGATAAATTCCTAATTTTCATGATTTATTTTTAATGATAAACACAATAAAATTTGTCATCAAGATGGTCTAAATACATAGGGCAATCAAACTTGGAATCATGCGAAACAAATTGAAGCAGTTTTCTGGTTAGATTGTTAATATAACTCATTTATTTGTAACATGTTTCATAACTAGAAAACTGTAGCAAAAAAATTTTAAGTTACATATCTGAAATGCATGCAAAAACAACATATTACGGGAACTTTTCGAATCCAAATCGATGATCGACTGTTGACAACCTTCGGTGAAATTTTTGGGGACACGTTCAAACATTATAAACATGATTTATTGTCCCAAAAATTCGTTCAATTTAAGGCAAAATAATATCTATATCATATATGAAAAAATCAATTTGAAAATCGCATCTACGTGAACAAATAATTTTCTATGCCACCCGATCTCCAAAATCTTTTTCCCTTAGGGTTCAGATCATATCCAATACCTTTGTCTAAGGCTCTGATACCACTTGAAGGTGGGGTATTATACTCCGTGCATCACGGAAGTCTGGAGATCAAAACGTATATAATCTAGGTTGACTAGTCATACAGATCGATAGTGCAATAGAACTTAGAATAAAATTCGATGAAACCACATGGCATGGAAACAATTCCCATGTTATTTCATCATGATCACACGAGTATAAGGATTATCGCTTGAAGCATGACTGCGATCTCAAAGCCTTTAAAGGAAGAGGCCTCCTGTCTCCAGTCCGACTCGATGAGAGAGCACATGTGGATGTGTGGATGGATGTGTGGATGAGGCATGTACTTCTCACAATCCAAGGAGATGATCCAAGAAAAGAATATCCTGATTTCATCTCACAAGATTTGATGACTTCTTCAAAACACAAGACACCGAAGAATATGAAGATCCATGTGCAACCAATCCGGCAGCACAACGGTAGTGCGACGACGATCGTGATTTCCACAGACCTAAGACAATGGGGATGACCACTAGGGTTTGGGGAGAGAGAGTTGTTGTTACAACAGTTGCATGAACTAAAAGAGCTAGGGTTAGCCTCTTTTTTATAGCATAATGGATGGTGGGGATGTATTCCTAATAATGATCAATGGTTGAAGTTAAATGTAATCTTCAAAAATTATAATTGTGATCCAAGCACATTACGATTATAATTAATAAATTAATTATTAACTAATTCTCTAAAATTTAATCTCAAATAAATCTTTTCTCATGAATAAAGAGGAAAGGAGAGAGCCTCCTTCCAAAGTCGTGTAAAAGAGAAAGCTTCCTTTCCATATTGGTTGGTGACGCCCACAATAAATTGGAGAGAGACTTTCTCTCTTCAATCTCCTTTAATGTAATCTCATTACATTAAATATTTATTTATAGAATTATTTTTATCAACTAAATATCTCCAAATAATTTACACTATCATGATTGCAAATAGAAAAATGATATTTATGAATCATAATCATCCATCCAAAACTAAATGTAAATCAATTTACATTTAACTACTAAATGTGAATCCAATTCACATTAGTAATCAATTGTGAATATTATTCACAACTAATTCTCTTTATGATATTGTGGATCATATTCTCATTATCAATAATTATTGTAGGTAGTATTATCCACAGTAATCTCATCTATGATAATTAAATCTAATTTAATCATCTAAAATGTATCTCTACACATGTTTAAATAATGTGAATCATATCCACATTGCTTATAATAATTAAATCCAATTTAATTACCATTTATTCTCTTAATTTTCCAATGCTCAAATATTGTCTCTAATGGAACAATTCTTGAACTCTTTCAAGAATAGTGTGCTTTCTCCGAGGATACTTGGAGATAAGGACATGGAGACTAGATATGCCATGTGTAGTGACTTGGATAGTGAGATATAATCTCACGTCCAAATCTAGAAGACCTCTTAGAGATGTCTCATCAAGTCAGACAGAATATCCAGTCTTCTCATTACATCTGAATCACACTCAAATCAATGTCCAACATTTGGACTAAGATTGGATACCTAGTCTACTGAGTGGATTCACTAAAATCCAAAACTATTTCACCACTCCCTCAAAATGAAAGTGTCATGGTTATACAATCGATTAAAATCTCATCACCATTGATTATGCCCAATACATGTTCATCTTGCATACTAGAAGAACTTGAATAAACTTGAAGTTCTGATCTTATTTAAATTATTTTCTTTAGGGTTTTATCATTAAGTTTCTCATTCAATCACTGGGAGTTGGTATTGATCATATGCTTTATCATACCTAGAAATCCTATTATACTTCCAATGCAAGACGACCATCGATGGAATTTGGTTGGCCCCAATATTTCATAAGTGAGATCATGTCTTCCGGTACAACAGTGAACATGTATGATTCCCTTGAGAGATCGTATTACTCATATGCGCTTGTATGCACACCAGCTCGTTGATGTATAGAGCTTGATTAGGACTTCAACCCGATGGTCTTTCTAATGTACATACTTAGACATATAGTAACACATATTTCTCCGGTTAGAGGATGTGTGCCTATATTGTGATAGCATAAGACATAGGTCCTTTATATCTCGATCTTTTAAGTCAAATCTTTGACTTAACTCATCTGACACCTCCGAATATTTATTCATATGCAGAGGACCTACATAAAGAGGTTGGTCAGATATCAGCCTTTGGAGTAAGGATTGCCATCTCTTTCTCAGGTTGAAGGTCATTTCCCAACATTCATTTGGTGGTGCTACAACTCTTTAGATAGCATCTATGCACCAACCTCTATGAACGAACTATTGGATCAACAGATGTGTGATTATCAAGATAGCCATGGTACATAACCCTAATTGTACTAACTGACCTTATAAGTGCATGCATCCATTAATATCAAATGGGGAGTTAAAACTGGTAACTTTTATTGATATACTAAATAATTACAATAACATCTATTGTAGAAATGGTTTGTCATGGGCTCACATGTCTAACACTCTTGAGCAGTTGTTGTGTTAAGAGGTCACAGATCATTGGGAAGAAGATGACTATCGTGATGCCACCAAAATATTCCTTAGATGAAAATATTCTTAATTCAAATTAAAAAAATAAATGACTAAAATTTCCTAAAAGTGTGAAAATAGAAAAAGTACAGTTCTTTATGCTCTTCATTTTTGTATAAGGATTTAAAAGCTATTTTGCCCATTCTAAGGAATTGTGATTTTTAAGTAATTTTACAGCTATAAATTACATGTATTTTGCCCTTTTTACTTTTACTTTTTGTGTTATTGTTATTATTATATATGTGGTATAATTTATTACTGATATACATTATTTTAAGCTCCTAATAATATTTTTTTGATTTTTTTGTATGATATGCACTAGACGGGAGTTAGGTGATATATGTAGACCACTTATAAATTTTATGTATTTAATTTATATTTTTTTTAAATTTGTGGTTTTTTATGTTGAATAAAATACAATATCATGAAATATATATAAAAAAGAAACAAATGAATACAGGTAAGTGTCTTATCGATTATACAAAAGATCAAAATGAATTATACAAGTATATAATAAGTCCCCAGAGCTAATTTCTACATGTGAACCTTAGTCACCACTGAAGTGTTTTTGAGGATTTAGGATATCTTTTAATGATCAACTAAAAATGTGAATATAGTTGAGTTCATATGCTACAGATAGGTCTGTGACTTTAGCATATTGCAAATTAAGGTCTTTAGTTTTTTAGTATATATGAATGATGTCATTTTTAAGTTATTTTTCCATTTTTCAATGCATTTTTACTAAGTGATTACGAAGGAATCAAGTTATTTGGATATTCATTGAGATCTAATAAAAAATTAAGAAATTTTCTATATATTTAGGACAATTGTACAAAAGGGTCCAAAACGTGAGATCCGACCATTTAGCTTCTCTATTTTTTGATTTTTTGATATTTTATCTAGATTGAATTTAAAGTAAATTTTGACAAATTAAGGTTTGAGCCTTACTCCCGGTTATTGAGGGTATTTATTTATCTTATTTTTGTATGTTTTTGTATTGTTATGTATGAGATAAAAAATAATTATTTCAAAAGGAGTTTAAAAGAATTAATTATAGTTGTTTGAGATTCATGACATATTACACATGTATTTATTTATAATCGGGTCTTTTTTGTCTTGTCTTGACTTTTTCTTTTAACTCTTTTTATGTTATTTCAGTATTATTGAAATTTTTTACAGTTTTCTTTGAACGAGAAGGACATTTTCATGTGCTCTTTATAAGAATTTGTCAAGGAATTTAAGTCAAAGTTGAAGAACAAAGTAGATAAATCATATATTCATCATTAACTTTAATATATCCATATGATATCCCACCTCTATTTTCACCATATTTCTAGTCTACTTATTTCAAGATTTAACAAGAAAAGTATGTATATCTACAGAAAGACAGCTTCAAAACTGGAGGAGTTTTCCCAAGTTAGCAAGAAGGGGTTCGACAAGGTTGGAATCCAAAGAATATGAAACAAATGTATCCCTAAAGACATCACACAACCATAAGCAAGAATAAAATAATGAAATGACTCTATTATCTCAATATGTATGCTTCAATGCGTAGCTTGTACTTGGATCTAACATGATTTCCTTGATGATCTGAGCACTACACAAGCCTAAGAACATCGTGCACAAGTTCTTGAGCAAAAAATCTTAAGAAACAAATGATTCATATTTAAGAACAAACTCAAGGGAAAATTATTTACTTTCTAAGTTGAAATCGTGAATCTCTATCTCTAATTCTCTACATTTTCCTTGAGAATGACATCAAAAACATGTTTTGATGACCTCTGAAAAACCTCCATCAGTCAAGGTGATGGAGGTGGAAAAAGATAGAACAAGGAAAATGAAAACTTATGGCCTCAATGGACACCTAACTCTTATTTTAAAGAGGCATGGATAGATCCAATTTCCTGCACTCATCTAATTCCGGCTCAAAATAGGGTTAGATATCCTTTTACTAAATGGGTGTATCCACCTCATCTGATATTACAATTAAAAATATTAGTTGTGATTGAATCGTAATGACAAGATGCTTCCAACAAGTCATATATTGCACAAGTTTTAACTCGTTCAGATCTTCGAGCCGAAATTTTAGGGTTTCACATAAGGAGATTGCATTAATTGCATAAAATTTATATTTGAATAGAAAATTTGATTCTTGGTTTTTGTATTAATTTGTAATATTTTTTGTTGTTTCTTTTATTTGTTTTGTATTTATCTTTAGCGTAGTAATAATAAGATATGCTTTCCCTTAGCCATTAATTTAAGATTGAATTTTGTAGAATAAGAATAGGTTGCTCCTAATAATTAAACTTATATTTTTGTATAAATATAATTTTATTACATACCTATTAAAGTATTTTCTAAAATAAAAGCTACAATATATTGATCTATATTAACTTTATTCATTTATTTCCAAGAATTTTAGTAACATTATCAAATATTTTCTAAAAATTAAAAATATATTTCTATATTTGTTCTAGTAAATATTTTTATAAATTTAAAACACTACTACAAATACCATAAAATATATTATAAATAGTAGAGGTATACAATTATCTTAGATGAAACTGTCAAACATTATTGTTTACCACATCTTCCCTATGTTGATATCTAAAATCTAGTTATTCAATATAAAATAAAAAACTATAAACATATAAAAATATCAAAAAAATGCTCATATTACCAAGATTTTTCACTTTGTATTTTAATAAAAGTACAATGTTTACCTATTTTAATAATATAAAAAGTCAAAATAGTATAACATATATTAGAACTTAATAAAGACATTAAAATCAATCAAAACTAAATATAAACTCGATTATAAAATTCAAATGAAATGAAATAACAAATATCATTTTAAAAATTAAAATTAAATACTAAACATACTTAAAAATATAAAATCTACAGAAATTAAAGGGGAATATGAAAACCAATTTAAAAACTAAAATCATTTAAAAATCAAAGATAAAAAACAAACTAGTATTAAAGAGATAAAAAGAAACGAAAACTACAATAAATCCAAGTATACATATATCATACATAGCCTTCCCGAATTTTGCATTATGAGTACATTTTTATACAAAAGATTAAGCAAAAATAAATTTTGAATAGTTGATATTGATTCGTGTATGATAACATGATAAGGACCATATTAACATAATCCAAAATCAATCTATGTCATTTAATGCATAAGTAATGCTTCCAAGATTTAGCACAAGACAATAATTCTCCTTCTACACTAGTATAAATAGGGCAAACATGTGTTCTCCATTCTTATATTAGTATACTCTCCCTTTTCACACTATTTCTAAAAAATATTCAATTCCATTCCCTTTTGTGCATTTGATTAGAAAGCAATATCACCTTTTGATAATGGCAGTTATCTGAATTTGAGTTTATTAGACCAATTTAGCCATCATTTGATATTATATCTAGGTCCATACCGATTTCTAGAGCATCTTACACAAGTTGACTTTTGATCTACGGGTCTCCAAGAGGAAAGAAGATGGAATGAGTATTTAACTCACTAATCTTGAGAATCAAAACTTGGTGCAATCAATAAACTATTTTCAGATCTTCCTTCTTCGATCCTTGCTCCAAATATTGATCAAGTCACGGATCTGGACCTAGTTGACTTAGATCAATGTTTAAACCATGAATCTGAGCAAAGTTGGTCCCAAAAAAGATCCTAGATCTACTCTAAACAGCATGAAAAACAATCAAATAGAATCCTAGCTATTGACATTTCTCAACTTCCAAGATCAATAATTAATCCCAAGCAAGGTTCGATATATTGATGATATCGTATTAATCAGCCCGAAAAGCGATATAACAACAATATCATTGGAAATCTTGAAAATGGTTCAAAAGGTGATTTTCTCGCAAATTAAGGCCATCTTAGCTCTTAAACAATAAATAACATATAAATACGTATTTATATGCAAGAATGTGGTGTGCTTGGTACATCAATACATATTATATCACCCATACGATGCAGACGTTGACTGTTGACTACTGACTGCTATGAGGTATTGTAAACGAAATGATGAAACTTGAACAATAACAACTTAGAAATATAGAGGAGGTGTATTTAGTACAATTGCTTTATATTATATTGCATATTATGTATAAATAAAATGCTGAGCTATATTGGATATTAAAACAAACAAATGAGTATAACATGTACTTTATAAAGAACATCAATCATTTTGATCATATATTTGAATGAAATAAGATGAATTGGAATAGAATACACACAAACTTTCAAATTGAAGTAAAGAAACATAAATACCATCTAAAGTATGTCAAGATCTGTGATTCACTATGAGTATATTACTAATACTTGCTAATCAACAATTAAATATTAATGTAATAATATGTTTTCAATATATGTATGCATACTTTTCTTGATCAACGCATTGCCAAAAAATGGGGCGAAGCCATCATAATGTGTTTTAAATACTAGAAGTAGCTACAAAGCTAAAATCTCAAAAAAAATCGACAAAAAGTTAACAAAAGGGGTTATATTGAACAACATCAGCTCGATATAATCTGTATCAATCAATATTGAGTGATATCAGGGAAAGTTTGTGCTAAAAACTTCAATTTTTGGCTGATATGAGATGAATTGCTTGTGTGGGCCAATGAGAACACATATAGATTACTTTGCATTGAGGAGAAGAGATCGGTTGTGTTGTAAAGACTGCAAAGTAATCCCAAGAGAGAGTTTGACAACCCAACATCGCTTGTTAGTCTTGGATGTACAAATAAAAGAGTTGGTAAAGAAAAGGAGGGTTCCTAAGATCACTAGAATTAGATAGTGGAATCTTCCACTGAAGCAATCGAGCTTCAGGGAGAAGGTTTTAGAAGATTTATCTTGGGATTGTAGTGGAAGTGCAAACAAGATGTGGGAGGCAGTAGCATCTTGTATCCGAAAGGTAGCCAAAGAGATGCTAGGCGAGTCAAAGGGAGGAGCCCCAGGTCAAAAGGAGGCTTGGTGGTGGAGTGAAGGGGTGCAGGAGAAGCTAAAAATTAAAAGAGCATGCTTTAAAGCTATATCTAAGGATAGAACAGAGGAAACTATCACAAACTACAAAATAGCAAAGAAGGAAGCAAAGAAGGCTGTAAGCGAAGTTAAGTCGAAAGCTTATGAAGTTTTGTATAAAAAATCTCGACTCTAAGGAGGGCCAGAAGGATATATTCATGTTGGCCAAAGCAAGAGAAAGAAAGACCAAAGACCTTTCTCAAGTGAGATGCATTAAGGACGAGGAAGGTCGCGTGCTTGTTACTTAGAAGGATATAGAGACTAGATGGGAGCAGTACTTCCATAAACTTTTTATCGGGGAAGGAAATAGAGATCACTTTGGATGATCTAGCTAGTAGTGAAAGTTACTTGAATCGTGCAAGTTATAGACGGATTCAAAGAAAGGAAGTAGAAGAAGCTTTGAAGGTTATAAGACCTGGGAAAGGTGTAGGACCGGATGACATCCCTTTAGAAGTATGTAAAGTTTTAGGTGAGCGCGGTTTGACTTGGCTTACGAATCTATTCAATATTATTTGGCGAAGAAAGAAAATGCCTGGAGATTGGAGGAGTATCGTGGTGCCTCTTTATAAAAATAAAGGAGACATTCAAAATTGTTCAAATTATAGAGGTATCAAGCTGACGAGTCACACTATGAAAATTTGGGAACGTGCGATCGAGAGAAGGTTAAGGCAAGTTTCCAATGTCAAAGAAAATCAATTTGGATTCATGCCAGGTCGCTCAACTATTGAAGCCATCCATTTGCTGAGGAGAAAAATGGAGATTTATTGAGCTAAAAGGAAGAACCTCCATATGATCTTTATTGATTTGGAGAAGGCTTATGATTCTGTCCCACGAGAGATATTGTGGAGAGTTTTGGAGAAGAGACAAGTGCATGTCCTATACATTAACCTCATAAAGGGCATGTATGATAGGGCTTTATCTTGTGTAAGGACACCGTCTGGGAAGACTGGCTATTTTGATATCAACATTGGTTTACATCAAGGTTCAGCTTTGAGTCCATTTCTTTTTACTTTGATTATGGACGAGTTGACAAGTCACATTCAGGATGAGTTACCTTGGTGTATGTTATTTGTTGATGATATTGTGTTGATTGGCGAGACTAGAGATGGAGTAAATGAGAAGCTCGAGGTCTGGAGACATGAGTTGGAGAGTAAAGGATTTCGTATAAGTCGGGCTAAGACAGAATATATGGAGTGCACCTTTGATGGAAGCAATGGTGAAGGAATTGAGGTGAAGATTGGTGATGATAATATTCGGAAGAGGGATTCTTTTAGATATCTGAGATCTATTTTGCAACATAATGGGGAAATTGATGGAGATGTTACTAATAGAATAAATGCAGGCTGGCTAAAGTGGAGAGGAGACTATGTTGTTCTCTGTGATAAGAAAATTCCTTTAAAAATTAAAGGAAAGTTTTACAAAGCGGCCGTGAGACCTGCTATGCTCTATGGATCTGAATGTTGGCCTGTGAACCATAGACATGTGCAGAGAATGACTGTAGCAGAAATGAAAATGCTAAGGTGGATGTGTGGATACACACGTAAAGATCAGATTCGGAATGATGCAATCAGAAAGAAAGTTGGTGTTGCGATCGAGGATAAGATGCGAGAAAACCGCTTAAGATGGTTTCGTCATTTGCAAAGAAGATCAGCTGATGCACCAGTTAGGAGATGCGAGTGTTGGGATGTTTAGCCGGCTAAGAGGGGGCGGGGACGGCCCAAGAAGTGTTGGAAAGAGACCATACGAAGGGATCTTCGTTTTGTGGATATAAGCCCGGGATTGATCCAAGATAGATCTGAATGGAGGCGAAGAATCCATGTAGCCGACCCTACTTAATTATGGGAAAAGGCTTTGTTGTTGTTGTTGTTGTATGAGACGAATCGTTGATATCTTGCCATATCTCATGAGATGGGGCAATATCCTGGAATTGGTAAACACGTGATATTTTTGACGTGGCCTTGAAAATTTTGATCAGCACCTTCAACATGCTCCATTCAAATTTCTACTAACATCATAGATGTTGCAATTTTGTTCCTTCTAAGTTGTTTCCATGTGGTGCAAGTTACTAACCTTTGCCACAACTAATCAAGTACCTTCCTCGGAACTTTACGCCACACGACAGGAGCACCAGAATCCAAAAGCAGAACCTGGAATTGTGGCCTTGAACAAAATGTTGCCTAGCTTTACACCCTTAGACAGGTTGACATTTCAATCACCTGCACATTGTAAAAGGGGACAAGAATGCTGTTCGCATATACGATCATCTCCGAGAAAAATAGAAACCATGGAGCCAAAGTTACCTTAATATTTTTCAGTTTTTATGGAAACAAAAAACAGAAGACAATATTGTGAGGCTTGTGAAAAGACCAGTACACCAAAAATCTGGACAGATGGATGATACCTGGTACAAACAGGTATAGCAACAATGGATGTTTATGCAATTGAAGCTAACACAACAGGTCTTGGTGTCTTTATTTTGCCATCATTACTCTGACAAACTCCTCATAGTTTATCTGCCCATCACCATCGACATCTGCTTCACGAATCATTTCATCAACTTCTTCATCAGTCAACTTCTCCCCTAGGTTGGTCATGACATGACGGAGCTCTGCCGCAGAGATAAAGCCATTCTGATCCTTGTCAAATACGCGGAAGGCCTCCTTAAGTTCCTCTTCTGAATCGGTATCTTTAATCTTGCGGGCCATCAAATTAAGAAATTCGGGGAAGTCAATTGTTCCATTGCCATCTGCATCTACCTCATTGATCATGTCTTGCAGTTCTGCCTCTGTGGGATTCTGCCCAAGAGACCGCATCACTGTCCCGAGCTCCTTAGTTGTAATGCTACCTGTATACATGAATCAAACTGCAAGTTCAACGTACTCTGCACATTAAACATTGCATGCATACAGCATAAATGACTCTCCAATTAGTTTAAGACGGTATGAAAAAACCTAATCTTGGTTGTTGAGGAAAATACCAGTATTCTAGACAATCAAGGTGTCTTACCTAAGATCTGTAACACAGTACTAAATAAACAGAAATCATTGACCAGCTTATAGACCAACTAAGTTCGTCGATGTCAAGACACTTCGATTAAACTGCATTTTTTAAAGGTATCACGGGGTGCATACTCTTAAATTTTGCTTTTATATAGTAATTCTAACCCATGACCTGTTAATCAAACAAGCATCCACCAGTCTATCCTATGGGCCATTACTGTGAGATCCCTTGCCTAGCGAAGCACTGCCGGGAGAACGAGCAGGAGGAAGGAGCTATAAATCATCCCGTTGAAAAAGAATCACGATAAAGCGTCGCATACACGAGAGAGAGCTCGATTAGGTAACAAAATACTTCCTTTTGCTGTTGGAATTTCATATGAGATTATTGAAATTCTTGATTTTATGTTCTTCTCTATAAAGAACTTTAATTTGGCTATTTTTGAGAAAGTATGAAAAGTTGCTTTGTGATTCCCAATAAAATAAGGTTTAAGCATCGAATTGATGCAGTGACTTGGAAAGATAGGGTTTGGGAGTTAAAAGAGTATAAATTGAGTATATAAATATATGAATTAATATATATGTAAGTCTATACTCAGTATTTATGGTTACGCTAATCTAAGCCTTAGCGGAGGAATTACATCATGGGAATTGATGTGTTTTGAGTGGGATCCTGAAAAGGATCGTGTGTCACGTTAAGGATGACTGGGAGTAGAGCTACATGTCGGGCATGCAACCTGTAGGTTTGTCAGAAGTAACCCGTATTGGTGTTTCCCTACCTAGGTGGTACACGGTTGCCCAGTTATGATAAGTGTGCACGAAATGAATGATTTCCAACGTGTGGTACCGGGAGCCAATATCTTCGGATTGAACGACGGAAGATGTGGTCGTGCCATGTGGAGGTACGGGTGGTTGGATAGCGGCTGGGTCACGATAACATATATTTAAAGTTGCTAGGTTATATGATTAAATGTTATCCTGAGGTTTTAAGCAACCGAGTCCTCAAGGACGGTGTGCTCCTTTGTTTGCTAGGCCGAGGGTAGAGACCTTGATTAATAAAAGAAAAGAAAATTGTCAGGGTAGTATTGGAGAATTGGTTGAGGCGATGTGGGGCGGCATAAGCTTACCAAGATCAACGCAATCTCCAATCCCGAAGTGTCCACAGCTTCGGAGTCCTTATAGTCGTGAGGTAATTCCCTGGACTAATCTTTGACGTGGGATAGAAAGGAATAAGACTTAAATTAATGAGAAGGAATGAAACTTTTTGTGATAACAAGTTTTGAAAAATTACCCATTTTTTTCTTTTCTCTTCTTCGTTACTTAGCATTCACAAATTTTAATCTATGATTTATGGAAAACCCAATAGGTGTCGGTGAGCCATCGCAAGGACTTTAGTAATCCAGCCAGCTTACATACTAGACATCCAACCAGCCACAATAGCTTTTGTTTGTAAGGTAGTTAGTAATCTTTCTGTGTATTTCCTTCCAGCTGATGTACATGTAATGGTTGTAGTGGGACAATGAATCATGTGAACAGTATTTTTGTGAATGGAAAAGTATTTAAATACTTCCTTCTGAGTAATTTTAATTGCAGTCTGTTTCTGAATGTTAGTTGTGATTGCTGAATAAATTATTGTTGAGTAACCAGATCCGGATATGGGAGGATCCGATGGCACGGAATTGGGGTCGTGACACACCTCTTACCATCGTTCCTCCACCTCCTGTTCTCCCACCACCACCACCACCTACACCTACTCATGTCGTTACACCACCACCACCTCTTGTTCTCCCACAACCTAATCAGCCACCACCACCACCTCTTTGAGACTCAGTTTTTTCCACGTATTTTTACTCGCATATCTCGTACGGTTCCCCATGCTCACAGGTCTTTCCCGTCATCCAACACGCCTCATGTATGTAATGAACACATTGTTTTGACTGATGGTACTACCGAGTTGTCTGTGCAGCAGGATACCATACAGGATGAGCAGGTGCTCTCTCAAGAGGGGAACTCACAGGTTATAGACTTGGCAGATATTCTTGATGTATCGATTGCTCTGCGTAAGCCGAAGCATAGATGTACTACTTATCCTCTTGCAGCTCAGGTTTCCTTGAGCAGGTTGTCAGAGGATTTCAGGAGATTTACCTTGGCATTATCAGCCGTGGAGATACCACGGACATATCAGGAGGTTTTTCAGGACAATCAGTGGAGATTAGCCATGGAGGAGGAGATGGTTGCGCTACAGTCATGAGGTACGTGGAGTCTTGTTTCAGCTCCTGTTGGTGCATCTGTTGTAGGATGCAAATGGGTGTTCACTGTGAAACACCGTGCGGATGGTAGCGTGGATCTCTATAAGGCAAGACTTGTGGCACGGGGGTTCACCCAAACATATGGGGTGGACTATTAGGATACTTTCTCACCAGTTGCCAGATATTTTACTCTGCGTATTCTACTTTCTGTACTGTGACACGAGATTGGCCCCTTTATCAGCTTGATGTGAAGAATGTCTTCCTCTATGGTGATCTACAGGAGGTCTACATGCAGCAACCACCTAGGTTTGCTGCTGAGGGGGAGTGTCAGAAGGTTCGCAGGCTACATAAGGCTATCTATAGCCTTAAGCAGAGTCCAAGAGCATGGTTCCAGAAGCTCTCGGACTTGATAGAGCGGCAAGGGTTTGTGAGATCGACTGCGGATCACTCCTTGTTTGTGCAAAGGACCCAGAGAGGTACTATTGTCATTCTTGTTTATGTTGATGACATTATTGTTATAGGGGATGATGAGCAGGGTATTCAGGGCACCAAGGACTTCCTAGGTCAGCAGTTTGTGACCAAAGATCTTGGACATTTACGCTACTTCCTTGGACTGGAGTTTGCCAGGAACCAGCGAGGTCTTGTGATGACCCAGAGGAAGTACATTATAGATCTTCTTTCAGAGACAGGCATGGCAGATTGCATACCTGACACTACTCCTCTTGACCCGAGCATGAAGCTCTATGATGATGATACTGAAGAGGTCGACAAGAGTAGGTACAAAGGGCTTGTTGGCAAGCTACTATATGTGACTACTATCAGGCCCGACATATCCTTTGCCGTGAGAAAAGTGAGTCAGTTTCTGGAGCAGCCCAGACAGGCATATATGGATGCAGTTCATATGATTCTGAGATACCTGAAGACTTCACCTGGTACTAGACTTCTTTTCAGCAGAGGTACATCTCTCTCAGTTACAGCATGTGCAGATGCAGATTATGTTGGGTGTCCAAAGGATAGAAAGTCTACACCAGGTTTTGTTGTGTTCATAGGGAATTCTCTTGTTTCATGGAAGAGTAAGAAGCGGACTGTGATTGCCAGATCAAGTGCTGAGTCGGAATACAGGGTCATGGACTCATGGTGCAGGCTAGCGCAGAGATGATGTGGGTCCGATTTGTTCTTACTGACCTGACTCTATAGTGGTGCCTCTTCCCATGCATCTCCAATGTGATAATCATGCAGCTTTTTCATTGCCAACAACCCAGCCTTTCATGAGAGGACGAAGCACATAGAGGTGGGTTGTCACTACAGTGACTACACTCATGACATGATACAGAAGGGTCTTATCGCTACTACACATGTCAGCTCTGGAGACCATAAAGCAAATGTTCTTACAAAGGTCCTATCGAGAGGACCCTATCAGAGATGTTCCAAGCTGAGTCTGATATCTACTCTCCAGCTTGAGGGGAGTGTTGAGATATCAGTTATCTTTATTGTTGTTTTCTTATTTAGTATTTCTTTTTCCTTATTATTGTAATTTTCCCAATAGGTTCCTCTCCTATATAAGAGAACCCTAGGGCCTCTCATTATGGATAATTCATTTTTCCCTCAACAGGTATCTATTAGATAATGTAATAGAGAAAGGAGCCCCCCAATTGAATAAAATAATGTATGGGGTAAGCCTCGTCTGTGGGTGTATCGTGATACGTACATGTATGATCGCCAGATCTGTTGGCAATATCTATAACTAATTGATTGGTTGTTGTTTGTCCCATCGACAACTTTTTCCCACGTGGACTTCGCCTTGCATACGGGTGTGTTTCCTCTGTTGCATGGGTAGATGGAAATAGGTGTCATAAGGGACTTGAACGTACGCTTGGGCCCCGGGTAGAAACCTAGATGGTCGCGACCCCAGATGCATTGATCGGGTGACACGTAATACTGGAATACCTATGTAATATTCCAATATCTACTCGATAGAGATTGATGTCAAGTTGCATGATCGATAGTCTATGTTTCGCTTTCCTACATGAGATAGTACTTAGATGATGGTTAGTGTTTGGCTATACCGATTTGTGTTTGAGTGTTAGCACTATGACTGTAAAAGTCGGCCGACTAGTCGAGTCGGGGGGGGGGGGGGGGGGGGGGGGGGGAGGTTAGCCAACTCGACTAGGCCTAGTCAGCCATTAGTCGATCATCCCGACTAATAGGGCCGACTAGTCGATCGACTACTTGGCCGATTTTTACATCAAGTTTTTTATTTTTTAAGTTTTTTGCCTTTTTTAAAAGCAAACTTACACTAATATGCTCAATGTTATATCTAAAGTCAAATACTTCTTTTGTTTCAATATGATAGAATAGAAAATATACAAATCTATGTTGATATATAAGAATATATTAAAAATATATATATGTAAAATAATTAAAAAATCAAAATCGACTAATGGCCGATTAAATCCTATTAGTCGCCAAACTGCCAATTAATCCTTAGTCAGTGACCCCACCGACCGAGTACCGACTACCGTTTTCTGCAACCTTGACTATGAGGAGAGTTTTAGGATGTGGTTATTATTGGAGTATGTGTCATGTATATAAGGTAATTAGATCCCTCCATGGTCTAATTACCACATCCACCTATTTAGTCCTACATCTACTGTTAGTGGGACTCCGGTCAGTTGGTGGGGTTATATAAGAAACCCCACACCCATTGTATCAGATGGGAAAAGTGAATGAAAACATCAGCCTTTAAGGCGTTCTCCCGTGGTTTCATCTCGTTCCTCACTAAGTAGGGTTCCACGTAAAAATCTCGATGTTCTTCATTGTTCTTATTCTTTAACTATGATTACACTTCCGCATTCTTGTTCTCTAACATGGTATCAGAGCGGGTTCGATTCTGAAGGATTTATTTTTGAGTTCATGTTCTGTTCGAGATTCGATTATCAGAACATGTTCTGTTCTTGGTTGATTCGGGGAGATTTGTTCTGATTTTCATGTCCAAGATCTGGCCGAAGTTCTTCTACAATTCCAGTAAGTTTTAGGGTTTCCGAAACCCTAATTCTGAAGAAGTCACAACCGCTGCCTTGTGCAAAGAAGAAGAGGAGGTTTGAGGAGGTCCAGCCCTCTGTCAGGAGGGTTGAGAAGGCCCTGACCCTTCGACAATGGTGCTTCAGCACTCTAGGAGGTCTCCTCCGACGAGGTGGGAACCTTAGCGGCTCTTGTGGACGTGAGGGGGCCGATCTCCTCCTCTGCTTTGTATCAAAACAAAAAAGGGAAGGGTGGCGCACTCCTAGATCCAGCAATGCTGAATGGTGGCGCTCTAAGCTCACACGCACCCTCAATCAAAATCCAGGCTGTGTTCCATGCTCGATTGCAGCCGTACCATCAGAAGAGTTGCACCGCAACTCCAGGCAGTGTGAGATGCGACTCCAATTGGCGAGTTTATCCAGCCTCTACTTCCGCCTCTCGATTGGCATCTTCGATCGACGATGCATAGCATGCCTCTCTCTCTCTCTCTCGCGTGCGCGCAAGCCACCTACAGCGTACGTTGCGGCTCCTCTCCAAGCCCTCGCCACCAGCATCGCACGAAGGAGCCCCCACCACCAATCTCCAGGCAGCGCAGATGAGATGGGCTCCCAAATTGAGAATCCTAGTGATGCTCGAAAAGAAAAGGGGCCCCGATTATGCTCTATTTAAAAAAAATGGGGAGGGGAGGTGCGTTGGCTTAAGTGGGCCGATGCCAAAAAAACTCTGTTGCTTATTTCTGGCCCAACGACCCTGTTTTGTAAAAAAAAGGAGGAAGAGAGAGAGGGCCTAAAATTTAAGGCCAAGATTGTGGGTCCAATTAGACCATGAGTTTTTGTTTTAAAAAAGTGTTTAAAAAAAGACCGTACGCAGAAGAAAAAAAAGGGGAGAAACGACTATTAAAAAAAGGGAAATAGCTGAGAAAAATATGATTTGAAAAAAATGAGACGAAAAACCGAGAAAAAATGTGACAACTTATTGGATTTTTGTTTCTCCCATCTTTTCTTGTTTTCTCCCAAATTTGTCAATGTCATTATTTTTCCGACAGGTATGGGAGAAAGGGGGAGTTATTATGTACAGTTCTACATGCCAGATTTTCAGATTCTCCATATTCCAGGCGAGCCAGATTTTAGACTCTACAGTTCAACTTCAGACTCGACGTTCAGATTGGTTCCGAGTCTTCAGTGTGATGTGCACATATGCGATCAGTTGAGAGATCCCCATTTTTTGGTTTGGTCGGCTCAGGATTTTCATGTGATCCATAGGGACTCCAGAGTAGAGATCACATTCTCTATGCCATTGTCGACTAGGGTTTTTACGTGGTTTCATAAGGACTCCAGAGCAGAGAACCCAATCTCTGAGCCAGTATGAGAGAGACCCGGTTCTCCAACGAGGAGACATTCAGACTCCATTCTCCAGCGACCGTGGACTCCGACAAGGATATTTCCACGGTTCTTTCGATTCGGCCCTTAAGAGATGGAGCAGTTGTCCACATGATGCACAGTCTTCTACGTGTGGCGGGCTAGAGTACTCCGACGAGGATACTCATTCCAGTTTTAGTGACTCTGACAGATGCAGTACAGAGCACATGTTCTCTGACAAGGAGACCCAGTTCTACTCACACTCCAGCATTGTTGTCCTCCTCACATGCACGGCAAGAGAAGCAACGTCCTGGACAAAAATCGAAAGTATGCATTGAGTTGATATTGTCTATAGTGCCTTGTATTGTGAGTTTGAGATCTCTTTCTATGTGTCCAAGCTAAGCATTGCATGCTCCAACTTGAGGGGGAAGTGTTGGAGTATGCGTCATGTGTAGATGGGTAATTGGATCCAGACCACATCCACATGTTTAGTCCCACATCTATAGTTGGTGGGACTCCGATCAGTTGGTGGGACTATATAAGAAGCCACACACCCATTGTATCAGATGAGAGAAGTGAATGAAAAATCAACCCTTTGAGGCGTTCTCTCGTGGTTTCATCCTGCTCCTCATGGAGTAGGGTTCCACGTAAAAATCTCGATGTTCTTCACTGTTCTTATTCTTTATCTCTTACACTTCTGTATTCTCATTTTCTATTAGCTATTGAAGGATATGAATGACATCATTTTCCTGTATCAGAAGAAAAACAAAGACAATTCAGTGATTGAACAAAAGTACGCACCATGTATGGTGCAAAAGGACGGTAAAGCTCTAAGTCAACTTGACCGTTACTACTACAGTTGCTCCAAAACACTTGTTGGGTCCACACAAAACGGATGACGTTATGAGTAATTGCCTAGTAATGGTGTTGATACTAACCACTGTTGTAAAAGTAAGAAGATAGTATGCAAACACTCTCAGGTGTTTGCACTCACTACGAATTGGACCTTTAAAAGGCATATACCGTCTCACAGGATACACATTTAACGAGTGGATTCGACATTTAAATCATTTAATCAACAAGAGAAACCATCGCGAACTTCCCCAAGTGCACTACCCATTAGTGAAGGTCCACAATGACGTAGGTCATGAATCAAGGCACCAAGTTGTAAAACCACCAAACCATGTACTAGGCATCGCGCAAGAGCCCCCGAGCTATCTCTATTCTTCCTTAGGCATAGAGAAAGAAATCAAAACCTAAGTATCATATATCAAGTGTAAGTGCTTGCTTTGTTTCATGCTTGTACTTTTGAGAGACGTACATGTATATTTTTTGGGCATACTATCATGATTACATATGGTTATATGCATCTTGTGGGAATGGTTTATGTATATATTTGTGGAATGATAATGAGAATTGATGTTGCATTTTATTTCCATTTTATTTCCTTTACTTTGCTTATTTTGATGGTGTTGCATGTTTTGAATGTGAATCTAACATGTGTGAGACGGGTTACCGAGTATCAGGATCCTCAGGGATTTGGTTTCCCCCTCGAAGGGGCAAAGCGCCACAATTACCATATAGTAAAGCTACATAAATCACTACTATCATTTCACATGGCTTCAATGCATATCAGAAATGGCATAACATGTATAACTAGCACTTACCATCAAAATAACACCAAGGCAAACATAATCATGTCTAGATAGATTTGTTGGGAAAAATTCTTATATAAATCGAATTAGGAAAAAGCACAAAGTCGATAAGCGGATCATGCACGGTATATCCAACAAAAATAATTACGACCATAGATAAAAATTCCAACACTAGATAAACCACATATGCACGAAGAATTTTTAACGTGGAGAAACCCTCAATATGAGGGTAAAAACCATGGGGTTGATCAAAACATGAAACTAAGAATGATAATCAAATTAATCTTCCGCGAGGATCGTACACAAAGTCTCAACCCTCTATATTGTATTACAAATCACCATACAATAGATGGCAGTAGAGAGGAGAAATACCACCAAGCCAATAACTTTGCCTCTAAACTGTAAGGAAAAAAAGCAACCCCAATGACCGCTCTCTCCAAACTTTGTTGCAGTATGCACATATCTTTTTTCGCCCCTCCCCTCTCTTTTTGATTTCTTTCTTGCGCAATGAGGAGCGAAACTTCGAGAGGAGAGAACTTGGTGGTGCACGAGGCGGTATCTATGGTGCCGATGGCAATTTGGGTGGTTCTAGAGGTGCACTAGTACCACCACCCACCAAAAACACAAGGGGAAGGGATTGGAACCCTTCTTGATGAGGAGTGAGTCCACGCAGTACAAGCCAAGCAAGAATCCGAGGCAAAAGATGGTGAAGGGCATGTTCACCAATGCATGGGAAAGAGTGGGCAAGGCCATCAGCAAACTCTTCTTTGGGGAAAGCATTCTGACAACCGTTGCTAGCAGACCATTTTTGCAGCATGTCATTGATGAGATCGTTGCAGCAGAAACGAGAGTGAAGGCTCCCACATCCTATGAGATAATGAACAAGTATCTCGGGATGGAGGAGATGAATGAATACATCATTGAGCTGAGGAGGAGATAGCAAGAGTATGGGGTGACACTGATATGCGATGGATGGATGAGCTATACGAGGAAGCAGATCATCAACTTCCTCATTTACTGTGATGGGACGATGATTTTTTGATATATGTTGATGCATCTAATCATGTGAAGGACCACAAGTACATGCCAAAGTTGATGAAGGACATAATCAAGGATGGTAGAAAAGATAACATTGTCCAAAATGTCACGGATAATGGCAGTAACTTCAAGAAAGCAGGAGAAACAATAATGAAGTCTAGAAACTATGGTATTTTTTGGACACCGTGTGTTCCACATTATATTGATTTAATTCTAAAGGACTTCAGCAAGAGGAAGTCGGTATCAAAGGTAGTGGAGCAAGCGCGAACGATTACCACCTTCATTTATAACCATTCCAAAGTGTCGATTTTGATGAGGCGGATGTGCAATGGTGAACTAGTAAGGCATGCATCACACGCTTTGCAACCAATTTTATAGCGTTATAAAGCATTAAACAAACAAGACATGGTTGAAAACCATGTGTTGCCAAGGTGAATGGTTCGAGATACTTGAAGCTCGGACAAAAGGAGGTCAGAAAGTGGAGACATTGATCAATGCTTCACTTCTGGGATGGTGTGACTCGAGTCACGAAGATAATGGATCCGATTCTGACTGCATTGCGGATCGTACACGGCGATAAAAAGCGACCATGGGAGTGATCTACAAGGCAATGTACTGCATGAGAGAGAAGGTCAGAGAAGCAGTTGGGAAAGGATACAAAGCATGGTTGGACATCATAGACGAATGTTGGGCCAAGATGCGCTTGCATCCTCTTCACAAAGTTGGTATGTATTATGTAATAAATCTATTTTTTTACATTTTTAATAGCACTTTTGATGGATTAAAATCTGAGAATTATGCATGTTTGTGTCCAACTTATTACTTCGATACCATGTACCAGCACAAGAATAGTCTTAGTACAAATATTGACCTTCTAGCAGTTGTCCAAATTGTGGTGGAGAAGATAGTCAAAGACGAGAAAACACAAACCTTGTGCATGAATGAGGTAATTTGGAATCCAGAGTATAACTAAAAAAATATTCATTGGAAGTATTATGTGACAATTTATGACTTCAAACAGTATGCAGGTCAAGTACTTCAGGATTGCTTTGGGTTCCTTCGGTATAATTACCTAGGTTAATGGATGGGGCAACGCTCTTCTTAGCAAGGACGAAGACGAATAAGTCCATTGATTGTGTTGTGATGTATTATTATTATTTTATTATTGATTTATCTCCTTTTGGATTTTCCGCAGCTGAATGGTAGTTACTGTACGAGATTGAAGCTCCCAATCTCTGTTGGGAAAAATGAATAACTTGTTTATTCCATAAGCCCTAGGCTCTCTTATATAGGAGAGTAGCCTATGGGTAAATTACATAAAGCATACAACTAAAAAATAAAATAACGAACAGGTACGGGTACTACTCTATATGCGTCAACACTCCCCCTCAAGATGGAGCATAGATATCAATCATGCTCAGCTTGGACGCACACTTCTGGAATGGGCCTCGAAGTAATGCCTTGGTGAATATATCAGCAGTCTGATTCTCTGAGGTGACGTGAGATGTAGCAATGAACCCCTTCTGAATCATGTCACGTATGTAGTGACAGTCAACCTCAATGTGCTTGGTCCTCTCATGGAAGGCTGGGTTGTTTGCAATGAACAAGGCTGCCTGATTATCACATTCCAACTTCATAGGGAGTGGTATATCAAGACAGATCTGTAAGTAGAGCTTTCACCCACATCATTTCTGTGCTAGCCTGGGCCATAGCCCTGTATTCAGATTCAGCGCTGGATCTAGCTACCATTGTCTGTTTCTTGCTCCTCCACGAGACTAGGGCATCTCCAACATAGACTGCAAATCCTGAGGTGGACTTCCTGTCCTTGGGGCATCCTGCATAATCTGCATCAGCATACGCTGTGATAGAGATCTCCTTTCCCTTCTTAAATAGCAAGCCTGCACCTGGAGATGATTTTAGATATCTCAGAATCATGTGTATTGCATCCATATGGACCTGACGTGGTTGCTCTATGAACTGGCTCACGCGACTCACTGCAAATGATATATCAGGTCTAGTGATCGTGACATACAGTAGTTTGCCTACCAGTTCTCTGTACCTTCTCCTGTCCACCTCTTCCATGTCATCATCATAGAGCTTCATGCTGGGATCCATTGGTGTCGTAGCAGGCCGACACCCTAGCATACCTGTTTCACTCAATAGATCTGTAACATATTTCCTCTGCGACATTACTAATCCATATGGATTTCTAGCAAACTCCATCCCCAGAAAATATCTAAGGACTCCCAAGTCCTTGGTGACAAATTCGGTTCCCAGTTTTTCTTTCGCCTGCTTTATGCCCTGCTCATCATCTCCTGTAATCAAGATGTCATCAACATAAACCATGATTACAATGATACCTCTAGTAGTCTTCTGCACAAACAAGGAATGATCAGCATTGGAGCGTTTGTATCCTTGTTTCTCGAAGAGATCTGAGAGCTTCTGAAACCATGCTCTGGGGCTCTGCTTAAGGCCATAGATAGCCTTATGTAACCTGCATACCTTGGAACACTCCCCCTCAACAGCAAAACCAGGTGGTTGTTGCATATAAACTTCTTCCTGCAAATCTCCATATAGGAATGCATTCTTCACGTCCAACTGATGAAGCGGCCAGTCTCGAGCAACTGCAACTGACAACAAGATCCGTAGAGTGGAATGACGTACCACAGGCGAGAATGTGTCAAGGTAATCCACCCCGTATGTCTGTGTAAAGCCACGTGCAACCAGACGTGCCTTGTACCTGTCAATAGAACCATCTGCATTGTGTTTCACTGTAAACACCCACTTGCAGCTCACTGGATTCACATCTGGAGGTATAGGAACCAAACTCCAAGTTCCTCTGGACTGGAGTGCCGCCATTTCTTCCTCCATTGCTAGCCGCCATCTACTATCCTGCATAGCATCATGATGATTCCTTGGAATATCGACAGCTGAAAGTGCCACAACAAAAGACCTGAAATCTCCAGATAGCCTTTCAAAAGATACAGATGCTGATAATGGATATGTAGCACAGCTTCTCTTCGACTTGCGCAGAGCAATGGGAACATCTAAATCAGCTGTAGTCTCATCTGGCCCCTGCAACATATCATGCTCAGAAGTATCGTCAGATCCATCAACAGTAATATTTTCATTACATACCATAGGCGAGCTAGTGGACGAGTCATGACCATGAGCGGGAGGAGGCCTGCGGGTATAATGGAACGGTAGGGGTGAGATAGTTGGTGGTGGTGGTGGTGGTGGTGGTGACGGCATATGAGGTGGTGGTGGTGACGGCATCTGAGGTGGTGGTGTCATGTATATGTCATCAGTAGGTATAGGTGGTAGCTGCTTGTCTCTTGAGGCTGAAAAATACATAACAGATTCAAAAAATGTAACATCTGCACTAATCATATACCGCCGACGCAGAGGATCAAAGCACTTGTACCCCTTTTGAGTTTTAGAGTACCCAACAAAGACACACTTGACAGCCCTAGGAGAGAGCTTGTCAGTACCAGGCGACAACTGATGGACAAATGCAACAGACCCAAACACACGAGGAGTAAGAGTAAACAGATCCTTGTCAGGATGAATGAGGGAAAACGGAATCTGTTCATTCAAGACAGAAGAAGGCATACGATTTATTAGGTAGCATGCAGTGAGAACTGCATCACCCCAATAGGAGTAGGGGACATGACTCTGTATAAGAAGTGATCTTGTGACATCAAGAAGATGGCGGTGTTTCCTTTCAGCAATTCCGTTCTGTTGAGATGTATGAGCACAAGACGTTTGGTGAACAATCCCTTTTGAGGAGTAATAATTGGCAAGAATATTGGTGCACAACTCTAAAGCATTATCACTTCTCACAAATTTTACTGATGTGGAGAAAACATTTTGTATTTCATTCAGAAATTGAATAATGATATTTCCTGCTTCAGATTTATTTTTCATCAGAAACACCCATGACACTCTAGAAAAATCATCCACAAAAACTATATAAAATCTATGTCCCTGATGATCAGGTACACGACTCGGACCCCAGACATCAATATGAAATAACTCGAACTTGGAGGTACTACTCCGACCTGGACGACTGGGAAAGGACGACCTGTGGTGCTTTCCCAACTGACACGCCTCACAATGAATAGGTGTGTGAGGAAGACCATAAGGTAACACTTGACGCAACTTCTGAAGCGGTAAATGACCTAAGTGCAGATGCCACAATAAAGTAGATACTTGTCCAGAAGGAGAGGATGAGGTTCCAGCAAAAGGAGTCTGATTCAGGCGGTAGAGGCCTCCTTGCTCATAGCCACGACCAATCACGTTGCCCGTATGGATGTCCTGAAAAATCAAAGAAGATGGATCAAAAATTACCCGACAATGTAGATCCTTCGTAATCTGACTAATTGACAACAAATTCATTGAAAAATCAGGTGTACGTAGCACATTCTTGAGCTGCATAGAAGATGTCAATCTAATCTTCCCCTGACAAGTGATGGGGGAATGTGTATCATTTGCAATTACTAATGTCCGTCCTGGAGGGATCTGAGTGTATCCTGTAAGTAGACTTTGGTCGCCACATAGGTGATGTGTAGCGCCCGAGTCCATAATCCATGGTAATGTATCTGATCTACTACTGTTGAGTGCAAGTATACTACCTGAAGCACTGGTAGACGCAGAGGCAGAAGCAGCGGCATCAGAATGAGTCTCTGTAGTTGGTGCTGGACCAGATGGTGGAATAATGACCCTCAGACGGGCAACCAGGCCGTCAAACCGCTGATCCAGAGTAGCAGCAGATGGTGGCTCTATTTGCTCAGCAGCTCGTGCAGATGCAGGAAATCCATGCCTCGAATAGCATGTGTCTTCATTGTGCCCAACTCGGTGACAGTAGGTACATGTTGGCCTAGTGCGGCCACCTCTTCCACGCGGTCCACGTCCACGGCCCTGGTGATGAAATCCGCGACCTCTATTGGCTGCCATGGCTGAAGAGTTCTGACTCGTGGCTATGGAAGGAACTGTGATCCGACTCAGTCTATGGAAGGCTTCCTCCATGGGAGGAAAAGTTGAATCGGCCAAAATCTGTGATCGTGCCGCCTCGTACTCAGGATCAAGTGCAGCTAGAAACATGCCCACCATAGTCGCGTTCCTATATGTCTTCTGCTGTTCTGGCGTGGCTGTCAGGGGCATGAAGCTATAGAGCTTCTCGAACATCCCTCTCAGTGATGTATAGAGAGAATGTAGGGGGCGACCATTCTGCTTGATGGTGAAGATATCATGCTGGAGTTGCAGAATCTTTGTCTCATTCTTCGCCTGGGAATATGTAGCCGCCAGAATGTCCCACATATCCTTCGCTGTGGGTTGATGGAGGATGTCATTGGCAATCTCAATTGCCAACATGCCAGATAGCCAAACCTTGGCGTATGCGTCATCAGCCTCCCAGGAGGCATTGGTTCCAGTCTTCTCAGTAGGCTCTGGTTCGGTAAGAATGTGCTTCTTACCCGTAGACTTCATCATGCTCATGAACTGCATTGCCCACAGTTCATAGTTGGTACCGTCCATCTTTACAATAGGCGCTGGACCACGAAATGCGCCAATAGATGGGATATCTGCCTTGCTTTCTGACATACTGGATACTGAAGACTGGAACGATTGACAAAACAATATGTGATTTGTCTACAATGACATAGACGGGTTTAGTTGCACGTGTAGACCTCAAGCAACTAAACCCATGTAAATGAAGGTGCTCGCTTTAGGGCCTAACGCGTGCCCCCGTACAGTCGACTGGTGCGCTGGATGAGTAGGCGCACTGGTGCGCGATACACGCACTGGTTGGCGCGCTGGGATGCACGCTACTGTGCCACAGGACCTTGCACAGGGGCGCACAGAGCCTCGGTGATATGCGCTGGTGCGCAAGGTGCGCAAGGTGCGCACAGGAGAACAGCACAGGGCGCGCGTTACTGTGCCACGCAGAACAGGCGCACAGGGGCGCTACTGGTGCACGCTACTGGCGTGCAAAGGGGAACAAGAGAGCAGGAGCGCTGGCACAGCAAGGCACCACACGCTAGCGTGCCGCCGCACAGCGATGCGCAGGAGTCAACACACTGGAGAGCGCGTTGGTGATGCACCGCCGCACACTACCGCACGCTGGCGAAGAGAAGAGCCAATGCACGAAGGAGGCGGCGCCGTGCGTGCAGCCCAAGAGAGGGCGGCGTCGATCGGAGAGGAAGGGCGGCGCCGATCGACGAGGGAGAGGCTGGCGGGTGGGGGTAGGGTTAGGGTTAGGGTTTCAAGAGCTCCGGTCTAGGACCATCGCTCTGATACCATGTTGGGAAAAATGAATAACTTGTTTATTCCATAAGCCCTAGGCTCTCTTATATAGGAGAGTAGCCTATGGGTAAATTACATAAAGCATACAACTAAAAAATAAAATAAGGAACAGGTACGAGTACTACTCTATATGTGTCAACAATCTCCAAGTGTCAGTGAAAGTATTGTCTCAAACAGCATCCGTTGGTGGTTATGAGAGGAACTGGAGTATATTCAACCCAATCCATTAGAAGTGACGGAACAGGTTGGGAAAACATAAGCTCCATGATCTTGTCTACGTGCACTACAACTTGATGCTAAAGATGAAACATACAAAGGAGGGCAAGGACAAAGACTACAAAGACCCTATCGATCTTGCATACATTTTCAAGATGCATGATGACGATGTTGATGAAGATTCTCCAGAAGTGGATGGATTCAAATGGTGCTCCGTTACTCGATCAACCACGAGGGAGACCAAATGAGAATATAACCCAGCAAATGGGAGCAGATGTAGGTGACTATATGGCTAGATCCGGGCGGATTATGAACCCTCTTGGAGGGTTGGATGCCGAGGTTGATGCAGTTGTTGATGAAATTCTCTCCACTGATTCCAAATCCAAATCCAAGTCAAACGACGACAGTGGAGAGGATAATGATGATGTTGTTGGCGATTGTGGTGGATTTGGTGAGGGGGAAACATATTTAGGGGGTCAGCAGGAGGTGGTCGTGGACCACATGATACAACATTCGAGGAAGGGCTCCACGTAGGGTGTTAATATATGGAGTGACAGAGGAATGCACATGGATAGTTTATTCCAAGTCTGAGTCCGGGACCTATCGATTACGAAGCATACGGCTGTGGCCATCATCCTATGGATAACTACATGGATGATTTGATTATGTAGGTTTCTTGAGCTGCAATGACATTGACGGCTCATATCATAGAGAAGCACCAAGTCCCCTAGGCGGATATGGATCATCACACGACGAGAGATCATTTAGTGTCTTCCCAGAATACTTTCATGCTCCTCCTCGTCGACCTCCTCCTCCTCAGGTGCATGCCCCATACACCTCCATCATATGGTTACAGCGGGTAAGGATATAGAAGCTATAACGGTGAGAACTACCAAGGTAGCCAACCCGAGCAGAACCAGGGCAGCTATTTTAGTGGTGACAGTTATGGTGTCTTCCATGACTACTACATGGTCGTGCCTCCTCCTCCGTAGAGATCTTCTCTTACTCTATCGTCGTCGTACCGAGGATCTCAAGCCAGTACCTCGCAGCCTCATCGTGCCCCTTGTAATACTAGATCTAGTGTTTCTTATCCCCATCTCGAGATATTCATAGGCATCAATGACCATCAGTACATGTAGTATGTGATGGATACAAGGTCATGTACTCATACATGACATGAGAGGATTATTGCAAGTTCATTGAGTCAGCGATGCGCTATGAAAGACAACAAGGAAGGGGAACGATACAAATCCACCATGGAACTCTTGGTTCTAAACTGAACTCATGACCAAGTAATATCTTTTATTGCATTAATCATTAATGAGCATGTTGTCATTTATTTTTGTGAATAGATGTTTTTTTACTTGTTGTTAGACTGTTATTAACAACGATATGTTCGATATTATTGATATGTGTAATATAAGGGTCATAGTCATAGATGATCGATATGTGTGCTATAAGCATGGGATCAAATTTCGGCGAAATTCGACCGAATTTTGATTGAATTTCAATTTTGGTGGGTGACCGATATTCGACTGAAATGGTCGATGTCGACCGAAATTGGGGTCCCCTATTCAAAAATTATCCGAAATGACCAAAATTCCGGTCGAATTTCGACCGAAATTCGGACGAAATTTCGTTTCGGTCACTCACCGAAATGGCGATCGAAATCGAAATTTAAGGCCTTGGCTATAAGCCTATAAGTGTATATTTATTGTTTAAAGAACTTAGATGAACTCCTTTCCAATATCTTATATGCAGTACAAGGGATATAGATGAGCAATATGTGTGATATAATTGCGTATTTATAATTATTTATTGTCCTAATAAATTGGATGATCTTAATTTACAAAAAAATAAAAATTGACTTTTTTAAGTCGTTTCCAAGATCTCCACCGAAATCGTCAAAATTTTCTAAAATTTTGACGAAATTCCCCTTTCTGGGGTGATCGAAACGAAAACTGTTAGAAAATCGGAAGCGGAAGCGAACATGGAATAAAGATAATAAAAGAAAAGAACAGCGGGATTTTTACGTGGAACCCTACTCCGTGAGGAGCGGGATAAAACCACGGGAGAAGTCCTCAAAGGGGCATGCTATGCATTGCTTTTTCTCAATGAGTACAATAGGTCTGGGGCTCCTTATATAGCCTTCCCAGAGCCTCCAAGTCCCACCAATGGACGATGTGGGACTAAACACTGGATGGGGTAAATGGATCTTCTCCAGGATCCATTTACCCTGTTACAACTTAATGGGCGCATACACGAATACTCCAACACTCCCCCTCAAGCTGGAGCATGCAATGCTCAGCTTGGACAAACAGAAAGAAACTCAACTCAACGCTACAGGACACTACGGACAATATCAACCCAACGCGCACATTGCTGCAGTCGAGGACGTTGCTTCTCATGCCGTGCAAGTGAGGAGGACGAACGGGCTGGAGTGTGAGTCAACTGAAGACTCGGAACCTGACCATCAAGTCTGAACTTGCGCCTGAAGTCTCCTCGTCGGAGAACTGGGTCTCTCCCATCTGGCTCAGAGAATGGTGCACTGCTCTGGTGTACCTATGATACCACATGAAAACCCTTGCCTTCAAGGGAATGGTCCTCTGCTCTGGAGTCCCTATGGCTCACATGAAACATCTGGCCGAACAACAACAAGAACGATGGGGACCTAAAACTGATGATGGCAACATATGCACATCTGAAAATGACCGCACACTTGTGCGTGTCTGAAACTGGAGACTCGAAAACAATGATCGTCGAGTCTGAAATCGAACTGTAGAGTCGGATCAACTGGCTGGTCTGGAGACTGGCATCTGAATCTGAAATCTGGATCATGAATACAAGACCTGTGACTCTACATATACTCGCCCTTTCTCCCATACTTGTCGGAAAACATGGACGTCGACCAAGTTGGGAGAAGACAAAGAGATACATAAATGGGGGAAAATAAAACAAAATAAGCCGTTACACATTTTTTTCCGGCTTCTCAAATCATGAATTTTGGTCGTTTCATTTTTTACGGCTCTCTTTTTCTTTCGCATTTTTTTAAGCCGTCGACCCCCTTTTTTTACGGCTTTCCTCTGCTTTTTTTTTCAAAAACTGTGCGTACGGTTTTTTTTTAATAAACGGCCCACTTGGGCCCAAAACATGCAACATCCCAATAGGGCTTTCTCTCTGCCCCTCTTTTCTTTTCCTTTTTTTCTCGCTCCCCTTTTTTTAACACACGGCCTCCTTTTTTTTCATCATCCTCCTCCCCTTCTTCTTTTTTTTTATAAACACACACATTTTTTTTGACAATCATACACCCTACTTGGGCTTTTAACTCTCCTCCCCTTCTTTTTTTTCATACAACCTCCCCCACATTTTCCAACTCATTGTATTTTTTTTAAAAAAAATAAAGGGGGTCTTCGGGCCTAGGGTTCCGAACCCTCTTCAAAAGCCGCCGTTGCTAGATCTGGAGAAGCTCCGCCAGGAGAGGAGCGGAGCCCGCTTGGAGCTGCTGGGTGCGCCGCTGGCAGGAGCATGGGGAGTCTGGGGCTCGCGCGAAGTTTGCCACACGGGGTTTGCACGCTAGATGGGTGCGTGCATGCCTGCGGAAGAAGATGAGTCGCCGGGGGTCGCTGCTCATGGAGAGGGGCTCGCGGTGCTGCGCGGATGATTTCTTCATCGCTCGAGGAGAGCGTCGCCTGCGGAAGGAGGAGCCGAAGTGGCTGGAGGCGGTGCGATGGGGACATGGAATAAAGATAATAAAAGAAAAGAACAGCGGGATTTTTACGTGAAACCCTACTCCGTGAGGAGCGGGATGAAACCACGAGAGAAGCCCTCAAAGGGGCATGCTATGCATTGCTTTTTCTCAATGAGTACAAGAGGTCTGGGGCTCCTTATATAGCCTTCCCAGAGCCTCCAAGTCCCACCAATGGACGATGTGGGACTAAACACTGGATGGGGTAAATGGATCTTCTCCAGGATCCATTTACCCTGTTACAACTTAATGGGCGCATACACGAATACTCCAACAAAAACGAATTCAAGATTTCAAACCTAAGGTGGATGTGTTTCTTCAGGATCAGGTTGTGAGGTGTGCGGGTTGAGCTGGTGCGGGAACCCCCATGGTTGCCCAATGATGTGCATCTCTTAGAATGTTTGGGGCTTGGGGCAGTCAGATAAGCGAAGGATAGTGGGTTAGTAAGTGGAGGGAGGATGTGGTGAAATTGTAGGAGATGAAGTTGGAGAGTTGGGACGTCTACATCTGGAGATATGTTGTTGGCCCACTTCACTTCAGGATGTTCCTTCAATTAGTTCTACCGGGGGTATCCTAATGAGGCGGAACGATGATATTCTGAAGCTAGTGGATGCAGTGGAGTTGAGAGACTCTATTTCCAATTTGTGCTTCACTAGAATTTGAAGGTGCATGGTTCCTCTTCTTGTGGTATATAGCTCGTCTGGGGCTCTTGCAGTTGCTGAATTATTGGACAAGTTGCAGATAATGGGCACTCGCTTCCCTGAGCTATGGTATGGTTGGTTTGTGGGGATTTCAATGTCACCTTTTTTAAATTTTTACTGAAGGTCACTCTGGAGAAAGGGGAACCTTGGCTCCCCTTATTTGCGGTTTTTTGGGAAACATATCTCTGGGGGTCTTGGATGCCACGAATTGGCACTAAACCTGGAGGGGCTCAATATTGTTATCTCGTCTAGACTGATTCCTTGGGTCGATTGAGCCGATAGATGCCCTCCCTTTATCTAGTGTTTCTTCCTCACATCGATCGCACTCGAACCACCCACCATTGTGACGGGATTATGGAGAGAGGAGCTGCTATGATAGCATATTTTGTTCCAAGTGTTCCTGGATTTTGGAAAAGGGTTTCACGTATCAGGTGTTTCAGCAGTGATGGACCTCATCGTTTATAGTTTGACCTCCAAGGTGCTCATGGTGAAGCTAGATGTGCTTTGTAAGATGTTGGAGTTGAAGCGTGATTTCCACTTTCTAAGGGAGAGCAGAGGTGGTTTATTTTAATCTGGTAGAGGATATCAAGGACCTTATAGAAGAGGACAAGTTGGCCAAAAGAGAGCACCAACGAGTTCTGTTGGAAGAGACTAAGAAGCAGGAGGTGAAGCGATGGGAACATTCCAGGTAGATGCGGCTAAAGAAGGGGATACTAACATGTGTTCTTCCACATTACGACCAACAAGAGGAGGTGCAAACTTCTTTATTTTATTAAGGATGGTGAAGTATTGGAGCTTAATCAGGCCATTGGGTCCACAGTAGTGAAGCACTTTCGTCAACTGAGTAGGAGGGGTCCTTAGAAGGAGCAAGGCAAACTGATTGAGACATACTAAGGTTGTCATAGGAATAGCACTTTGGACTAGTGAAGCCTTTAATGCACAAGAAGGTTCATGAGGTTGTTTCTGGTTGAATGTAGATGGCTTTACCGAGCAAAGGGTTTCCCAACCTTCTTTTTTCGAGGGACCTGGAGATATTGGGCAGGAGATTGTAGCGATTGTAGAGGAATTGTTTTAGAGGAACCAAGATTTCAAATGATTGAAACGCTCTCTTCCATTCCTTTTATCAAAAAAAGGTTGTACAGAGGGTGGAGGAACTGCGGCCTATTGCATTGTCCAATGCAATGTACCTGATTGTGGCAAAGGTTCTCGCGAACAGGCTACGTGCATGTTGAACTCCATTATTGCACATATGCAGACAATTCTCAACCTAGGCGACTCATGATTAAAAGTGGTTAAGACCTCTGAGAAAGTGGCAGATCGACGTGGAAGGAAGGCGAAGGGTTTGTTGTGGAATGTTTTTTCAAGTTAAAAAAAGCAGGAACACGCTTAGGTGTCCGCATGCAAATGATTATTTAACAAAAAGAATGCATCATTGTTGTAAAAGTCGGCCGACTGGTCAAGTCGAGGGGGGTAGCCGACTCAACTAGGCCTAGTCGGTCAATAGTCGGTCAATCCAACTGATCAGGAAAGACTAATGGATCGATTTTTACATAGAGATTTTATTTTCTTTTAGTTTTTCCTTTTTCTTAGATGAAAACTTATTTTAATATACTTAATGTTTTATTTAAATTCAATTACTTCTTTTATTCTATTATGATAGTATAAAAATATCCAAATCTATATAAATATATAACTATATATGTATAAAAAAATATTTATATATTTAAAATAATTAAAAAATTTAAAACTGACTAAAGGCCGACTAAATCCGATTAGTCGCCTGACTACCGATTAATCCTTGGTCAATAACACTGCCGACCAAGTATCAGCTATCGATTTCTGCAACCTTGGAAGGCATTATATGAGGCAAGACATGAGGAGAGTCTTGGCATGATGGGTAACATTATCAATATAAAAATATTCAGCACGAAAAATAACACCATTGCGTGCCAAACAAAGTGCCAATATCACAACCACCGGCAAGAATATCTCAGTATTAGGACGAAAACATGAGTTAAAGAGCGACTCCCAAAAGTGGGTTTTGTTAGTGACATCCAACCAAACTAGGTCCATCATCAACCAGATTTCTTTTTCCTTCTCATATCCGATGAAAAGGTGATCAATTGTTTCTACTTCTCCATCACAAATCATGCAAGAGTAGTTGCCACTATAACAAAGCCTCGACCATCAGTCCCTAGTGAGTATTCTATCATCTCATTGGCCATAAGAAGACTAGGACATGAGATGGGATTTTCATGTCCCAAATAAATATGCAATCTCTAATCAACTCCTCCGGCCAAGGGTCAGGTTGTCTAATCAGCGCTTGGTGCATTTTTTTTCACCAATAAACTACTACCTCTCCAGATCTAGCTATCTTTATCCTTTGTTGGGACATCACAAGTAATGATTGCTTCCATAAGCCCAACAAGCTCCTGGAACTGTTGAGATAAATTTTATTCATAACATAAAAGAGATCACAGGGCTCTCTTATATAGGAGAAGAGCCATGGGTTAATTACATAAGTGATACCCAAAGAAAACATATCATGTAAATATAATACGGTGATAAATAAACATCTTAACACTCCCCCTCAAGCTAGAGCATAAATATCAATCATGCTCAGCTTGGAATAGCATCTCTGAAATGGACCTCTGGCCAGTGCCTTCGTGAAGATATCTGCAGTCTGATCTCCTGTGGAAACATGAGAGGTGGATATAAGGCCTTTCTGGATCATGTCTCTAGTGTAGTGACAATCCACCTCGATATGCTTTGTCCGCTCAAGAAACGCAGGGTTATTGGCTATAAATAAAGCTGCTTGATTATCACGTAAAAGCTTCATAGGAAGAGACACCTCAACAGTAAGATCGGTTAATAAAGATCTGACCCACATCATTTCTGTACATCCTTATGCCATAGCCCTGTATTCAGACTCAGCACTAGATCTGGCCACCACAGTCTGCTTCTTGCTTTTCCATGAAACAAATGAACTACCTATAAAGATAGCAAAACCAGAAGTCGACTTTCTGTCCCTGGGACAACCAGCATAGTATGCATCTGCACATCCTGTCACCTCAAGTGATGCATCCCTACTGAACATAAGGCCAGAGCCAGGTAAAGTCTTCAAATACCTCAAGATCATGTGTACGGCATCCATATGTACCTTCCTAGGTTGCTCCATGAACTGGCTGACTTTGCTAACTGCAAAAGCAATATCCGGTCTGGTAATGGTGGCGTATAGGAGCTTCCCAACAAGCTCTCTATATCTCCTCCTATCAATATCTTCGGTGTCCTCATCATACAATCTCATGCTTGCATCCATAGGAGTAGAAGCAGGTTTGCACCCTGTCATGCATGTCTCAAATAGGAGGTCCATCACAAATTTCCTTTGATTCGTCACGAGTCCACGTTGATTCCTGGCGAACTCTAATCCAAGAAAGTAGCGAAGATTGCCAAGGTCCTTAGTCGCAAATTGCTGACCAAGGAACTCCTTGGCGGTAAGAATACCCTGCTCATCATCTCCTGTAATGATAATATCATCCACATAAACAAGAATAGCCACGGTACCTCTAGGTGTCCTCTGTACAAACAGTGAGTGGTCCGCAGTAGACCGCACGAACCCCTTTTTCTCTATCAACTCCGATAGCGTTTGATACCAAGCTCTCGGACTCTACTTCAGGCCATAAATCGCCTTGTGAAGGCGGTACACCTTCTGAGACTCCCCCTCAGTAGCAAATCCTAGTGGTTGTTGCATATATACTTCCTCCTAGAGTAAAGATCCACATAGAGAAAGGCATTCTTGACATCAAGTTGATACAAAGGCCAGTCCCTGGAAACGGCAACAGATAGCTGAATGCGTAGTGTTGAATGTCTTGCTACTGGAGAAAATGTGTCCTGATAATCCACCCCATAGGTTTGGGTGAACCCCCGAGCCACAAGCCTTGCTTTGAACCGGTCGACACTACCATCGGACCTTTGCTTGACCGTGAATATCCATTTGCAGCTCACAATAGATGCTCCTGGTGGAGGTGAAACAATGCTCCATGTGCCACGTGATCAAGAGCCGCCATCTCTTCTTCCATAGCAAGGCGCCACCTACTGTCCTGGAGCGGCTCCAGATACGTCCGTGGGATAGTAACAGCAGATAGTCCCACTATAAACTTCGTGTAGTCCTCTGACAGATGATCCAAGGAAACATGTGCAGCCATTGGGTAAGTAGCACATTGGCGACGAGGTTTCCTTAGAGCAATCGGTATCTCCAGGTCATCAGCCTCACCGTCCTCTGGAATTAACTCTTCCTGTTCATCAATAAAATCTCCAGTGCCATCAGTAGAAATAATATGTTCCTGACATACCTGAGGCATGGTGGATGATGTGGTAGGCGCATGAGCAGAGGAGCGAGTAGAAGACCTGCGAGTATAAATATGGGGTAAGAAAGTAGAATCTTTGGGTGGAGGTGGAGGTGAACGTGGCAGTGGGGGTGGTGGTGTAGGTGGTGAAGACCGTGGGACATTACAAGGAGCAGATGGAGGTGGAGGAACCACAACATCTTCTCTGGATCCAGTATTAGACCACCTGTCACCTGTAGGAGAGAAATACATAATAGATTCGAAAAAAGTAACATCAGCGCTGACATAGTATTTTCTCCCAATAGGATCAAAACATCTATACCCTTTTTTGGTACGAGAATAACCAACAAAGACACATTTGACAGCTTTAGGTGAGAGCTTGTTATGGCCAGGAGTAAAGTCACGGACAAAAGCTACCGATCCAAAAACACGAGGTGTAAGTGTGAAGAGTTCCTTCTCTGGAAACGCAATAGAGAAGGGACTCTTCTCTCCTAGAATGGTGGATGGCATGTGATTTACCAAGTAACATGTGGTTAGGATGGCATCCCCCAGAAGGAATGAGGTGTACTTCTGTGAATCAACAAGGCCCTCGTGATGTCTAAGAGGTGACAATGTTTGCGTTCTACAACCCCATTTTGCTGTGATGTATAAGTACAGGAAGTCTGATGAACTATACCCAGAGACTGGAGAAATTTTGCCAAATGAAGGGTAGAAAATTCCAAAGCATTGTCGGTACGAATGTATTTAACTTTAGCAGAAAAATGTTGTTGATCTCAATAAGAAAAGTTTTAATTATAGCACCTGCATCAGACTTATGTTTGAGCAAGAAAACCCAAGAAAGTCAAAAAATCATCGACAGCAACCATATAAAATCTATGCCCCTGATGATCAGGAACACGACTTGGACCCCAAATGTCAAAATGAAATAACTCAAAGGACCGACTACTACTACGACTTGGACGACTCGGAAAGGAGGAGCGATGGTGTTTCCCAAGCTGACAAGCTTTACAGTCCAGAGTAGTATGAGGAGATAGTTGCGGGAGAACATGTATCATATTTTGGAAAGGAAGGTGGCCAAAGCGAAGATGCCACAGAAAAGGCGAGGCAAATCCAGAGGGAATAGAGGCCACCCAGCACATGATTGAACAACAAGTTTGTATAATCCTCTCTGCTCACGGCCATGAATAATCATCCTGCCAGTTAGTATGCCCTGAAACATAAGAGAAGAGGGGTCAAAAATGACACGACAGTGTAAATCTTTTGTAATATGGCTAATAGACAAAAGATTCATTTGAAAGTCTGGAGCATGTATAACATTCTGAAGACGTATAGAAGGGGCTAAAACAATCTCCCCCTGACCAACAATGGGTAGCCGAACTCCATTGGCTATGATTACGGATCGCCCATGAGCAATAGTTGTGTATGAAGAAAATAGTGTCCGACCTCCACACATGTGATGAGACGCTCCAGAATCCACAATCCAATCTGTCACATCAGAATTGCTGCTACTGGTAAGCACATATGAAATACCTGATGAACTGGGTAGTGCTCTGGCGGTGGCCGCTGCATCTGATGGTCCTGCAGTTTGAGTCACAGGAGTAGTCACCATTTCTCGAAGTCTCGAGACAAGATCATCAAAGCGTGCATCAATAGTAGGTGCAGGTGAAGAGTCAGTCTGCTCCGCAACACGTGCAGACGTCGGAAAGCCGTACTTGTGAAAGCATGTCTCCTCTGAGTGGCCAGGACGACGACAATAAGAACATGGACCACGTTGACGGCCTCCGCCTCTACCACGAGGTCCACGACCACGGAACTGGGACGCACTGCCTCGTCTACGAGAAGCAGCCATAGCTGAGGAAGTTGGTTGTGGCGTGGATGTAGGTGTGGTAATAATCCTGCCCAGCCGCTTGTAGACCTCCTCCATTGGTGGTATGGTGATGCAGTGTGGAACAGAAATATAGGGTCGCATATTTATTTAATTTTATCTGTTAATTTTATTTACGTTTATTTGAGTCGTCGTATTTTTAATTAACGAGATCGTGTGTGATATCCAAATTAGTAGTCAATTTCAAATTTGAATTTCAAATTAGTCGGTTAGTCGGTTAGAGTCTATTTAGGATAATTAGTTGAATTTCTATTTTTGTAATCTCATCCCTCCTATATAAAGGGATGATGGTCCATTGTTTTAGAGAGTTCAGTGATAATTAAAATTGAGATTTTATCTCTCTCTCCCTTCTCTCTCGTCTCTCCCTCCCACGCGGTCTACGCGTTCTTCCTCCCCAAGTCTCGCGCAACAGGCGTGCCTTCTCTCCTTCTACCCTCCAAGTTATTCTTCTACCGAAAAATCCACCGTTCAAAAAAAAATATTTTCTTCGCCGTGAAATCCGATTTGTATCATTTGGTATCAGAGCATGGCCTCCAGATCGCCCACACGATCTGACGATCCATCCAGACATGCACGTCGATACGCGGCGAAACACCATCATTCGTCGGAACGGAAACGATGAGCCGAAGAAGCTTACAACAAGGAGATGGACGCAATGCGAGATTTCCGGTCCAAATGTCGAGAAATGATAGCTAGTTTCAAGGCTATGTGCGTCGCGAAATCGAAGGCACCAACGACACCAATCACCGAAACCGATATCGATGAAGAAAAACTCGCCATCAAGGACGATTCGATTGTTGTCCAGGCCGCGTCAGATCAGCCACCATCGCTGATATCGCCCCTGACAACAGCACCAGCCCCGCCGCAGCCCAGCCTTGTCATCCCCGCACCCTCGGGCCACCTGCTCGCAGTCCCTGCGGCTCCAACCCAGCCCCCAGCCCCGCCGACGCCAATCCCGGCCTCCCTGACCCTCGCTGCACCACCCCAGCCCGCCGCCACCCGCACCTTTCCGGCGTGCCTCCTTTTCCCCAGCACTCGCCGCCCTTCCCCAGCGCCTACCCACTCGCCTCCCCCTCTCCTGCTACCCGCCACGACTTCGCCCAACACAGTCCTGCACCCTCTCCCACGCGCAGACCTCCGCGTGCCCGCCTTCCCTCGTCGCCGCCATCCCCGCCTACGCCCCCTCCTCGCCATCGCGCCCCGCCTGCCTCTCCCCTGACTCCCTCCCTTCTCACCTTTCCCCGTGCCCTCATCCCTTCCGAACCCTACCCTCCCATCACCGCCGCCTCTTCACAGCAACCCCCCCCCTCTCCCTCCTTGCCACCGACGCAACCCCTGCACCTACGGCCCCAGCAAAAACCCCAACCCCCGCCCCCGCTCCCTGGGCACCCCTCGCGCACTTCCCCGCGCAAGGCTCTGCACCTACACCTCCCCCTCGTCATTGCGCCTGCCCACCTCTCTCCCAAACCCCCCTCTCCCGCCGCTTCTGTGAACACCAGCCCCCTCGGCCACTGCCGCCACCGCCCCGAGCGCCCCAGCCCGACTACCTCTCTCGGAACCTTAGGGTCTGGCGTCGCCCATGTCCCATTGTCCCAGGCACGCGCCGCCGCCCCCGCCAAATGAGGAAAGACCGAACCCTAACAAGGAGGCCGACGTCTACGGGATTCGACACCCATGGAACTTGGGATAAGAAACAAATTGAGAAAAATTGCACAAAAACCCCCTATTCCAAAGAACTTATATAAAAAGGGTTATTTGGAAACTAAAAGATGCTATGGAGTTGCCTTAAGTGAAGGGATACGAAATTTGCACTTCGACCCCCTGGAGCAGAAATATTTTAAAAAAAAGTGTTGAAAAGTGGAAGTCTGGAAGATCTCCTTATCCTATTAGGACTAGGACCATGGGTTTCACCTATTTAAAGGTCCCATGGCTTCATTCATTGGACACCTCTCCTCATCTACTCTCCGTGTGCTATTGTTTTACTATGGGCTCTCCGCAGGCCGAGTTGATCGTCATGAAGATGCCTCATCAATTCTTCGAGCACCACGTCAACGGGAAGAAAATCGGATGGACGCCCGCCTATGCGCCGCACCTGCTCTTCCACCACGAAGCCCACGACGCCAACGCCCGCGTCGCGCAAGTATGGATTCCGCCATTCGCTCCACACCAATTCTTCCATGGGCTGACCGAGACCGCGGAGTCAAAAGTATCAACCTCCAAGCCTGCAGATCCAACAATTCGTCGGGAGACGAATTTTTAAAAGCGGAGGAGAGTTGATGCAGCGTGGAACAGAAATATAGGACCGCATATTTATTTAATTTTATCTGTTAATTTTATTTACGTTTATTTGAGTCGTCATATTTATAATTAATGAGATCGTGTGTGATCTCCAAATTAGCAGTCAATTTCAAATTTGAATTTCAAATTAGTCGGTTAGTCGGTTAGAGTCTATTTAGGATAATTAGTTGAATTCCTATTTTTGTAATCTCATCCCTCCTATATAAAGGGATGATGGTCCATTGTTTTAGAGAGTTCAGTGATAATTAAAATTGAGATTTTCTCTCTCTCCCTTCTCTCTCGTCTCTCCCTCCTACGCAGTCTACGCGTTCTTCCTCCCCAAGTCTCGCGCAACAGGCGCGCCTTCTCTCCTTCTACCCTCTAAGTTATTCTTCTACCAAAAAATAGAGGACAGGAAAACGCCAGTCATAGTGGCATTCCGATACGCCTGTTGTTGTTCCACGCTTATAGTGATAGGCATGAAGCTATGGAGTCGTTCAAACATGCCTCTCAGATATAAAAAGTGGGCATGTAAAGGTCGACCATTTTGCTTGGTCGAGAAAATGTCGAACTGAAGTTGGAGTATCTTGCTTTCATTTTTCGCTTGTCCATAGGTAGCAGCCAATATGTCCCGCATGGCCTTTGCAGTTGGCTGATTAACAATATCATTAGCAATCTCTGTGCTAAGCGTCCCAGAGAGCCATATACGAGTATATGCATCATCTTGCTTCCATGATGCGTTGGCTCCAGTCTTGTCCACCGGCTCTGAATCAGTCAGAATATGCTCCTTGTTGTAGCATTGCATCAAGGTACGAAACTGCATGGACCATAGTTGGTCCCGTCCATCTTTATGATAGGTGCCGGTCCTTTGAAGGCACCGGAGTAGAACACGTGACCCTTAATTTCTGACATTCTTTAATACGCCAAACTGTGGAACAAGAGGGGAATATCTCGGAAAAAAATATTGTCTACAACATCAAATGAGGGATGAGGTGTATTTGTAGACTTATACATTCATCCCTAATGTTGTGTTTGTGGTCGAAGGCCGCGAATGAAGGGAGAAATCAGACTATATCACCCTTCGCAGATCAGTCCAGACTTCGACGCACGTGAACACGAGTCCGCTGGACTTAAACGGGGACCCGAGGCCGCCTAGGGTGTGCCTAACCCCTTGTGAATCAATCCACAACGCCTACGGAGGCAAAGGAGCGTCGATAGGGCCTCGTCGGGCTGCTGCGAGGCGGCAGCGACCGCTCGCGGTGGCGGCCTCGGTGCTGGAATGGGTTGGCGGCGGGCCGGCGGCGCTTGGAGGCCGCCCGGAGGCGCGGGAAGGGGCGCGGAGGAGCGCGGCGACGCGCGGAGAGCGCGGGGAGAGGCCGGCGGGTGGGGCTAGGGTTAGGGTTTTGGTTCGAGAACCCCGGTCTAGGATCGTTGCTCTGATACCATGTTAAAAGAAATTTTATTTATAACATAAAAGAGATCCATGGCTCTCTTATATAGGAGAAGAACCATCGGTTAATTACATAAGTGATACCCAAAGAAAACATAACATGTAAATAAAATACGGTGATAAATAAACATCTTAACAGGAACCATTGCTCAGAAAACTCTATAACAAAGATAGGCAACCAAACACCCTCTGCCCTTGCAATTGCAAAATGGTGAGGAAAATGTGTTGCAAGTGTTCCACATAAGTCCACTTGTCCATAAAAAGTAAAAGAGCAACCATCTCCAACATCGGGTGAAAAAAAGACGCATTTTCGGCAAGACGGCATTAATTCCTTTCCAAAAGCAGAAGTATAATGCTGAGGACAACGGGGCAAGAACTTTGAGCATGTATACCATAGATTCCATGGATTAATCTACAACATAGATCATCATTGCAACCACTTCAAAAGCAAGACCCAATTCATTGTTTCTTGTCGAAGCACACCAAGCCCACCTTTATCCTTGGCTAATGTAACTATATCTCAATCAATGAGACACATAACAGAACCATTCTGGTTAGATGTGGAGAAACCGTCTCATAATCTTCTCCAAGCGGCAGGGTATCCCTATTGACCGCGGTATTGATGACATGTAGACAACATTAATAACAATAAGGATGGCACTTACCAAGACGAGATGCCCACCACATGACAACATTGATCTCTTATATCCTGCAAGCATATGTTCAAACTTCTCCACAACATGTAACCAGTCTGATAAAAGAAGACGACCATTATATAGGGATAGGCCAAAATAACGAATTGGTAGAAGCCACAAGCACTGCCTAATTGCACACCACAAGCTTCTACCTCGATTTGAGATAGACCAAAAAGTACCACATGTGATTTGTCCCTATTTATCCCTAATCTGGAATGTTCCCCAAAAATATTCAAAACCATAGACATTCCCCATGCCTCTTCCATACCCCCTTCGATGAAAAAATAGTATCATCAACATCTTGTAACACCAAAATGAAAAAGGTCTACTAGAGAGTAATTTGTCGAAAGGCCATGGTTTACCACTTGTTCAACCATCCATGGAAGCACGCCCGTAACCAAGACAAAAAGTAGAGGTGCCAACAGGCACCCCTGATGAACACCCCTCTAAGGCTAAAAGAAGCCAACTTCGGGTCAGTCCTTCGTAAGAACATAGTAGCAGGGACCGGTGATCCATCTTCCATGAGATCCAACAATCGGGGAACCCACATCTTGGCAAAACCGACAACATGAAGCTCTAGTCCATGCTGTCATATGCTTGGGAGAAGCCAACCTTCCAAAGTAACCCATTGTTAGATGTCTTCTCCAATCTACAATGATCTCCGAGGCCATAGACAAGTTGTCCCCAATTTGTCTACGGGATGAAAGCCGATTGAATAAGAGAGATAAGATCATCTAAAACCTTGCTTTGTCTATTAGCTAAGACTTGGCAACCATTAAGTAGATGTTGTTTGACAGTGCAATCAGGCGAAAATCTTCTACTCGTTCATGTTAGAAAATAGGAATGCGGAAGCTATCAAATAAATAAAGATAAAAACACTGAAGAAGACGGGATTTAACGCGGAACCCTACTCTCTAAGGAGAGTGATGAAACCACGAGAGAACGCCTCAAAGGGATGATAGTCTATTGCTTTTCTCACTGGATACAGAGGGTGAGGGGCTTTTTATATAGCCCTCACTGAGTCTCCACATCCCACAACTGGTAGATGTGGGACTAAACAACTGGATGGGGTAAATGGATCCTGGAGAGATCCATTTACCCATCTCTCACATAAGTGACGCATAACCAAATACTCCAACACTCCCCCTCAAGTTGGAGCATGCAGCGCTCAGCTTGTACAAACAGAAAGGAATCTCGACTCACAATACAAGACACTACAGACAATATCAACTCAACACGCACAACTGTCAGTTGTTGTCGAGGACGTTGCTTCTCATGTCGTGCAGGTGAGGAGGACGAACGAGCTAGAGTGAGTAAAACCGAATCTCCTCATCGGAGAGCATGTGCTCTGTATTGCGTCGGTCAGAGTCACTGCAACTGAAATGAGCATCCACCTGGAGAACTCTGGCCTGCCACAATATGTAGACAACTGCTCCATCTCTGAAAGGGACGAACTGAAAAGCCGTGAAGTGCAATCCTCATCGGAGTCCATGCTCGCTGGAGAATAGAGTCTGAAGAAGTCTCCTCATCGGAGAACTGGGTCTCTCCCACCTAGATCAAAGAATGGGATCTCTATTCTGGAGTCCCTATGAAACCACATGAAAAACCCTGGCCAACAAAACAAGAATGATGGGGATCATAAACAATGATGGCATACATGTGCACATCTGAAAGAGGACTCGGAACCAATTGTCGAGTCTAAAACTGCACATCACATTGTGGATTCGGAATCTGAACATCGAGTCTGAAACTGTGCATGGAGAATCTTCATCTGCAAAACTGTAGTCCGGAAATCTAACTGGCTTCTGGATTGGAGAATCAGAATATGTAGCTTGTGACTCTACACTATACTCCCCCTTTCTCCCATACTTGTCCGAAATGGCATCGACAAAGTTGGGAGAAGACAACAAAGATGGGGAAACAAAACATCACTTAAGCCGTGTCAATTTTTTTAACGGCTTTTCTCCATAATAATAATTTTATGTAAAACATTTTTTTGTAGCTGTTGCATCATTTTTTTACGGCTTTCCTCTTCTTCTTAATCTACGTGCGGTTTTTTTATGCACCTTTTTTCCAGTTATTTCCTGCCTTTTTCTAATAGTCGTTTCTTCTTTTTTGCAAAATTGGACTGCCTTTTTTTAACTCTCGACCTAATGTGCTCTTTCTACCAATGACCCCATTTTTTTCTCTTTTTTACAAGATGCGGCCCCCTTTTGGGGTAAACCCTATTTAGGGTTCTCGTGGGGGACTTTTCTCAAAGAAACCTGCCTCCTTCTGGACTTCACCACCGCCAACGAAAGGATCAACATCTCTTGGATCTTCTTCAATGCGACGAGGAAGAGGAGGTGCGGATGGAGATTGTGCTGCCTACAGTTGTGCTCGAGAGAAGGTGTCGCCGCCAGGGGGCTGTCGCCTGAAGGGGATATGCGGCCAGATCTGGAGACGAGAGCTCGCCCTTAGGGTTCCCAAAGAACCCAACGCCGCCTGCTTCGTGGGGCCGCATCATACAACGTCGCCCTTGACTCTGATGGCCTCGGCAACTTAGCGATGAAATGGACTCGGGCGGCGGCGATGCGGAACCCGCAAGAGAGGTCAAGCTAGGGCGGCGTTGAGGGAGACCTGATGGTGCATGGAGACTGGAGAGAGAGAGATGGGGCACTGCCTGCGCGCGCTTGGAGGTTGTGAAGGAGAGGCAACATCGCCACTTAGAGGGCCACCGCCAGGAGGTGCATGCGGATGCGAGATGGGATCTACACGTCTGCTGCGCGATGGAGATGCGTGCGATGTCGATAAAGGGTTGATGCTCGGTGAAGACGCATGTTGGAGAAGGAGGTGCGGGGATCTGCTTCTCTCTTTCTTCGTGTTGGATGCGGTCCCTATTTTTCTTACGGTATTGTTGCCTTTGCCAAACACGGTTGTGCATATGAGAATCACGCATGGAGTTGCACTTCTTAAGGATTGAAGATGGCGTCGAGATCATGCGCGGAGAAGCGCGCATCTGGAGATGTTGTCATGCAAAAATTTAGGTTTCCAGAAAAAAACCCTAATTTCCTTCTAGAAAATGATGATGACGATCTTCAGAACAAGGAATGAGATGCTCGTAAGAAGAACGTGATTAGGGTTTCGTAAAACCCTAGAACTCTCGAACAAATCTCACCAATAATCAAGAACGGAATTTCGAATAAAAAAATATGAAAAACCTAGAAAATCGAACACGCTATGATACCATGTTAGAAAATAGGAATGTTGAAGCGTATCAGATAAATAAAGATAAAAACATTGAAGAAGACAAGATTTAACGTGGAACCCTACTCCCTAAGGAGCGGGATGAAACCACGGGAGAATGCCTCAAAGGGCTGATAGTCAATTGCTTTTCTCACTGGATACAGATGGTGAGGGGCTTCTTATTTAACCCTTACTGAGTCTCCACATCCCACAACTGGTAGATGTGGGACTAAACAACCGGATGGGGTAAATGGATCCTGGAGAGATCCATTTACCAATCTCTCACATAAGTGGCGCATAACCAAAGACGCCAACAATTCAGATATCTCCTTCTGCAGGAGTGAAAAATCTATGGTTGTGTGGACTGGAGATTCAATTGGGCATCATTGTCCGATCGAGGCTTTCTAGGAGAATGGATTATATGGATCAAGCATTGTGTGATGACGACTTCATATTTGGTTCTGGTGAACGGGCAGTCAGTATGTGGCTTCTTTTAGCCGTAGAGAGGGGTGCCCACTGGCAATGCAACTGTTTTTCATTGTAGCTGATGCTTTGTCGAGGATGGTGTCATGTGCAATTGTTGGGGATTTTTGTAATGGTTACTCCTAGGGAGACATTTCTAAGATGCTCCTCTAGTACGATGATGGCATGATCTTCTTTGTTGACGGAAGGGGTGGATCAGCAGAAAATGTGATTGCAATTTTCGAATTATTTGGGATGATTTCCGATCTACAAATCAACGATTGCAAATCTATTTTATTTGAGTTAGAGGCAGCGGGGATTGAAGCTTGCTGCGACTCTATGGACTCGGAAGGGTTCACTTCTTATCAGCTATTTGGGTCTCCCTTGGTGGGAGGGAGCCTAAAGCAGAATGATTGGATGCCAGTAATTTAGAGGATGGAGCGAAAGCTTGCTAGATGCCGTGCATCTTGTCTATCGAGAAGGGGATGCCCCTTTCTCCTGAAGGCGGTCTTATCCGTGGTTCTGGTGTCCTTGTCTACTCAGTTAGTTCCTATTAGGGTTATAAGCCGATTAGAAAGCTTGATGTGTAGGTTCTTTTAGATAGCCAACCGTGACACTCGTGGTATGCCTCTGGCCGATTGGATGACAATGATGTCATTAGGGGGAATGGTGAGATTATGGTGAGAAGCCTTGAGGAGATGAATATGGCGATGCTGATGAAGTAGGTCTCGCGAATCTCTGGTAGGAATTGCTACTTATTTAACCCAACTGCTATGTGGCATTTATGGAGTTTTGACGGATCTCGTATGGCAGGAAAGCTAAATGTGTACATCGTTAAATTTCTAAAGAGGGGTTGTTTCGATGTTACATATGATCCCGCAATGTTTCAAGCCAATGTCAGGTGATGGGAGAATCTTTTACGATCGGTTCCTCACCTACTTGTGTTGCCTGCGAACAATGGGATTTCTATCAGAGAGGTTTGGCATGGGAGTGGTAGTGCTCGTTGTTTCATTCAAAATTGTCGAACCAGATAGTAGTCGAGTTCATACTACTTTTAGAAGCTTTATCAAATTATCAGAGGTGTGGAGTCCCACGAACAGTTTGGATCATTAGACTTGGGGGGTTGTCGTTGATCTGTCTGCAAGGCTTACAAGGCCTTGTACAAGATCTCGATTTTTTACCCTAGCATTGTTTCTTTCGAGTACATGCACTTATGGAGGTGGAATGTTCCCTTATAGTGAAGTTCTTTTGGTTTCTGAGATGGGATTGTATGTTGACAGGGGCTAGGAAAGCCAGATTCTTCCAAGGAGCACACAGGACTTATCAACAGTATTGGACAAAGTGTGAGAATGTAGATCACTTGTTCTTCCTTTGTAGATCATCCAGATAGTTTTGGGAGGCTAACGATCTGGATATGGTGTCAACATATTGTCTAGATATGTTCCGGTCCCCTTTGGATCAATAGCGGGCTGCTTCTGGATCACGTAGAGTACGGACGGCAACCTTACTATGGGTCATGTGGCTAGACAGAAACAATGTGATCCTTTGAGGTGAAACGTTGTATGTTGATAGAGCCTACCAGAACACATTCGTAACTCCTAGTCCTTGTAACTTATATCCTTTAATTTGTGAATATAAAGCTTTGGGTGGTCATCGCCTAAGCATGTCACTTTTTTTCCTTTTCAAAATATAATCAAAAGAGTGATATCAATGCAATATGAGTGTCTATATGAGTGTCTTCGTCCTTGTCAAACAAGTTAAAGTCCTCCTTGAACTCTGCAATCTAATCATCAGTGAGTTAATCTGATATTTTCATCCGGAGGAAGGAAAAACAAACAACCACAATGCTTAAGTAAAGTAGGAATCACAACTTGTGAGAGGATAACAAAGGGCAATGCAGAAGAAGATGAATGATTGAGGGTGCGAGGGGAAGGAAGGAGAGATATGTCATGTTTTCTAATGCCTTCTTTACTGCTCCTCTTTTCTCCACCCATCTCGCAGTTTTTAAATAGTTTGTCATTGATAAAAGATCTATGTTTTAGTTTTTTAAGATGTATCTAGTCTTTTAGGCGCGATTCTATAGAGGGATGAGGACCACACACAGTGCAATCTCGAGATTAGCACAGATGTGAATGTTTCGGAAGAGAGGAGGGATAGACTTTGGCCACATATCCTTTGAGGACCATTGCCCCCAACCATGCCCCAACGACAAGGCATTCTCACTCTCATCGCCTTCTCACCCTTCTTTGACTCTTAATGGAGCCCTGTGTTAATGTAGCATGCTCGCGCTCCCACTGCCCGGCCTTCACAGCCACCCTCCTTTCATCCTTCCACTGGTCGATCATCGCTAGCTTTTCAATGACATGACATTGTTATCGGATGCCATCATTATCTTCATAACACACATGTTCTCTGGCCATAGCTTTCATCTCTATCGGGATTTGATTTTTGTCTTCTTCCATCTTGGTCAAGATATACCTTCGGCATATCATAGGCATGTATTGGCAGGGATACGCACGCCTTTATTTTAATCTTTGAGATTTTCTTTACAAAGAAGACAAGGGTAAAAATTAGTGCTGTCACATAGAACAATGTTGGAATTGTATTGTCATAGAGAGGAGACCCTCCCTAATGCTTTTTGCTCCCCCACCCTCCCCTATTAATGAATGGCAGAAGATACAGGATCTCAGGTTTCCTCATTTCCTAACATCTATAACACTACTAATAGTGGATTTTCCCACATCCTCTCCCTTTTAGTGACACATGGCCCTTCCCTATCTTTCCCCCCACCCATTCTCCACTCCCATACACTGTTCCCCCCCCCTCTCTCCTCTTTTCTATCGATTCTCTCCTCTCTCTCCATCCAAACTCGTCGTCTTCGCTCTTCCCTCTTTTCACTTTCTCTCTCTCCCCACTTGCTCTCTCTCCCCCCACTCATGCCTCTCTCTTTCTCTCTTCGTATTCTCTCTCTACCCATCACTCTCTCTATATATATTCTCTCACTCCCTCTCTTTCTCTCTCTCAATCAATTCACGTTTTATATCTAAAAAAATTTCTCTTTCAAAATTTAAAATATATTAGCATTAACTAAATAAAGGACAAAGTATATATTATTCATATAATTTATAAAAATTTGAAATATATATTAAAAAATCCTTTTAAAAGTACTATTTTACTTTTAAATCTACTACTTTAGAAAAAAATAAATACATTTTTTAAAACTATTATTGATATTGTGTAATAATTTTTAAGTAGTATATTCTTTATATCAAATGAATCCTTCAGAATAAACTAATTTTGAATATTCTATTGCATGAATATTATTCTTTATAACATATTATTAACTCATGATTAATATATTATAATGAGTTATGAATCATCTATAATACATAATTAACTTATATTTATAACATTCGATATTTAAGTATTAAATATTAAAAAGTTCAATAAATAGTTTAAGTTTATGGATTGTTTCGTAAATACATGAGTTCAAATAGATTTGTTCCAATCAATTATTCTAAGTCTTTCAATATTTCTTCTTTTATGTTATATAACTTATTTATTTCCTCAAAATTTATCTGGTGTTTTAAGGTTCTATTTACTTTAAGTCCTCATTTTGTTTAACTTATCCTTTTATTTTGTTATTTTTAGAAATAAAACAAAAATAATTTCAAAATAAAAAATACTAAAAACATTAAAAAATATATTAAGGCATAAAAATAATTTTCTTTCATAATTTTTGAGCATTTTGATTGCTATAATAAAAAAATTTAGATGTTATATTCATATACTTTTGAATATTGTTTTTTTTCAAAATTAGAACTTAATAAACAAATATAACATAAAAAATAAAATAAAAACTAAATAAAATAAAAAAATATTAGATGTAAAATGGATAAAAATATATAAAATATAAATAATTTATACATACGGTTAAACTAAAATAACATAAAAAACTAAAACACATAAAATGAAATAAAAATTCATAAAAAAATTTAAAAGAAATAAAAATTCATAGATTTTAAATAAATAAATTTAAACAGTGGGATGTATAGAATCTGTTATCTGAATATCTATGTGTGTGTAACACATGATCGTAATATATGTTATAAATCTAAATATAAGATGACAACTGAAAATGAAAATTTTACTAATATATATGTGATATATGTAAGAGAAATTATAAAAAATACAATAAAGTTTGTTTTTTAAAAAAATCATAGGATATTATAAATCTAATAAATATCAACTATAATGTGACTAACACTAATAGAAAAACAGATACACTTTTTTCTACCAAACCCCCTCCTCCTCTCCTTTTCAATTTCAACTTCTATTCTTTTATTTGCCCTTATTTTGATTAGATGCCTACTATTTGTTGTATATAACATTATCTTTAAGTGAAGAAAATAAAGCATGCTATTTGGAAAGCATACCTTCCATATCATTAGAATTTCTTCGCAATATGTTCATACTTCACATATTATGATTCCAATATGTTCTTATACATTATCTTGAAAAAAATACTCATGCCGCGAAGCGCGGGTATGCACCCTAGTATCCTATAAAAGGAGGAGACGTTATTCAGCAATGTCGGAGGAGGAGCTTGAGTGCTTTACTGTTGCTTATTGCCTTTCTGTTTCTCTTTGTGAGATTTGTTGATGAAAATGTATGGTTCTTTCCTGCTCTTGTCATAACATATTTAATCGATTCTTGCATGTTTTGCTTCATCGTGTGATGCTCTATCAGTTAATCATATATCTCTATTATTTGTTGCCTAACCATTTATGCAATTTGAATTTCTGCTACATGAGTTTCAGTCATATGACTTTGTCCTAGATCAGCAGTTGTACAGTTTTTACTGTATTAAATGATGCTATATGGTTTTTTGTTATATCATATATCGCTATACTGTTGTTGCTTTATGGGTTGTTCCTAATCTAGGTTTTTGGCATATCAGTTGTTGCGCCTCCAGTTGTTGCTATAGTCAATTTTAGCTCTATTAGTTGTTGCTCTAGCAGTTGTTGCCACAAGGATAAAGGATGGGATAATGTGTTGGTCTTGTTTGCATGCGATTTCTTGCAAGCCTTTTCGCTATATGAGTAGATGTTATGCTATGTCACTGCTATATAAGTTGTTGATCTCCTATTTGCACATCCATTGTTTGCATATGGTTTCTCACGACATGGTTCTCCGTGTATCACTTCATTTAAGTCATGTTTGTGTATGATTGCTCCTACTTGATGGCTCTTTTTTCCATATAGTATTTGCTATGTCATTAGTCGCTGCAACATGATTCTATGACATAAAATGACTACTATATCAGTATTTGCAATCTGATTCCCACTACATGAGTTGATGCTCAATTCTTGGTCGTGTTACCAATCGAAGATGAGGAGAGGAAAACTGGGCTCGGATGGCAACACCTATCCTAGATTCAGTCATGATCTTCTTCTCAGTGGTCCTTAGGTGAAGGATAAATGGGAAGTGCATATGAAAAACTGCTCACCTCCAGCTATGATTGATAAATAAATAATAGTGACCTGAGACATTCTCAGTGGTCCTTAGGTGAAGGATAAATGGGAGGTGCATATGAAAAACTGCTCACCTCCAGCTATGATTGATAAATAAATAATAGTGACCTGAGACATTAGTCTTCTTTATTGATTGCTGGCTTCCGCTACTCAGAAATAGAGATCCACGTGTATGCCTACCACTACTGACCACTCCTGAGCCTAACGATGGATCGACGGCAAAGATAGTATCTTTAGATCAGAAGGCATTCCTAGATAATAAGATAATCCGCAACACACAGAGTCGAAGAATTTAAATGTCTACAGCAAGCACGGTAGTTCGTAATTCATAAGCAAGCCACATAGTGTGCACGGAATAAAGGATCTAGTATAAGGTCGCCAGTAACCCATCACCACCAAAATCAGATCTCAGAAAGCGCTGCATTTCACACGCTCAAATAAGGAAGGAAAAAGAACCCAAATCATGATGCAAATGGAAAGACGAATCAAGGTTATCTGTTAATCAAGAGAGGTGTATCCGTTTAATCTGACCGTCTCCGTCCTTGTCGAACAAGCTGAAGGCCTCCTTGAACTCGGCGATCTGATCGTCTGTGAGTTGATCCGCCATTTTTCTTTCTTCGGCGGGAGGAAACAACAAACGACCGCGTTGGTGAAGTAAAGTGGGAATCGCGACTCGTGAAGGAGAACAAAGGGCAACGCAGAAGAACCTCAATGAATAAATGCTTAGACAGAGAGAAAGAAGAGGGTGGCGGAAGAAGAGATGGAGAGGTGCGCCGCGTTTTGTGCTATCTTTTCAGTGCTCGTCGTCCTGATTTTTAATAGTTTGTAATTAACAGAATCCATGGAAAGGTTTGTCAAATGGTAATATTTACTATAAGGGATATTTACACTCGTAACTTTTAGTAGTTTTGTAATTACTCTGGAACCTTCAATAATTACGAATTATATCCAGACCCATGCTCCCTCAATTTCTTTTGAGCTTTGAATAGCCTCCACCGTTAAATAGGTAAACGAACGGATAAGGATATAAGTATTACCGTATCCTTATCCGTTTTTGAATATGAATATGGATGCGGATACGGATATTGACGGATATTAAAACTACCTTACCATATCCTTAAAAAACGGATACGAATGTAAAACGGATACTGATCGTATACAAGTAATGTTAGAAAAAATCTATAGAATCGACTTAAATATATACGAATTGGATGGAAAATACATGATATAAATTTATTAAATGTATTTGTATCATAAAAATTATACAAATATGGTAAACGAAGATAGATAATTATGTTATATAGGGTTAAAAACAAATCTATGACTATAGTTATATATATATATATATATGAAAACGGATATAAGGATGCGGATACGGATGTTTGCGGATATCGAAATGATATCAATATCCGTATCCATTTTAAAACGGATACGAATACGGATGTCAAAGTCGGTATAAACAGATACGGTGACGGATCGGATACGGATATATCTGTAACCGCTTGCATCCCTATCCACCGTACCCCTTCAAAAGTCTATGTATGCATTTGTGTGCGCCCCTCCTCCTATTGAATGTTGAAGATACCCTCCTTGCCATGCCCTCTGTCCCTCCAGATGTCCGACCTCTCACCCTCCTTGTGTATTGCTTTCCTCGCAGACTTGGTGTGCCCCCGACTCCTTTTTACATCATGCCCCAAGCTGCCTCGCAAATTTGTTATAGCTAACACACCTCCCTCTTGGATACACCACACTATAGGCGTCTGTCGTACCATAGCCTCTCTCTCTCCCTCTCTCGTAAACTTGCAGTGACATGCTTCCTCCCCATTGGTTGTGTCATAACCCCAACTCCCTAGTCATGGACATGGTCAGGCGACTCTTTGAGACACAACACCCCGACTCCTTAGTAGACCTGTTGCAGTCCTACCTCCTTCATGAGTTGTGAACCCCTACTCATCTCCTTGATGATCCTGACTTCCCACCATTGGGTGTCTCCTTCAAGAGCTCCAAATTCCAATCATGTGTAATCTATAATAGTTTCAATAATTTATGTCGATATTAGCCAACAGTTTAGTAGCTTAGTACTTAGTCATATTACATTGTTAATCTTTCAAATTATTGTATTCAATTCATCAGAGATAATATATTATAAAATTGGCAAATAATTTAATTAGTAGTTTGATCAAATTTGTGCAAACAACTTGCAATTTTTAAAGTAAAAACATAAGTAATTTCTAAAATGCATGTATAATTACATAGTGTGACATTGGCAATCGCATTGCTGGGCTTGGTAGTTGTTTGGTTTATTTCTACAAAATATGGAGTAGATGGATCTTTTAAATGAAGATGTTCAAGGTTTATGGATTTTCGAGGATTTGATGCTTAGGTTTGATTGCAGAGGATTTTGTTGATCGTGAAAACCTATGTTGTATGTCGGGTTGGAACTCTGAATGTCTTCATTTATGATCGATCAATATGTAGAGGAGTGGGATGTTGCATTTAACATTGACCGTGATGAATAACTTGAATTTTAGTGGCAAGATTTGATCATTCATTTATAGATTACTTGAGAGAACCTTGATAATTATGTATTTCCTAATACAGTTAGTTAGATTAGTCAGACACCCTTGATTCTTGAGTTTTTATATATAAGTGTGCCCCTCCTAGTCTATATTTATGTGTCCACCACTACCTGAGTCGTCCTTAATTCTTACATATCATAACCCTGAGTAGTTTCTTAATTACATACATAACCATGAGGAGTACCTTCCATCTATTTCTCTGATAACAATGATGGAAACTGTTATATAATCCATCTTTGAGTTCTCCTTATTTGCAAGGGATACCACTCCTCCTTTCCATTCCTCTTTCTTGGACCTCCATCACCTCCCACTTCATCTTCCTCCATCTCAATGTTGTGTCGTTGATGTCGCTGCTCGCGCTAGGGGAGGGGAAGGTAGAGAGAGGGGAATGGGAGGAGCAGCAGTTGCTGATGCTCGGACCACGGGAGGGGAAGGGGTGCTGGTGCTACTGCTTGCATGAGGGGAGCGAACGCCAGAGGGAGGTGAAGGAGAGGAGCAGCTCGCGCGAGGGGAGGGAAAGGGGTGTTGGTTCTACTTCGCGCATGAGGGGATGGGAAGGCAGAGTGAGAGAAAGGGGAGGTGGTTGACGTGGGGTGGGCTGACGACAGGGAGGGGGAGGAGAAGTTGTTGTTGTTGCCCGCACAAGGAGGGAAAGGCGAAGGGAGAGGAAGGGAAGATGGTCGACAAGGTGGGTGGGCTAAAGGAGGAAGAGGAGGTGGTCGGCGGTGGGGTGGGGTAGAGGAGGAAGGGGAGGTGGTCAACGACAGGGAAGGGAAGGAGAAGATGTTGTTGTTGCTCGCACGAGGGGAGGGAAGGCAAAGGGAGAGGAAGGGGTTGTCATCTGTAGGGGGTGGGTTGGAGGAGGAAGGGGAGTTGGTCAGTAGGGTGGGATTGAGGAAGAAGGGGAGGTGGTCGGTGGAGGGCTGGAGGAAGAAGGGGTAGTAGTCGGTGGTAGGGTGGGCTGGAGGAAAAGGGGGAGGTGGTCGACGACAAGGAGGGGAAGGAGTAGCTCTTGATGTTTCTCGCACGAGGGAAGGGGAAGGAAGAGGGAGAGGAAGGAGAGGTGGTCGGTGAGGGGGCAGTTGGAGGAGGAAGGGGAGGTGATCGATGAGGGGTAGGGCCAGAGGAGGAAGGGAGGAGGTCGACGGCGGGGTGGGCTGGAGGAGGAATGAGAGCGAGGAGGAAGGGGAGGTGGCCAGCAGTAGGGATGGGAAGGAGCAGAAGTTGTTGCTGCTCGCACGAGGGGAGGGGAAGGCGAAGGAAGAGGAAGAGGAGGTGGTTGGATGAGGGTGGGCTGGAGAAGGAAGGGGAGGTGGCCAGCAATGGGGTGTGCTAGAGGAAGAAGGGGAGGGAGGGAGGAGGAGGAAGGGGAGGTGGTCGGCAATAGGGACTGGAGGAAGAAGGATAGGGGTTCACTTCTTTTTCTTTTTCTTTTTATTTTGGGTTAACTTCAGCCGTTAGATTGTGGATTTGTTAGATTAAATCAATCCTCTGGTTGGGTTAATGAACTAAACTAACATAAGGTTATGGGTTTAAAACAACGCACTTATTTGGGGTCCTGAGTGTGATTCGTGATTATCGAGGGTTTCTGGGTAATTACGAAACTACTGAGGGTTATGGGTGTAAATATCCCTTACTAGAATTAAGTTGTTAGAAAGTTAGAAGAGTTGGGATGGTAAATATAATGTGATGTGATATTATTTATGTATTATGTTGATTATTTTTGTGATTCATCTTGACTTTTGTACTTGAAAGTGACTGAAATTATTATAGCTAAGAAAAATGTAGTATTCATACAGCTAACTAGTGTTGTCATGAAATCTCGAGCTCGATGAGCTCAACTCCGGCTCAGTTAAGTAAGAGCTCATGAGTCCGACTCGAAAAACTAATGAACCTGAGCTTGAGTTGGATTTGTGACTCATTAGGGTTATCGAATCTAGCTCGAGTTAGGTCGTGCTCGACTCGATAACCCGATATAATTTTAAGATATTTTCCATTGTATTACAATGCAATCTATGTAGGCATTCTTTCCAAATTCCTCCTCTCCAGACTCTACTCCCGCACATTTTTGATCCCTAACCCCTCTCCAGTCTCCATTGTTGTAAGCACCACCATACTTGCGCACTCTCCCCTCCAGCCTCCTACGCAAATCAAGCTCTACTCTCCATCTCCCATGCTGGTGATGTACATTGCGGCCTCCTTCATGCCCTAACTCTCTCACAACAGGAACCACCATTCTATGTCACTGGCGCCAACCCAACTGCAAACTTACAAACGTCGTCGATTGTAAGACCACCCTCAAGTTGCATATTCATGTGTAATTGTTTAAGAGATCTTGGAGACATCTTCTAGTCCTATGGGTAATGGTGCTGCAATCCCTTATAATATCGTTAATCCGAATGTTGATTTACATGTAAATCGAATTTAAATTTTGTGCTAGAAAACACATGTGATTATCAATTCCTAACCGAATGCCCGGTCTATCATTCCTAACAAGGCTGGAGCAGTAATCGACGTGGCAACCAAGTACTCAATTGATCAACAATCAACCCACAATGTGTATCAAAATGAAATGTGTGAGTCAAAATTTATTATAACTCTTCAAATTTAAATTTAAATTTCTTTTTATTTTTTTAAAAATATAATTATTAATAATATAGATAATAATGTATATATACTATACCTTATATTTAGGGAATATATAATACATAGATAATATATTTTTAGATTTTTAAATAAGTCAAATAAAGCCAAAATAAAACACAGGGGGTTCGTGTAATTTTTACATAATTATTCACACTGCAAGAATTATTTACAAGACTAAAAGAAAAATAAGATAAGGCGAGGGTTTCTATACAATTACATTATAATTTGTGTGCGATCTGACGATGCTGACGATGTCATGTGGTTTTACTAAAACGAGCATCGACCGTGATGAACCGATGTCGCTTCACTCGTGCACGGTTTTGATCGGGTCTTGGGCTTCATCGTGCGACCGAAACATGGCATGAGGACGGTAGTTGTATGTTCTGGAGCAAACGCTCCATCGTACAGTGCTAGCTTCATCCCCAAGAATAGGGAAGACCGTGTACGTGTTCTTCCCTCCTTCTTCCATTTCTCGCGCTCCAAGGCTTGATCCTAGATGCTCTGATGCTCGTGACCTACAACTTGTCTGCAGCTAATGGTGCCTCAGATTTTCCCAAGACCCATCGATGGGGTCCTCGCAAGTCGAAGAAGCAAAGGCATCCTAAGACTGAGTTCTTGGGACTGATTGGCCCCAATTGTGACTAACTCCTCCAAATACCTGTAGGGTTAGCACGTGAAAGCACATGCAAAGGTATCCATATTATTATTGGGCAGAATGAGCAAGGGTGGAGGAGAGGCGACGATGCTCTGACGGGTGGCAGAGAAGCAGCACCGTTTTGCTGATTTGTGTGGGATCACATCAATTGGCAGGTGGCTAGAGGTGAAGAGGCGAACGAGAAAGGTAGTGAGGTGGTTGTGGCAGTCGAACAAGGGGTGTATGGTGGTTGAACGATGGCCAGAGCTCAAGAACTCCAACGTACTCTAGTCCTAGAATTACCCGAAGATTGGCAAGTAAATACAACAACAACAAATCTGTTTCCCACGATTAAGTAGGGCCGGCTACATGGATTCTTTGTCTCCATTCAGATCTATCTTGGGTCAATCCCATGCTTATATCCAAAAAACTAAGATCCCTTTGTATAGTCTCTTTCCAACACTTCTTAGGTCGTCCTCTCCCTCTCCTAGCCGGCTCAACATCTCAACACTCGCATCTCCTAAGTGGTGCATCTGTTGATCTTCTTTGCAAATGACCAAACCATCTTAAGCAGTTTCCTCGCATCTTATCCTCAATCAGTGCTACACCAACTTTCTTTCTGATTGCATCATTCCGAATCTGATCTTTACATGTGTATGTCCACACATCCACCTTAGCATTTTCATTTCTGCTGCAACCATTCTCTATACATGTTTGTGGTTCACAGGCCAACATTCAGATCCATAGAGCATAGCAAGTCTCACGTCTGCTTTGTAAAACTTTCCTTAGATTTTTAAAGGAATTTTCTTATCACAGAGAACATCAGAGGCTCCTTTCCACTTTAGCCAACCTGCATTTATTCTAGTAGTAACATCTCCATCAATTCCCCCATCCTGTTGTAAAATAGATCCCAAATATCTAAAAGAATCTCTCTTCCGAATGTTATTGTCACCAATCTTCACCTCAATTCCTTCACCATTGCTTCCATCAAAGGTGCACTCCATATATTCCGTCTTAGCCCTACTTATACGAAATCACTTAGTCTTCAATGCATGTCTCCAGACCTCAAGCTTCTCATTTACTCCATATTTAGTCACGTTAATAAAAACAATATCATCAGCAAATAACATACACCAAGGTAACTCATCCTGAATGTGACTTGTCAACTTGTCCATAATCAAAGTAAAAAGAAATAGACTCAAAGCTGAACCTTTATGTAAACCAATGTTGATGTCAAAATAGTCAATCTTCCCAAACGGGGTCCTTACACAAGATAAAGCCCTATCATACATGTCCTTTATGAGGTTAATGTATAAGACATGTACTTGCCTCTTATCCAAAACTCTCCACAATATCTCTCGTGGGACAGAATCATAACCCTTCTCCAAATCGACAAGTAATTACGGAAATTAAATGCTAGAAAGTAAATGTGACAAATAAAATTACCTAAGAATGTAGTAAAATAGCTAGAACCAGGTCCGGAGACCTGGGAGTAGAGGCATGGCGGCACAGAGCTCTGGCCATGGGGTTCGATCCATTCGTGACCTCGGGCACGTTGCAAACCTCTTGCAAAGCGAGCTGCCACCAAGCTCAACACGATCGTGTAATGGTCTGAGGGTTCTGGTCGATGAAGGTGAGCCAAAACTCAAAAATGGGCGGTTGTGTTCCTTTATACATGAAAGATGAGGGAGGGAAGATCATGGGAATACAGAAGGAGGCGTGTATCTATAGGGGACTAAGGAGGCATGGTGAGGTGACCGATCGAGAGGCGAGGAGATTTGATGAAGGACACACAGTTAGGGATGGGCATTGGGTGGGTCCAGCCCGGCCTAAAAAACCTGGCCCGGCCCAAGCCCAATAGAACAATGGGCCGGGCTTGGGTTGTAAAAGCAAGCCCAATTTGTTTTGGGTCAGGCCTGGGCTTACCTCGGCCCAGCTCGACCTGGCCCGAAGGCCCGACCCGAATCTTGGCCCAAAGGCCCGACTCGAATCTAGGCCCAAATTAAGGCCCGAGATTTGGCCCGAAATAAGGCACGCATCCCCCCAATCCCCTACTCTCATTTCCCGAACCAAAACCCTTCCATTCCCTCACGCAACGCACCCCGATCCCTCCCCATCCCTAACCGTTCATGTGCAGCCCTAGCACAACCTCCGCTCCTTCTCATCTCGAGGGGGACATGCCGTCGCTCCGGTTGCCCTCCTTCTCATCTCGAGGGGGCCGAGCCACCGCTCCTCCTCGGCTCCTCCACAGCGACATGAAGACATCACGAGAGTTGACGAGTGGACTCGGTGTCCTGTCCACCGCTCCTCCTCGGCTCCTCCACAACGGCATGAAGCCAATCGAGGGCCTTCCAGTCTCATCCCTCCTCCGTTGAACCCCCACTACGCCGCCGCCAACACCAACCCACCAACGCTCTCATGGCTGCAACCCATCGAGGGCACTCGTATGAGTTATTTTGATTCAATGTTAGACTTGTAAATGTGCATATTCTTGTTGTGGAATTACACTCAGAAAGTGATTATGTTTTTTTAGAACTGCAACTATAAACATTTGATGGAATCGACATGATCTTTTTCTATCTTTTTTAAGTAGGATGCTGCTCTTTTAATTGGTGCTGCAATAAAGCCACATAATAGAACATGGTCGGTAATTGGTTTAACCTGCAACTAAAGATACATAAGACAACTATAGCTGAAACTATTTTCATATCTTTTTGGAGCTGCAAATAAAGCCATTTAAGTAGTACTTGGTGCTCCACAGAAATAGAATACAACATGTTTTCTTAAAACTGCAAATACAAACTCCATATCAGGCATTGTTCTTTATTAGTATACAGTCATGGTCAACATGATGTTCTGATAAGTATATAGAATATGGTATACTGCATACATTTGTGATCACAGTTCTCTATCTCATAATTCTGAATGCCTAATTGTCTATGCTCAAAGCTCTGTTCAATAAATTTTCCCACTGCTTAGAAATTTTCTGTGGAAATACCATGCTCTGTCATGCTGAAATTTATTTGCGAGATGATCTTGATTATTTATGATCAAAATTTTGTGGGCATAAATCAACATGCTCATTGGAGATGGGCTGGCCCGGCCCAGGCCCGTCCCAAAGAAATTGGGTCGGGCTTGGGCTTGGGCCGAAGGATAACAATAACAGCGGGCCTAGGCCCGGCCCAAGGCCTGAAATATTAAGATGGGCTTGGGCATGGGCCCTTCAGGGCCCGGCCCATGCTCATCCCTACGTACAGTGCCTCGAGCAGTAGATCATCACCAATAAAATGAAGAAAATGAGCTCCTCATGCTCTTACAGGATCGGGAGGAGGACCATGCATTTGAACTAGGGTCAACACACGAGACGCTCCCATTGGTCCACTTAGGACATAAAATGACAAAACATGAATAAAAAGATTAAATAAATAGAAATAAAATAGTAAATGAATTATTTATTATTTGTTAAAATATAAAAATAATATTTTTTAAGTAGTATATGATTCCGATTTTTGTTTATTTTTACATGTTAGTTTGTTATGTGCTACTATTTACATGCATAATTATAGGTATATTGACCTATATATGATATATTATATTTTTATTTGGTATTTTATAATTTATTATTTTATATACATATTTTTATATTTATAATTTATTTAAATACATATTTAGACATTTTATTGAACAACTATGAGTTTATTTATGTACTTAAATAAATATGTATATATAAGTACAATTCATCTATGTATGATGAATTTGTGACTCATCACTCTAAAAGAGATTAATTAAGCTCAGTTCCCCAAAATTCATATGTATTTTATCAATTATCTTGCATATTAGCATTCATGCATCTGTAAATAAAATTACATTTTATCATGCATAATTGTATAAAATAAGAAGCCAAAAATCTGTACGAGGAGCGATTTCTTCCAAAACTGACGCATCTTCACTGATTACTGAAAAGCCACATTAAAATTAAGATCGAGTCGAGCTGCGAGCGAGAGTAGAGTCTAGGATTTTAATTTCTGCAATTTTATTTTGTAATTATTTGTAATAATTGATCATTTACAATGGTGTTCGTTTGGACTCTCGCGTGTGTAATAAGACCTGAACCTTTTTTGTGGTGTGTCGTGGCTTGTTTCACTCTCCAGTGAGGGTGGGGCCCGACTTGAGTGGCTCATAGGTTAGACCTGCACTACAACTATTAGAGCTTCTAGGATATATTTGTCTGTGCCCATAGAACCTAGGACCACACTGCACAATTAATTGAGACGTACATTAGCTTATTCAACTTAGTCAAAAATTTAACTCATTTCTTCCTAGCTAATAGAACTTTCTGTTAGGTGTGGTTTTGTCTGATTGCATTTCATATAGAATACTTTTTAATTCTTGTATTGCATCCCACATGGAGATTTTGAGGAATCACTATAAGTCTTTTAACTGAGCATACATCATTTATTTTCCATGTGCATCGGCTTTTTCTCGATTTCTTCCTCTTGTTTTGTCACTTAAAATATAAAGGAAATTGGGATTGGATGGTAGACGTGTATTCTTGCCCACTTAATTTTCAGTGATCGCCTAAATTAAAATTGGGACTGCTAAATAAGGCCAACTTTAATTAACCCATAAAATTGAAAATTTTTGCGGGAGAATAACCCCATCCTTGCATTCATTTATCTCTCTGAGTTAGAGAGGGATGAACACCTAGGATAGAACCAAGCTTCGGAATCTTCATTTAGACTACCGATTCTAAATATGATTAGCTAATTCTCAGTGAGGGAACTACAGTCTCCCTTAGTAGAGTATGTGGTTAAAGGACAACGCAATTGGCACCGTTCTGAATAACACGTTTAGCCGTTCTATGGTCTGTACTTACACCCATACATGCTGAAAGTAGATGCAACTAGCCGTATGAATTCATGCCAATCTTTAGAAAAAAATCTGGCACCTACCAGCTCACAAATTCTTCTCCAAGATTGAAATTATCACCAAATTAAAATTGACTAGATAATTGGCCGGGCTCTTGCATCCTTCATTGTGTGAGTTGGTGAACCTGGGGTTTGAATTGCGTGTGCATTGGTGTGTATAAATCGAGCTCGAATATAAAAAACCATACACTTGTGCCATCACTCTCCTTGATTTAAAAAATTAGGGTTTCTTCTATTGAGTATCCCATGCACTTGAACATTTTTAACCAGGATCCATTATGTCAGCTCATCCACCTACTTTGAAATTGATGGGACATTGGTCTTTATATCCACCATATTATTTATTTTCGATCAATCCCAAATCATATAAACTCTCTTCTGCCAAGAATCCTCCAAAATTTGCAAGAGACTCTTACCCTCAAATGAATCCGATCCACTCTATGAATTCGGATCAACTTTACTCAGAACATCCGACTGAATTCAACACCCTACCACCTCCCCCACCCTTTTCTACGCATAATCAACTTCCATCTTGGAATGACCCATCATATTCCTGATTTCTCGTCAGAATTCATGAACCATTTGAAGAACAATCTACTGTTGAGACAAACGACTCGTATAAACATCAACCCCAACTGACTTCATTTTCTTATCACAATATTGTTAGGATAGGTCAATAATTCACAGAAACATTTTCAGACTAGACCTTAGGGAATAATATGATGACCCAACCAAACCGAATGGAGTGTCCCGCACTGGATGATCATCCATACTGGATTGATCCCAATGATCAGATCCCTATTGACCAACTTGTATACCACTCCTTTGTACAACATGCACATATAGATGACTAGACTGATGATGTCGACACACATGGACCCTACAGGTTGACTTCACCGTATGAGGATCCGACCATTCACATCCATAGAAATTGACACTACTCTACCCAGCATTGCATACATGAGTCATGATATGTTGAGTATGAGACCTACAGATCTTCGCAGAATCCTCCCATAGAGCAGACTCTGCCCGTGATTGATTATGAAAAGTTTTTTGAGGATGAAAAGTTAAGACAAAGAGGGGATACTTTGAGAAAATTTTCACCTAGCTCATGGATGAAAATGGAAGATGAAATGATTGGATCTCAGGTTGAAAACACAGAGAATACTCAGAAACCCATAAACTCTGTACACCCTAGGGATGACTCTGAGAGCGACACCTCATATTACTCCCTTAGGGATGACTTTGACTCGGCATATCACAACCCCTCCTCGACTTTGGAAAGCAGCACATCTACACACCGCATCAAAAAGACCAAAAAAATGAAAAATTCAAAAACACCAAAAAATTGAAAAACCAGAAAAAATCATAAAAATTGAAAGTGGAGAGGATTTGAAGAATTTGGATCCTACTCTGAGGGACGCACTTGATAAAATATTGATTATTGAACTTCCCTTGATATATGCCATTAAACACTTCCCCAACCTTGAAAGATTTATAAAGAGTAAATTAATGCTGAAAAAGTCGGACAGGAAGAGAACAAGGACTAAAAGACATACATTGTCAGTGGTCACATTATTGGTGATGAGGAGAAAAACCAAGAGCTGCAGAGTGAAGCGGTTGCCTAGATTTGACTGTGAAATCAAAGACACTCCATCTCCCATGCTCGAATGGATGATGACTCCCCAATCAACATCCTCTCGACCTCCGTGTGTGACAAGCTCAAACGCAGGCCAATCAGGAAATCAAGAGAGACCGTTCAGCTAGCTGATCAATCAATAAAACGGTCGAGAGGAACAATTTTAGTCAGCATTACATTCCAAGGTTTCTCCGCTCAAAGTGAACTTCACGATCATTGACATTGGGCATCAATGAGAATTCACTCAGTCTCCAATCATTCTCGGAAAGCCATTCTTAGCCTTAACTAAGGCAACTATAGAGTGCGAGACTCACGAAATCAATTTTACCGTATTGAGAGCACTTCGATCTCATCCAATCTTTGAGAAAACACAATATTCCAAGGAAACTCAAAAAGCCATCAACACTCGTAACCATCAAGTGTTAGAAGATCCCTACCCCGCCGCGACACTTGAGATAATGGATGTTGAGCAGACAATTGGATCAGAGACTCATCCCATCCTCCTATTTATCGCTGCTTGCACCTCAACCACTACCGTGACAAATCCTACGGAGGAACACCTGATGCATGAATTTTACCATCTATATGGTGCTCCTGATGAGGACATACAAGCATGGGCTAACCTTGAGTCGGACAAGATCTTATCTGAACACCTTGACCCATTTGATGATCCGACACAGGAACTCACCAATGTCAAGCCAACTGAGATCAAATAAGCAGAAAGTTTGCTGACGCGAAGGAATATTTCAATGATTATTCATCTTATGAAGACTTGATTGTCAGCACCTCACCCCAAGGACCTAGACCTTCACAGACGACAAGGACTAAATTGACCAATCCTGTTAAACCGATTGCTCCTTCATCTAGTCGGTTATCTGGTGAGAATAAGAATAATACTTATCCCTCGAGGTGTTCCTCTGAACACTTCAAGCAGTATCAATCTCCTCTTCCTCTTGATGCTTAGGTTCTAGAAAACCGACTATAAAAGTCACCTTCGACATATCAGAAAAGGAATCTTCTGATGATTCCTCAACAGGTCCGGATAAGGTGATTTTTATGAGTGAGCTCAGTTTGGCAACACTGAAGCCCTATCTAAGCACACAATCAAAGATCGATCCTTGTTGGACGACTCCTTCTCCTCACTACTATTCCTCGAGAGCCGACTCTCCTGGCCTCAATAGATATACCGTAATAATATCTTATGACTAGACTGAGATCGATGCTTCAGAATATTCATCATTTGAGTCAATTGACCATAAGACTGAGCACATTTTGAGAAAACAACTTAAGAATAGCTTAAGAACAAGAATACGTGGAGTGCTTCCACCTTCCAATGCTAGTCTTCTGAGGATAACTCCCATGATGGTTGGGAATCATCTGCTTCATTTGCTTCATCTTCTTACCATCAATACGCCATCCAATATTTTTTTTGAGGAAAAATCTGACAATGGTTGGGAATCATCGGATACATCTTCTTCCTATCATTACGACCTCCCACAACATGCTCACAAAAAGATCTGCTGAAAAACTCCTTAATCATCGATACCCTCCCTCCCGACCTCATCGGTTCCCTTGTACTTCTTCTTCCTCTACTTACATCAAGGCTAAAGTATGGGGGGATTGATGCCATATGTATATTCCACTCTCTTCATCCACTTCTTCCCTCGACTTCCACCCTTCTTCCATACTTAGGATGACCAGAGCCTAAGTATAGGGGGACCTGATGCCCACTGTATATACTCTCCTCATTCACATCTCCTCTTGTCCACCTCATTTTCGCCATTCTTTTATACTTAGACTGTTCACAGCCTAAGTATAGGGGGCCGAGCTGATTTTTCTTTTGTTTTTTTCTTTCTTCTTCACTCTCTTACGCTTAGTTTGAGCTATGTCTTCTCTACGCTTCTTGTGCTCGGAGGACACAACACTCGCTAAGTATAGGGGTGTGTATATACTCTGTATATATTTTATCCATAACTTGTACTTGCACGTAAGTCTATATTCTTATTTACAAGGTGGGTAAATAACTTGTAAAAAATATTAAAAAAAATAAAATTTTGAAAAAAAGTTTTGCAACTAACATGGTCAGTGTCCGATTGTGTGTGCAACTAAAGCTTTGAAAATTAGCCTCTTATTCATTTTTTGAATTAAAAAACAACAACAATAAACAAAAAAAACTTGCATAAAAAATCTCATAAAAAACTTATTTGCATTTCACGCATCTGCACTTCATCCAACATTTCATGCATTGGTGAAAAGCCCTTGGATTCTGAACCGAGTTATGAGCAGAAATCAAGAATGGTCTTGACTTGACTTTAATCCACCTATATTTCAGAGGAACCTCGCTGAGAAAGAAGATTTTAGAAGCTTCATGTCTTTGACTTAATTCTTCGAGTTCCACATGACAATGTGCAGAATTTGACTCTTAGTGTCTAACCTAGACGCATCATTCTGGGTACAACTTTCGAATAGGGAATTAATTTGTACTCTCACACTATGCACTTAGCTCAACTCAAACGGGGTGCTAGAAGACCCTATGTGTATCTCTTTTCTGGTAGCATGGACATCTAAAGATCGAAGCACGGGTTGAAATAAGCTTCGGATAAGAGATGGACGTTTTGACATAATTTTTTCGAAGACCCCAAAACATCTGCGGAAAGAAAGATTCCATATCCACAAGGGCACAACAAGATCCACACAGAGCTGTAAAAAAATCCAAACAAAAAGAAGCCGACTACCAAATAATTATTTGACTAAAAAAGGTCCATGCTTCAAGACAACTTGCAGATCTTGGTGGAGACTTGGCTAAACTGGCTGGCCTCACAAGCAGAGGTGACTACACTGGTCACCCTCCAGTCACTACAAGAGGAAGTACTATTTACGACGGTTAATATACGTCGCAAATAATTCAAAAACCACCGCTAATAAGCGCCGCAAATAACCCCGACGCAAATACCTTTTGCGGCGGTTGTATAGTAACCGCCGCCTATACAAACCACCGCAACAAGTATACCAGCTCTTTTGAGGCGGTCATTAACAACCGCTGCAAATTGTAACCGCCACAAAAAAAAATAACAGAACAGATCCTCTGCTAGCAATTCTGATAATGGAACTTCTCTAAATCTGCAAGCAAGTATAAGATATTGCAACATAATATAGATTTGATTAGGCACATCATGCAAGGTTGGAAACAAACAACAAAAAGAAGTAAGTCATACACATATTACAACTTTCTAATAAGTTCTTCCACAAAGGAAATGTTCTCCATAACATATATTTTTACATGATTCTAGATATATAACATACTAGCTAGCTAATTATGAGGTGCAACATCACTGTCGCCAGGGGGAGGGCTATCGTTACTTTCACGATGCGGAACTACATGGTTCGTTCTACTCAGCTCTTCAATCAGCCTATGCATTTGTTGCATCGTTTGGGTATTCTGTTGTACTAAATCTAGCAGTTGATCTTCCCTCTCATGTGCCCTATCCAGATCATCTCTCAAGTCCACTACTGTCTCCTTAAGTTTCTCGAACTCCTCCTGCGATGGCCCACCACCCATTCGTCCATACCAACTTGTCTTGGTGGAAGATGCACCACCAAGTAGAACCCGTCCTGAATGTTGGGCAGCAGGAGGAAAGACGTGGCGAAAAGCATCCTCACCCAATTGTTCTGGAGTCGCATGGTCTGATAAAGGTTGACTTTGTATGAACTCTACCATGCGACCCTGCAAATTGAATGTCATTCGTCCAATTATAGATACCCTTCCCTTTTAAAAGTTGGATTAAAACGAAAGCTTGACTTACATGAGCTTCTGCATAACTCTCATGGATAAAAAACTTATTTCCTTCTTTGTCTGTCGACTGCCGTGTTCTCTCAAAAAGTCTCACTCGATCCGTCATCTCCCCTAATGCAGCCTATAATTATAGAATACATCAGCAACTATTGCATTTACAACAGAACAAAACTAAATGGATCTTACATGGCTAAACTTGTCCTTCCCAAGGTATGTGTGGGACCAGGAGCTTTTCTTCTATTGGCCGTGTTTGTTTGAGATCCCAAGGTATGTATCTATTTTGGATCATTCTCGGATTTAAATTCAAATAACTAAGATCCCTTCGGATAGCATCATTCCGATCGTATCTTTCCGAATGTGTATGACAAAATGTGTACTCATGTTAATTGGGAAAAACAAAAACAAAAAAAGTCTGTGTAAGTCATCACTGAATACTGATCCTTAGAAGTTGGAGAAGGATAAGGCAAGATAGATGTTCTTTGGGACATCGCCCGCTCTCAAATTGTTACTGCGCACCAAGAAGATGCCATTGCAACAAACATACCATGCAATCAATCTCCTTATTATGATAAAAAAATTTCTCATTGTTTATCCTCACAACACGATGAGTTCTTCTTTATCTCCTTACTCATCCTAGATATGTCTCGTATAGTATACTAGTTTTAATCTATAAATAGTTAATTTTGAATGAATGCTTCCTATACCAGTAATCCTTGTAATGTCCATTTAATACTCCCTATTTGCAAGTGTCTGCTCTGAATTCAAGGCTATTATTATTGGGACATAAAACAAAATATATCTATAATCTATACTAAATGAAACAACCAACTACTTGTATATGTTATCCATCTATAAACTAATCACAATTCCATGCAATATTAAACCATGTGGAAAATATGATCCAAAATTATCATAACAATTCAACATTATATTCAAATTGGTATATGCAAGTGTTTATTAATCTGATCAATCTAAATATGCAAAACAATTATGCATTATACACGTGAAAGAGATCGGAAGGTATTATAACTGTGACGGATTCCAGAAGGGGCCAGAGATCCAAACCGTAGACAAGGAGGCGGTGTGGGCGGCGACGTGCACAAGGGGCGGCGAGGGTTTGCCGAGGGGGCGGCGCTGATGGCGAGGTACACAGGGGGCAGAGTGTTTGGAGAGGTGCCAAGGGAAACGAAGGTTTGCGGAGGAGGGGGGAGGGTGGGCGGCGAGGTTTTGCGGGGGAGAGTGGTGGGCGGCGAGGGTTTGCGGGGGAGAGGGGTGGGCGGCGATGCTTTGCGGGGGAGAGGGGTGGGCGGCGAGGGTTTGCGGGGGAGAGGGGAAGGGAGAAAGAGGCGGGCGACGGGCGTTCTGCGAAATAAGATCCAAGCTCATTTACGGCGGTCTTTAATGACCGCCGCAAATAGAAGATGTTGTTTATACGACGGTTAAACTAATAACCGTCGCAAATGGTCAATTAGCGGCGGATATTCTAACCGCTGCTAATGCTATGTCGAAAATACCCCAGCCTTTAGTAGTGAGTTCTTTTCCCCTTCTTCTATTTTTTCTCCTTTTTTGGTAGTGAACACATCGCGATAGACCTTCAAAGGAAATACCTGAATCCTTGAGGATGAGTTATTGGAAAAGAGGTTTGCATGGTAGTCCAACATTCTTGATGGGAAGAGCTGAAATCTTTCACACACATGAGACAATTGTTCAATATTCATGGGGCATGCTTTGGGAAGAGGATTGATCTAAGATGACTTCTGAGCTGAAACGGTAACAATGATTTGTAGAACTTGGAGGTTGTTGATTTAAAAAACCTAATTCTCATAAGAGTCCTGCCAAACTAATAATCAAAAGGCTAAGTCTAGATCCATTTTCACCTTTTTGCTCATGGTCTTGGTATGGAACCCAATTTAATTTCACCTCATTTCAATTCTCTAGATGCTCAGGGATGAGCATTGTTTAAGTATAGGGGGTTGATAAATATGTGAGTCATCACTCTAAAAGAGATTAATTAAGCTTAGTTCCTGATGAATCTCCATTTCATCACCTTTATTCTATCATTTTGGCCTTAAAAACCCCAGCAAATGCATGTAAATAGCATCATTTTGTACATAATAGCACCCATTATTTATTGTATTTATTGTACATAAAATAAGGTTTTTAATGCCAAAATTATAGAATAAAGAGAAGAAAAGAAAAAGGAATAAAATATTGCAAATATTTTATGACCCGAACCCCGAGACCAAGGCCAGCATGGAATTGGTCGACAAGGAATAGTAGGGGGAGATAAGGGCCAATTATACAATAAATACCTCATTTATTCATGCATTTATTTATGCATTTTTGACACCTATTTTGTACATAATTATTCATTCATCAAATAAAGAAACTTTGTTCATGAAAGTTGTAGATAATAATGAAAATAAAATTACAAAATTGAGTTTGTGCAAAAATAATACTCAGTGCAAATTTTATACTCAGAATAAAAAGCAAAAATCTCAACTTCACAGACCCATATCTGGCAAATAAAAACTCCAAATCACCCAAACTCACCTTTAATTGTATATAGCATTCGAAGAACTATTTTATAAAATTGGTTTCATAATTTTTGGAGTTCATTTGTAGAAGTTAGGTTTTTGGCCCACCTTGTATATAGGACTGATTAAAATATTCATTTTATTCACTATTTATCATTTCTATAAATTTATATTGTTATAATTTTGTAAACAATGTATGGAATACATGTACATATTAAAATTAAAAGAAAACTAAAAATAATTTTTAAAATAAAATAAGCCTATGTAATACATAGGCAAAATACCTATGCTAAGAATGTACATAAATAAAAAGGATTTTTATTCTTTTATTCTTTATTCATCTATATTTTTATAATAATGAATATATTATAAATAACTTATTAAAAATACAAATCCAAAAGAAAAACAAATAAAATTCATTAAATAAATAAAATGTATATAATATATAGGTATAATACCTATAAGTACATATACATATACATATACACATTTATTTAAATATGTAACAAAATTCATAAAAATTAAATAAAAATATATTTATACTCACAAAAATAAGTTATAAATTTATAAAATAAGAAAATAAAATAATAAAATAAAAGAAACAAAATAAAAATAAATATACATAAATATACTTGTAAATACATTATTTTAATAAAACCGGAATAAAATACTTCAAAAAATAAATAAAAATCGTAAATAAATACTACATTAATTTATGAACATTTTTTATTTTATAAGAAAATCCTAATTAATTCATTTATGATGTGTAATAAATAGGTCAAGATCGGTCCGATGTGGACCAATCAGGGGCCAGAGAAGGTTGACCTCCGGTCAACTCCCCCCTGCGCCTCTGACTTCCGTCAGACAGGTCTTTTCCCCGATTTTCGCCATTTTTCCCGCTCGATTGGTTGCTCCTTCGACAGCCATCCCTTCACGGATTTTATTCTCTGATCATCCATGATTCTCGCCGAGATCTGGGATCCCTTGTACATAGCATAGATTCGTTGATTTTAGCCAGTCAATAAAGGTCTCCAGGGATGTCTATAAATAATTTCTTCTTCCTCCTTGGCCGAATTTGGCCAATTTCTCTTCCCCCAAAAGGCTTGAATCAGTTCCTGGACGAGCCCTCGTGACAGGATACGCTTCCCAGCACCTCGGTTCGACCCAAGGAGGAGGAAAGTTTTGTCGCGGCGGCGCTCCGGTGGCCGCCCTGCTCCCTGGAGGCCCCCAGGTTTAAGAGCTGCGCTTTTACTCGTTTTAGGTAGGTTTCCGTTCCTGCATTTCATTTTCGTAGTTTATTTCGCATTTAGGTTCTTAGATTAGCTTAGTTAAGGTAATTCGAAGTTCGCCGGAGCTCAGCTCCGGCGACTTCTCCACATTACCCTCGTTGTTTTCCGACCGCCCTTCCACCGTCATCTCGTTCCTCACCGTTTTCTCCACCTCCCAGCCACCTTTGTCCAACTAGATCTGTTCCAAATCTGCGAATCGAAGCCTCAGCTCCGCCGCTCGCCGGAGGCTTTGCCACCTCGCCCATTTCTTGCGCTAATAACTTCAATTTTAGGTTGAGGGTGAAGCCCTCGAGCCGTGCTTCGTTCCTGTGCAGGTCAGGTGCGCTAAGGAGCACCAGGAGTCGATTCACAAGCGGGCAGAGGTACCTGGAGCTCCGATCCTTCTCCGAGCTCGTGGCGACGCTCCAGGATGCCTCCGTCCAATCTAAACCCTCCAGCAGATAGAGCAGCCCTCCAGGAAGCTTCTGGGACCCTCAGGTGCAGCGATGAGCGACCGGAGAGCGAGATCGAGGAGGAAGAAGCTCGCCCCGGCGAGCTTTCTTCCCTGTTCTTCCACGTGTGCTCCCCGCCGTTGGATGAAGACGAAGGCCAGGTTGAGTCTCAGCCGTCAGATCCTCCAGCGCTTCGACCGTCAGATCATGCGAGTGATCTAATCTCAGCCGTGGATCGCGAACCGTCATCGGCCCACGTGGAGGCGCTACGTGGATGAGTGAATGAAGACCAGCCGTCGGATGAGGCGCCTTTGGGGGTAAATTGCAAAATAGCTCCCGCACTTTTTGTATTTAATTTTTAATATTATAAAATAAATAGCACGTTGTAAATAAAATGTATTTTTTGCTGAAAGGACCCTGAGGTTTATAGAATTGCATTTAGGTCCTTCCGCGCCTCACGTGCAGTCTCACGTGAGGTGCGTGAAAATTGCACTTTAACCCTGGTGGGTTTTGTAAATTGTAAAACAGTCCCAAAAGTTTAAATAATTGTTTATTTCTGTAGGTATTTTTGCACTGATGCCCCTGTCACTTATTTTATTTGCAAAAATGCCCCTACCAGGCTATGTATTTTTGTGTCTTTTAAGTATTTATTAAAAATAGCTATGAGGCTTCTAAAAATCTAGAAAAATTAGGAAAGATGTCCCATGTGATGCTCTTGCACGCCCATATTTTATTTCTCATTTTTTTGCATTTTTCTTAATTATTAAAAATGAAAAAGAAGCCCATTTTGCACTGTCTAAATTATAAAATACAAAAAATTATAAAATGTTTTTCAAAAATTGCAAAAAAATTATATATGGTATATTTATATATATTGAGTCCAGAAATTGAAAAACCCTAAAAATTTGAAAAAGAAAAATAAAAAAATCAGAAAGCTCCAAAATCCAACAAAAAAAATAGAAAAATCCTTAAAAAACCCCAAAAAATATTTTTCTCTTTTATAATTATCTATATACTATTATTAATGTATTAAAATTAATTTGGGTATTTTTGCAGATTATTATATATTTTTAAAACCCAAATTATATTCGGGTATGTAATTAGTCCTATATTGTGGACATTTTTGAAATTAAAAATACATAAAAAGTAGAAATATGCCAGAAAATAACAAAAAAATTAGAAAAATATTTAAAAGCTAAAAAAATTATATCTATATATATTTTAAGCATTCATATCTATATATATACTATATTATTCCTTCCTCTCTCTCTTCTTATATATATATATATCTTTATAAATATATGTATACATATCTATATATATTATATAATTAAAAATATAAAAAGAACATAAAAAATATAAAATATAAAAACAAAATAAGAAAAAATAAAAAAATTATAAAAAAATATATAAATATAAAAAAATAAAAAAACCAAAAACCCACAAAACTATAATTGGACATGAACAATGGATTGAGTAATTATGCATCACATACATTCCCTTCGCCTCTCAATGTTCGACCTCTACCTGTACTTACACCTATACACATTTACATGTAGAGTTATAATAAATCTTAACTCCACATTTTTTTTGATATTCATTGAATACATTGATTGTGGGTTAATTGTTGATTGATTTGAGATTCTTTTGTCGGTCGCCTCAGCGACTGTGTTCCCGCTTTGTGTGGAATGCAAGACCGATAGAGAACCCCTTTCATCAAATGGCGTCGTTGCCGGGGAGGCAACGGATTTTGTATGATTTTGTGAGCTTATTTGTTCATTTATTCAATTATTTTCTTATAACCCTGATTTATTTATGTGTTTGGTTTTTATTTCTAGTTGATATTATTTGATTGACTGTTCTGACCATCTCCTTTCTTTGTCTTTGATGCGAGGGACCGCCAAGCGAAGGAGGACCTCTTAGGAGGACCTATGCACCCAAGCGATGTGGAGTTGGCTCCTCTATGCCAGCCAACAGGAGAGAGCATCCATGACAGAAGAAGGAGAATTTTTGAAGACAGTCTCTATTTTTATGCATTTTATTTCATTTTATTATGTATATTCATGTGAGAGAGTGACACTTGAATTTTATAATAATACAGGACTCTCACAGGTACGCTTCGACTCCCGAGGTCCATTGCCCGAGGGATTGTTCCCTTGGGGGCCTCGATGATTCTGCCTCTTTTTCTTTTCTTTATTTTATTTTTATTATTTTGTGTGAATGAGCCTCAGCTTAGGAGTTGCTTAATCGTAGAGTTATGTCCAGACACCCTAATATATATTTGCATGTACCTATAGTTCGCTTTGGACCTAGATCAAACTCTAAACAACCGCTTATTTATCTCTTAGCCTTTGTGCCACAGCGAGCCCCGCAAAGCGCTTTCTCCTAAACTCAAGTGTGTTGAGCAGAGGAGGGGTGAGCCAAGACCGGACTTTTTGAGGCTAAAGATGAATGAGCGACTTGTGGTGCTTCACGATAATAGCAATTTCTGAACCTAGGGCGATTTCTTCGGTTTGCATTTGCATATAGCATAGGTTTCAAATTCTGTTTTGCATCCCGCATGGAGAGAGCTGGGAGGCACTGTAAGTCTTCTTACTTAGCATACATCATCGATTTCCAACTTGCATGGCTTTTCCGATCTTCTCCCTCTGATTTTGCCAACCTAGGATGCTTAATGGAAATTGGAACCTCGATAGGCACGTGCATTGAAAATACCCAAAAAAGTGATAACTTAAATAAAATGGGGACTGCTAACTCTATTGGACCTAAAAATAAAACATAATGGATTCCTTGTCTTGGGGAGAGGAACCCCCTCATTGTATGTATTTTTAATTGCTCACGTACACACTAAGGAGTAGATCCCAAATCCTATCAAGCCTCCTAAGTGATTGTACAACTTTGTGGTTCTCACCTAACTCTAAAATCGAAAAGATAAATGACCGTCACCTGATGGTCTTCACTGAGTTGAGTAGGTGAATTGGGGGTTTTGCCTTGTGTATTGATTGTGACTTGGAGTTCGTTGTGCTTTTCATTCATTACTAGAGTAGTCGGTTCTGCCCGTGTGAGTCATGCATTTTTCATCTTTGAGTCTATCTATCTCTCTTATACATATATCTCTTCATTTTTGCATCGAGTTGTGATATTAGCGCTTGAGCTCAATCATTCTTCTCCATGTCCTTTGTTTCCCTCTTCTTCATCACTTTCCTCGTATTATCCGTACCATCCTCATTCTCTGGTTCGGGGAGAACACTCTCTTCGGACCACCATTTTGACGGTGTTCCCGCCCTGTGTGGAACACCCAATTTTGTCTGTGTCTCGATCTTCTCGCCCGCCCTCCTCGTACCCTCTGTTTCACTCTTCTACCACCCATGATATTGGCACGCACGCTCAATCAGCTTCTCCACCCCATTGTGTTACCCTTCTTATCCATCTTCTTCGTTTACCCCGTATCATCTCACCCTTTACCCGGGAATGCTATGCATATTAAAGAGGCCCGCATCGAGGATTATGTATACTGATCATTTGTAAGCCGGCCTATGATGTTGAGGATGCTGAGATTGATGTGATGGATTTGTCTTTGATACATGCATATGGGCTTCTTGAGGATTTTTGCTGATGCATAGAGCATAGGTGTGATGCATTGTTGAGGAATTTTAGTTCTCGCACACCGGATTAAGGATGTGATATGATGCGATAATTCGATGAAGATTTCATGAGTATTGATTGATCTATCTTGAGGTTCCAGCCATCTTGATTTTGAGGAGTGAATGATTATTCTGATCTGGAGTGCCTGAGAGAGGTGTGCGGATCCTGCATGAGCTCTCATCTTCCTATTTGACCCATCCTTGATCTCCTGACTCTCAAATCCACCCTGGCACTTAGAGGATTCCTGACTATTTTTCGTGCCATCTCAGCTGACTGGATTGACCCAAGGGATGTTTGGTGAATGACATGATTATTTTCTCCCTTGCATGATCTTATGCCCTCCTATGGATTGATGGATTCACACTTTTGAGGACCTGAGACGACTTGCCAGCATTCCCAAAACCTACATTGATATAGCTCGCATTCCTCCCCGAGGACTATCTGCGGGAGAATGCGATAATTTCTAGGACTGCGGTTTCATTTACTGCTTGGGTCGCCATTGTGATGGGACCCGAAAACGAGTCAGATGATATGCTTGATTGGCCTCCCCCTGTGATTGTGTGCCTGACCTGTCGGTACACGAGGCCAATGTACCAGACTCATCTGAGACTGCTCTCCTTGACGGTCCTCGCAAGGTAGAGCTCCACTTTTCTGATTATTCCATGCCTAGTTCGTAGCTCCCCGAGGGTTATCTGCAGGAAGCTATGACATATTTTCGATCTGATTGGTCTCTTCTGCTGGTAGCCGATGTGTCGACTACTGAGACCACTGTGTGGATCCGTCTGATGGATCCGGCTCCTTTGAGCCTCGTCTCGCCTTGACGACCCTCGCAAGGTGGAGATACATTCTGACTATTCCTTGCCTAGATCGCAGTACTCTCCGAGGACTATCTGGGGGAGACTGCGACACTCTCTTTACGCTCAGTTCCCACTTCTGACTGTGTCTCCGATCTGCGGAGCACGGAATCGAGTCGTCTGATATACATGATTTCTGGTCCCATCTTGAGTTGTGTATCCACTCTGCGGATCATGGGACCTGTCTGATTAGACTCCTTTGAGTCTGCTCGCCTTGACGGTCCTCGCAAGGTTGAGCTTCTGATATCTGCTATTTTCATGCCTAGCTGGCAGCACGTTCCTTGAGGGTTGTCTGCGAGACGTTGCCACACTTTCTTAATTTGACGGTCTCTTCTGCTGGTAGCCAATCTGTCGCCTACCGAGACCGTTCCTTTGATCCGTCTGATGGATCAGGCTCCTTTGAGCCCGCTCTCCTTGACGACCCTCACAAGGGTGAGCTTCTGTTCTGATTATTCATTGCTTATCATGTACTACTCCCCGAGGGTTATCTGCGGGAGGGTACATCACCTTGTAGGTACTCGGCTTTATTTCTGGTGTCTCCCAGTTGGTGGAGCACGAAGCCGGGTCTTCTGACTTGTGTACTTGATCTCTTCCCTGGTTGTGTCTCCTGTCTGTTGGAGCACGGAGCCGAGTACTCTGATTATTCTCTGATTTTGCTCACCTTGAGGACCCTCGCAGGGGTGAGCCACATATTGTGTTGTTCGGTGTATTCTTGTGACTTTCAGATTATATTACCACCGTGCATCACACAGTCCCATAGGCTTTATCTCCGATCCATCTGGGACTCTGATGGACTAGGAGAAGTCTGTACTGCTCTTTCTTCCTCCTGGTCTTACGATATCGGCTATATTCCCTCATGTTGACCATATGAGCCGATTGACTGCTCCACGCTACTGGTCCCTGCTTTACTTTCCGATCTGATTATCCCCGGTAGTCGACACCCACCTAACTGCATATCAGGGTGTCTTTTCACCTTCTGACTGCGTCCTCGTTCTCACAGGGAGACAACGACGAGAGTACGGTATTCACTTGTCAGATATCGTCCTGTACTACACCAGTTTTTCACCGCTTGTATATATGTGTGCCTTTTTCATTCTTTCTCCCGCATGTTATGTGTGCCCCAGATCTATCGCCACACCTTTGTGTCTACACTTAGGACGTACCTTGTCCTTAGTATAGGGGGGTACACACTGTGTTGTTCTTTCTTCGTTCAGTTTCGTCACTCCTGTTGTTGCCTATACTTAGGGATATCTCACCTTAAGTATAGGGGGAGTGATGCGTATATTCTCCATGATCTTTTCATCTATCTGTGTATATCTATCGTCTCTTCTTTTCTTCTTTTCTTCTTTTCCTTTTCATATTTCTTTATCTCAATAAAAGGTGTCGCCCCTTTGTCTCAGTTTATCTGTACTTAGGACGTACTTTGTCCTAAGTATAGGGGGTGCACCCCTGATTTATTCATCTGTTTATTCCCACCCTTGACCCTCCCTGATTTGTGTACAGTCTGCTATACTGAGGATTACTTGATCTTAAGTATAGGGGGGACGGTCAACTTCTCATTCGTTCATTTCTTATTCGTATATTCTTTAGACTTGTCTATACTCAGTACGAGCTATGTCTTCTCCTTCTCTTTTTTTCGATATATGAGGACATAGCTCAAGCTAAGTATAGGGGGGTCGTATATACTATGTATATACTTTAGCCATAACTCGTACTTTCGTATTCTCTTAGTAATATGGCTAATAATTCTTTAAAATTCAGTAAAAATCCTTAATAAAAAGATGTGATTATTCCTCAAATTCTTTTTGTATTTACTGATTAATAAATCAGGTGAAAATATTTTTTGCAAAATGTTTGAAAAATAGTTCGAAAATCTTTGTGAACATTTATTGAAAACTATTTTGAAAACATTTTGTTACATGTTTTCAACCTGTGTAAAAATGTGTGGTTTGTAAAATTTATTTTCTTTGTGTGAAATAAAAGGTTTGAAATATGATTTGCAAATGGTTTGAAAAATGGTTGCAAAAATATGTTGAAAATCTATATATACTGTTTTGAAAAATCTTTGCAAAATGATTTTCAAATGTGTGTACATGTTTGTACAAATGATTGTAAAAATTATTTTGGACTATAATGTTCAAAAATTGTTTGAAAAATTTGTGTCAAATAAGTTTGAGGAATAGTCACATATAACTAAAATAATATATATAATAATGATTATAAATAAAAATAAATAAATAATAAACAAAATTCTTTAACAAGTGTACATATATACCTCTAAATAAAAGCTAAATTCTAAAAAGATCATTAAAATAAAGCGGCACGCCCGTGTAAATAGTTGTATATATATTGGATGCCAAAATTCTTTCTTTGTGCAAAATTCCTCTCTTTGCTTTCAAAATTCTTTGAAAAATTGCATTATTCTTTGCATATTTGTAAATAGCATTTGCATAGCATTCATATTCTTTGATGGAGCTTGATAATTGAACTAGTCCAATAAAGTCGAAGACTGGAGCTTGGTTGGACCTTACTGCACCTAACTGCACTGGAACCTTATGGGAACTAGGTTTAAGGTACTTCAGGTCTATTCAGACTTAATTCTTTGAGAAATCAGGGCTGGGTTCAAGTCACCTCAGTGGACTAACTAGAACTTTTCGAGTCACACGCATGACTCTTGCCGACCGTGACCTAACTTGGACACTTGCACCTTTCACTTGGCTCAACTCAGTTGGAGTGGTGAGGGGGTTGGATTTGCCAGTCTGAGACGCACACGGGTGGAAACATTCGTCCTCGTCTAGGGAGGGAAGTGAACCCCAACCTGGTCCAATCGCCATGAGGTCTAACGACAGGAGAGTGTGGGTTGCAATAATGCTTCAAAAGAGGGTCAGTCTTCTGGCTCAAGAGGAAAAAGTCCTTATGTAAATGCTGCTGTAAATAGTATGTTGGAAAAAAAATGGTCAGGCCTGTAAAAAAATAAAATGCCTGCAAAGTATGTATATAGAAAATAAGCAAGCTTGAGCATCAAAGTTATACAATGTGAGCCTACAGCTGGATGACTTGACTACACTGGTCTTGCATCCCAGGATAGGTAGCTACACTGGCTACCGTCCATTCTTTTCTCTACCTCCTCCTCTTGAGTGGGATGCCACTTGAACTTAGAAGGGAATACCCTGCTCCTCGAGGAAAGAGCTGTTGGATTAGGGAATCATTGGGTTGTCATTCTGGAGAAGTCAGTCTCTTTGTCATTTCAGTTGGGGAGAGCCACCATCACTTACATTGTACAAGTCAGCTTCATAGTCATAAGGGTTTGCGTATGATGTAGGCTAGTTCTGACCTGGCTATTGAGGTGATTTGAACCGAGTTCTGTGACTCTCAGAGGCTGTTGTGTTTTAAATTTGGTTCCCGACTAGGTTCCACACACATTCTCACACCAAGGTCTAACCTGAGCTCCCAAACTTTGATTTTGTACAGATGAGTTTAATAATCATGATCAATTCAATTTATTCTTTAATTTCTTTATTTTTGCTTTTTCTTTTCTTCTTATTCTTTGTTCTTTTTGTACTTATTGCATAAGTATTTGCTAGGGACTAGCAAAGGCAAGTATAGGTGGGTGATGAATCTCCATTTCATCGCCTTTATTCTATCATTTTGGCCTTAAAAACCACAACAAATGCATGTAAATAGCATCATTTTGTACATAATAGCACCCATTATTTATTGTACATAAAATAAGGTTTTTAATGCCAAAATTATAGAATAAAGAGAAGAAAAGAAAAAGGAATAAAATATTGCAAATATTTTATGACCCGAACCCCGAGACCAAGGCCAGCATGGAATTGGTCGACAAGGAATAAAGTAGGGGGAGATAAGGGCCAATTATACAATAAATACCTCATTTATTCATGCATTTATTTATGCATTTTTGACACCTATTTTGTACATAATTATTCATTCATCAAATAAAGAAACTTTGTTCATGAAAGTTGTAGATAATATGTAAATAAAATTACAAAATTGAGTTTGTGCAAAAATAATACTCAGTGCACATTTTATACTCAGAATAAAAAGCAAAAATCTCAACTTCACAGACCCATATCTGGCAAATAAAAACTTCATATCACCCAAACTCACCTTTAATTGTATATAGCATTCCAAGAACTATTTTATAAAATTAGTTTCATAATTTTTGGAGTTCATTTGTAGAAGTTAGGTTTTTGGCCCACCTTGTATATAGGACTGATTAAAATATTCATTTTATTCACTATTTATTATTTCTATAAATTTATATTGTTATAATTTTATAAACAATATATGGAATACATTTACATATTAAAATTAAAAGAAAACTAAAAATAATTTGTAAAATAAAATAAGCCTATGTAATACATAGGCAAAATACCTATGCTAAGAATGTACATAAATAAAAAGGATTTTTATTCTTTTATTCTTTATTCATCTATATTTTTATAATAATGAATATATTATAAATAACTTATTAAAAATACAAATCCAAAAGAAAAACAAATAAAATTCATTAAATAAATAAAATGTATATAATATATAGGTATAATACCTATAAGTACATATACATATACATATACACATTTATTTAAATATGTAACAAAATTCATAAAAATTAAATAAAAATATATTTATACTCACAAAAATAAGTTATAAATTTATAAAATAAGAAAATAAAATAATAAAATAAAAGAAACAAAATAAAAATAAATATACATAAATATACTTGTAAATACATTATTTTAATAAAACCGGAATAAAATACTTCAAAAAAATAAATAAAAATCGTAAATAAATACTACATTAATTTATGAACATTTTTTATTTTATAAGAAAATCCTAATTAATTCATTTATGATGTGTAATAAATAGGTCAAGATCGGTCCGATGTGGACCAATCAGGGGCCAGAGAAGGTTGACCTCCGGTCAACTCCCCCCTGCGCCTCTGACTTCCGTCAGACAGGTCTTTTCCCCGATTTTCGCCATTTTTCCCGCTCGATTGGTTGCTCCTTCGACAGCCATCCCTTCACGGATTTTATTCTCTGATCATCCATGATTCTCGCCGAGATCTGGGATCCCTTGTACATAGCATAGATTCGTTGATTTTAGCCAGTCAATAAAGGTCTCCAGGGATGTCTATAAATAATTTCTTCTTCCTCCTTGGCCGAATTTGGCCAATTTCTCTTCCCCCAAAAGGCTTGAATCAGTTCCTGGATGAGCCCTCGTGACAGGAGGCGCTTCCCAGCACCTCGGTTCGGCCCAAGGAGGAGGAAAGTTTTGTCGCGGCGGCGCTCCGGCGGCCGCCCTGTTCCCTGGAAGCCCCCAGGTTTAAGAGTTACGCTTTTACTCATTTTAGGTAGGTTTCCATTCCTGCATTTCATTTTCATAGTTTATTTCGCATTTAGGTTCTTAGATTAGCTTAGTTAAGGTAATTCGAAGTTCGCCGGAGCTCAACTCCGGCGACTTCTCCACAGTACCCTCGTTGTTTTCCGACCGCCCTTCCATCGTCATCTCGTTCCTCACCATTTTCTCCACCTCCCAGCCACCTTTGTCCAACCAGATCTGTTCCAGATCTGCAAATCGAAGCCTCAGCTCCGCCGCTCGCCGGAGGCTTCGCCACCTCGCCCATTTCTTGCGTTAACAACTTCAATTTTAGGTCGAGGGTGAAGCCCTCGAGCCGTGCTTTGTTCCTGGGTAGGTCAGGTGCGTTAAGGAGCACCAGGAGTCGATTCACAAGCGAGCGGAGGTACCTGGAGCTCCGATCCTTCTCCGAGCTCATGGCGGCGCTCCAGGATGCCTCCGGCAAATCTAAACCCTCCAGCATATAGAGCAGCCCTCCAGAAAGCTTCTGGGACCCTCAGGTGCAGCGATGAGCGGCCGGAGAGCGAGATCGAGGAGGAAGAAGCTCGCCCCGGTGAGCTTTCTTCCCTGTTCTTCCACGTGTGCTCCCCGCCGTTGGATGAAGACGAAGGCCCAGGTTGAGTCTCAGTCGTCAGATCCTCCAGCGCTTCGACCGTCAGATCATGCGAGTGATCTAATCTCAGCTGTGGATCGCGAATCGTCATCGGCCCACGTGGAGGCGCCACGTGGATGAGTGAATGAAGACTAGCCGTCAGATGAGGCGCCTTTGGGGGTAAATTGCAAACTAGCCCCCGCAATTTTTGTATTTAATTTTTAATATTGTAAAATAAATAGCACGTTGTAAATAAAATGTAATTTTTGCTGAAAGGACCCTGAGGTTTATAGAATTGCATTTAGGTCCTTCCGTGCCTCACGTCCATGTGAGGCGCGTGAAAATTGCACTTTAACCCTGGCGGGTTTTGTAAATTATAAAACAGTCCCAAAAGTTTAAATAATTGTTTATTTCTGTAGGTATTTTTGCACTGATGCCCCTGTCACTTATTTTATTTGCAAAAATGCCCCTGCTAGGCTATGTATTTTTGTGTCTTTTAAGTATTTATTAAAAATAGCTATGAGGCTTCTAAAAATCTAGAAAAAATAGAAAAGATGTCCCATGTGATGTTCTTGCACGCCCATATTTTATTTCACATTTTTTTGCATTTTTCTTAATTATTAAAAATGAAAAAGAAGCCCATTTTGCACTGTCTAAATTATAAAATACAAAAAAGTTATAAATGTTTTTCAAAAATTACAAAAAAATTATATATGGTATATTTATATATATATTAAGTCCAGAAATTGAAAAACCCTAAAAATATGAAAAAGAAAAATAAAAAAATCAGAAAGCTCCAAAATCCAATAAAAAAATAGAAAAATCCTTAAAAAACCCCAAAAATATATTTTTCTCTTTTATAATTATCTATATACTATTATTAATGTATTAAACATAATTTGGGTATTTTTACAGTTTATTATATATTTTTAAAACCCAAATTATATTCGGGTATGTAATTAGTCCTATATTGTGGACATTTTTGAAATTAAAAATACATAAAAAGTAGAAATATGCCAGAAAATAACAAAAAATAGAAAAATATTAAAAAGCTAAAAAAATTATATCTATATATATTTTAAGCATTCATATCTATATATATACTATATTATTCCTTCCTCTCTCTCTTCTTATATATATATATAGATCTTTATAAATATATGTATACATATATATATTATATAATTAAAAATATAAAAAGAACATAAAAAAATATAAAATATAAAAACAAAATAAGAAAAAATAAAAAAATTATAAAAAAATATATAAATATAAAAAAATAAAAAAACCAAAAACCTACAAAAACTATAATTGGACATGAACAATGGATTGAGTAATTACACATCACATACATTCCCTTCGTCTCCTAGTGTTCGACCTCTACCTGTACTTACACCTATACACATTTACATGTAGAGTTATAATAAATCTTAACTCCACATTTTTTTTGATATTCATTGCATACATTGATTGTGGGTTAATTGTTGATTGATTTGGGATTCTTTTGTCGGTCGCCTCAGCGACTGTGTTCCCGCTTTATGTGGAATGCAAGACCGATAGAGAACCCCTTTCATCAGTTCCCCAAATTTCATTTGCATGTATCAATTGTCTTGCATAATTAGCATTCATGCAACTGAAAATAATAATTGTATTTTATCATGTATAATTGCTTGGAATAAGAAGCCAAAAATCTCCAGCCCATTTAACTTATAAAATAAGCTAAATTATCCGATTTTAAATTAATTCATGCTAACTCCAAATCACCTAAACCACCTCCATTGTGTACATATTACTAACAAGAATAAGAAAAAAATACAAAAAAGCACTAACTGAAATAACCGATAAATAAACCCAAACCTTAATTTTAGATCCGTCGGACTAACATGTTGATATCTTCCTCATACAATGTTTAATTTAATCCTACTTACTTTTGAACTATTGTACATTAAATTACCTTCAAAACAAGACTTTCAAGTGAATTGAAGCTCATATGTGAAAGTTGGGTTTTGAGCTTCTTTTGTACATTGTGTATTTTACCCAATTTTGATCTATTATTTTATGTGCACAACTAAATCTTTTTATTTTATTTCCGTTTCATTTATTTACGTTAATAAAAGTTTTATTAAAATGTGTAAAAATCCAAATCCAAAATAAACCAAAATCAAAGGGATTGATTGAGTCTAAGTGTTCACTAACAGTCTGTACAAAAGTCCTTTTTATCATACTTTATTTTATTTCTCCATTTTCTTAATTAATAAAAATCCAAAAAATAGAGTAATTTGTAGATATTTGTCTTTGATTTTATCGTACTTTTCCTGATTTTTATCTTATTTAGAAATGAAAAAATACAAACCCCCCAAAATCTGATATTTTATACACATAGAGTACCCGTAAAAATATTACTTTCAGCAAATGACCTATTTTGGTTTTTATCTCTTCATGAAAGTTGTAGATCTCATCGAGATGAGCAACTTTTGTGAAGAATTTTTTTGATCTGAGATTATTTGCTATTTCTTTTCTATTTTTCTTTCTATTTTTTGATTTTTCTGGAACTGAAACGTGGCCGCTCATAGAGACGCCATGTGTCACTCATTTTTCACAATTATTTTTTCATTTATTTATTAAAAATAAAAAAAATAAAAAATCAATAACTACCACATGGCATCACCTCATCTGCCCGATCTCGGCCGATCGGACGACCGAGGCTCATCTTCAAGCTCACGTCTCCCCTGCCCTCTTCCTATCACCGCACCACCTCTGCCGCGAATCTCGCCACTGCCTATTGTCGCCGCCTCTCGCGTATCCCATATCCGATTCACCCCTCGACCCCCTTCCAATCAATCAACCTCTGCCTTCCCAATATCACGCGCTACTATCAATCCCCGATCTTCTCCTTCGTCAATCTCCTCTTCCTCGATTTCGTCACCGATCCTTCTCAAATCGATGACGCCGCCTCTCGCCTGCTATAAAATCGAATGCTGGATATCCTCCAACTTCCTCTGCCGATCCACACAAAAAATAAGAGGAATGACAGTGATAGCATCGCTTCCTCTCCCCTTCAATCCAGGCGAGGTCTGGGGTTTCGACCTTGTTGCAGTATCATCCTGGAGTTGTTGCCTTAGCGCTCCGGCCATCCTTGCACCGTCGAGCCGCCCCGACTTCCAAGCTATAGAGCCAACAACTATGCTCCACCACCCTGCTCTGGCTCCACCATGGAAGCCGCTCCGCCTCTTCATCAACCTGCGTCCACTCCGATATTGCCACATCTCCCGTGACTTCACCAAACACAGCTCCATTAACACACCACCACCGTGCCTTTTAAAGATCTTCCATCCGTCCTCGCCTTCGAATCCAGATCTACATCACTAAGGAACCACGAAATGCCCTTGTTAATTAGTTGAAATTAACGTTTGAATTCATTGTAGGTAGGGCAATTAAGGGTTAATCAGACCACTTATTTTAATTAACGTGTCAAATTAAAGCGAGCAGTCAACTTTCTTTTACTTGGTAAGTCCAAGGTCAAACTCAGGGAGGCAACTATCTCCTTAGGTTGGTTTTTAGTCGGCCTCAAAGTTAGGTTTTCAAAGAAGTATTTTTTGTATATTTTTAATGTAAATAATAAATGAAATGCAATTATGGCAAAGTTTAGAGGCTAAATTGCAAATTCAATTAAATGAAGTTAAAAAATCCTCAAACTTGGGCAGAATGTGAAATATGATGAAATTAAGCTACAGTATTTTTTTAGAATTTTTGGATGCAATGGATATGATATGATTAAATGAATGCAGACAATGAGTTTTTCAATAATTAATTATAATAAATATTAAATCTACTTATTTTTAGGAAATAAAATTATCTAAGATATATCACTAAGTAATACATCTCAAAAAATTCTAAACCTTAAAAATATTGAATTTAATACCTATTAGAAATTAATTAGTGAAATACACAAAATGATTTGTATAAAGCAAAATATGCATGCAAATGCAATTCTTTTTGGGGTTACTAACAATTAATTCTATAATCAGTTAATTTTGGCGATTTTTCGAGCACTGGTTAATTATGTATGAATTTCCAAGAACATAATGGACAAAATATGTAATTTTCTACACAAATATTAATTATTAATTAACCACAGATAATAAAAATATAATGAGCATGCCACAATAAAGAGAATTAATTGTAGAACAAAATGCAACTTTTTAAATAATTAAATGATGTAATGTAGGGGTTCAAAATAAATAGAGAACTTAGTGTTCTGAATGCAATATCAGAGAAATAAATAAACAGAAAAATTCATGCATAAGGGCACGGATGTAATTACCTAACCCTTGAAGGGTATATATGCAAATTTCCCTGTTGGCCTCCCCCACACGTGATGCTGATGTTAGATGGCAGAGGCTTCTTTGGATTTCTTGGAGCTTTGAGGGCGTCCTTGCAATTTTCCCCCACTGCACGTGGGGGTCACGTGACCTCTTTGGAAAGGCTGCTCGATAGAGGAAGTTGGGCGGTCGAGGAGACCGAGGGGAGTTCGGCGGTCGTCGGTTGCTGTTCTCCAGGAAGTGGATGGGCGATCGACGATGGGCTTCAGGAGCAGCGGCGACAGCAAAGAAAGCTCCAGGCTGAGGAGGGAGCACGGGGTAGAGAGCAACTCGTGTGTAGGCTGGGTGCGACGATGGGAGGGTCGTGCTCGTGGGCAGGATGGATCTAGATGGGTCGCTATGGCTTCTTTGACGGAGGGCGACACACGCCCTCGTACGGCCGACGAAGTAGTCACGGAGCTCGTGGGCGGTAACTGCGGTGGTGGCTCCAGACAGTCGACGATTGTGGTCAGCGGAGGATGGGCAGCCGACAAGCGGAGATGGGCAGTGGCAACTGGAGGGGAGCTCTGTGGATGGCGATGTGCTCCAAGTGGTTGGCGAGGATGCGATGGAGATGGATGTTATTGGACATGCGAGCCCACGATGAGCCATTATGCAATAAATGTCATTGCAAATATCATTCCCAGATTTGAAATGAAGAATAACTAATTTGCATAATAGGTTCTTTAGTACAATTAGGGTTATGTACCATGGCCATCTTAATGATCATACAACTGTTCATTCAATTATTGAATCATAGAGGCTGGTGCTTGGATGAATATCTAAAGAGTTAGATTGAGGACTCATCAAGCACCGTCAAATGATTGTTAAGAGATGATCTCCAGCCTGAGTAGGAGATGGAAATCCTTCCTCATTTGGCTGATAACTAACTGACCTCTTGAATCAGGTCCTCTACATGGGAATAGAGATTCGGAGGTGTCAGATTAGTTAGGTCAAAGAGCTGACTTAACGAGATCGAGATAACCAAAGACCTATGTCGTACGCTGTCACGATATAGGCACACATCCTCTGACCGAAGACAGACGTGTTACTATTTGAGTATGTTCATTTAGCAGACCAATAAGTTGATGACCTAACCAATGTTTATACACCGGTGCGCTGGTGTGCAAGCAAGGGCATACGAGTAATACGATCTTTCAAAGGGATCATACAGGTTCGTTACTGAACCGGAAGACATGAGCTCACTCATGAGATATTGGGAAGAATGAAATTCCACGCGTGATCGTCTTGCTTTAGAATCTTGATTGAATTTGTAATGTTTGATATATGCTTTTGGAAAGTATACGATCAAAACCTAGGTATGATATATGCTTTTGGAAAGGATATAATCGATACCAACTCCCAATGATCGAATGAGAACCTTAATGATAAAAATCCTGAAGGAGACAGTCTAAAAGAGATCTAAAACTTCGGATTTGTTCTGGGTCTTTCAGTGTGTAGGATGTATAGGTATTAGGAATACCTGAGGGTGATGTGATCATAAACGATTGTATAACCATGACGAGGGAGTGATGAAACAGGTCTGGATTTTAGTGACTCCTCTCATAGAGAGGTAATATGATCTTAGTACAACTGTTGGACATTTATCCGAATGTGATTCAGATGTAATGAGAAGATTAGATTTGTGGTCTTGATTTAACCAAGCATCTATGGGAGGTCCGCAAGATCTGGATTTGAGATGTGATCTCAATATCCAAGTCAATATACGTGGAACAATACAATCGCCATGTCCTTATCCCCAAGTATCCGTGGAGAAAGCGCATTATCCTTGAAAGAGTTCATGGATAATTTCAATGTTGATATATGTATCCGAACGTTGAGAAAATGGATAATTAAATGTGATTAAATTATCATGAATAATATGAATTTGATTCATATTATAAGGAGAGTTATCTGAGATAATTAAATATGATTTAATTATCAAAGTTGTGAATAATGTGAATGTGATTCATGTTAGTTGGGCACATGAGAAAAGAGATCCAAGATGATTAAATGTGATTTAATTATCATAGATATGAATAATGTGGATAGAACTATCCATATTAATCGAGTATATTATAAATGTAATTTATAATATATTAGAGAGAACATATTATGAATTATATTTGTTAATTAATTATTGATGTGAATTGGATCCACATTGGATGATTGATTGAAAATATAATTTACATTTTGTTTTGGGATGTGAATGTGATTCACATTTTCCAATGGCATGATTGTAATGTTCACAAGATAATTATGAATTATTTTTGTGAAATAATTTACAACAAATGTTGTTGTAAATCTTGGAGATATCATGAGATAATGAGATCTCATGAGATAATGAGATCTCATGAGATATTAAGGAGATAGACCCGTTCTCCCCTTTGTTTAAGGGATAAGGTCAATCTTCTCATTAACACCAACATTAATTAATTAATTTGATTTGAAATTAATTATATTGATTTATCGATATATATTAATTTAAATTAAATTAATTATTGTTGTGTTTTTACAACAACATCATGGCCATTGAAAGAAAAACAAATAAATCTCAATTATTGATTGTGTGTTGTCCATGGATTGAGATCCATGGACTCTCAAATCCCTATATAAGAAGAGACACCCCTTGCTCTTCAAGTTATATCAAATCAATTTCTCTCCCCCTCTCTCTACACGCGAAGAGTTCTCTCCCTCTCTCTCATTGTGGTCGTCCACCATGGAGCCAATAGAGAGAGTCGCCATCGCTGTAGCAACCTCGTTATGTTGCCGAAGTATTTGCTCGTGGATCTCTGTATCCTTTGATGTGCCTCGCTCGTGAAGAATATGTCGGATCTCGTTTGACGAGATCAGGAGATCCATCACTTGGATCATCAACATGGATTGCGAGAAGGACGCGTCTCATCAACGTGCTCGCAAGCATCTCCTCCGTTGGATAGGACTTGAGACAGAGGTCTCTTTGTTTAGAGACTCGATCGCAACTACGCTTCAAGAGGTAAACCTTATACCTAATTGTGGTTTAGATAAAACTATCCAAGAAAGGTTCTTGGATCTAGTGGTTTCATCACATTAAATTTTTAAATTCTGCTACATTGAGCAACTGTGCGACTAGTCGCTCCCGATCGCATTCGATGTGATCCGCATGATTCCGTGATACTCTTAAGGATCTCCCTATATCCTTAAAGTGGTATCAGAGCCAGGTTGGAGGTTTTGGATTCGATCCATAAACCTAAGAAGAGTTGGGCTCGTTAGGGTTCGTGAAAGTTTTATCGCATTTCAATTTTTACATACATGTTTTGTAATTAAGGAGTTGGTTACTATTTTGACACGCCTAGAAATGCATAATTTATCACTTAAGTTCTGTTTTAAATCAAATTAATAAACTTTAAAAACTGATTTTGCATGATTTGGATTTAAAATGAACGAGATATGCTAATTTTAGTAAGTGAGGGTCACTGCTGGAAATTGCATACTTAATCGAGAACTTTGTGATTGTCATTTAATTTTTTGAAATTAGTGGTTAATTTCTTGAGATAATTATTGATAAATATTTATGAAATATTTAAAGATGCTAATTATTTCATTAAATTACATTGCCTTAACCAATAATTGATTAGATATGATCTAGATCACAAATTGGTTACATCATACACTTTCCAACAAACAAGTTGCTTGAATAGGATTGGGTATTTATTTAGCAAATCTTTTTATATTGTTAATCAAAATGGTTTTGATTATTATATGGTATAACTTTGGTTAAGAAATCAATTATCATCTCAAGTACAAAGTGATTGACTTGGCATTATATTTTCTCGAGGCAGATATGGTGTCTAGTCGGGGAGCGTTGGGGTAGCAGGTTGCACCATGTGCGGTCTGTCCCACTCTCATCGATATTGGCCATGACAACGAGCAGGGAATGGATAATGCTTGAGAGATCATAATGTATTTCTCTAATTATTAAAATTTGAAATAATACATATTTGAGATAATACCATATTTTCATGTAACAATTAAAAATGTTTGTTGGATATTAATTGGATCATTTATTTAATATTATTAGATTAATTGGAATCCAATTAAAATTTAAAAACTCTATTATAAATAGAGTTGTTATTTTCCTTGGAAGAATTATTCATAATGAATATGATTCATAATAATTAATTAGAATTTGAATATGAGGTGGAGGATCACATAAGTGACATCCATGATCTCCCATCAAGGCGAAGGGTTCCATTACCAGGGATTGTATGTTGGAGACGTCTGTCTGAAGTGACAACTCCTGCATACAAGAGCATCTAGATCGGGTTCTTTGCTTCTCGAAAGAGTAAGGCCGTATGCGTAGTGACCCCAATATCGGTTCCTCATATTATTGAGGTGATATTGGATTGCGCATATCAAGTTCTAATCATGTTGATGGTTGGTTCAATCAACGACGGTTCAACGTCACCTTAGGGGTGGTGGCCCCGGGTGTTAAAGACCGAATTGGGAATGCAAGTTGGACTTGCAAGGCAGAATGAGTTCCCGCTTCTTTTTATATAAGTTGTAGTTTCTCATATTATTGGGATGCAATAAAGTTAGAAAGGAGATCCCAGATCTTGTTGAGATATAATGGTAAGTATATCTCTTACATTGAAAGTGATTGAGGGAATGAACTTTCAGTGTTGACAAGGCAAGACAACTTTGATATAAAATTCCTAAATCAAAGTAATTTGTGTGTATATATTTATATATATTTATGCAAATTTCTTATTTCAGATAATCCTTCATTAAACCCACTCAATACTATACTCAATAATAACCAGTAAAATATCATGGATTGGATCCATGATCAAGATATTGTACTTGCAGTTGGACACATATTGTATGCGGTTGCAATGTGCAGGTTTCCTCATAATAATGAGGAATGACAATTAAATAGACAATAAGACAACAACCTAGGGTTTGTATGTATCTATAGTCTTGATCTATCATCGAATGTACTTTAGAAGTGACATGTCGATGATGATCGCAATTGTCAAATGATCCTTATAAAATTCTAAGAAGATGTTCTAGCATACACATGTGCTCTTGACATTTAATCATGAATGACATGGTTCACTGCCTTATGTAGAATGGTGGCTCTATAAGAGATGATGTATTCAAAATGCTTGAGTACCTACCTGAACCTAAGTCTTTAAGACTTAAGATATGATGAGTGTCATCATCCTACTATTTATACTCTAGTCATTCATGAAGCTTCATAATATTCATATTGTATGAATTAAATGAAGCATGTATAAATGTTGAAATACTCTTATATTGAAATCTTTTAAATTCAACATAAGAGATCTTTTGTCTTAAGCAATGGTTGTTTAGAGATGAAAAGAGTGCAGCGGAAGCATGGGCCGGACCCAAGTTAGAAGGGAAGTCAAAGAGTTGGCTGCACTTCTATGGTTTCCACAAATATGACATCCAAAGACTTGAATGAATGCCAATACTGCAACAAGTTGATGTGTTGATAGTACGACTATCAAGACTATCTGGACTTCTTAGAGAAGGACTCAAATAGTGCATCAGAATAATCTACATCTACATTTAATCATTGAAATTGACTTACTTATTGGATAAGATTAAAAGTCTAATAATTGCATCTTGTTCTTCTAATAACACTTGCAATAGGTTGCATATGTTTTAGAAGACCAGAAAAGTTGATCTTAAGGTTTAATAGTCATCCATATGGATATTGGTGCAACTGTTGCAACAATCTCTATTGGATGAACATACTTCATATTTTCAGTGGAAGAGCTCTTACTCTTAGAGAATGTCTCTATGACCTGGATATTAGAATACACTCATTGTTTATTTCTAAATATTAGAAATAAACATGAATTCTTGAACAAACCTATCATAAAGAGCTGTGATGGATATATTTCAGATAGTATTTTGATATCTGGAGGACTCTACTAAATTAGAAAATTAATGAATGGTTCATTAAAACTTCTAATACTAAAAATTGAACCTTAAAAAGATCATAGGAGGATGAAGATCATTTGACAATGACTTGGCATCAAATCTTGTACATATGTCTATTGATGAAATCAATAGACTAGTAAGAAATGAAACTTTAGATTGTCTGAAATTTCAAATCTTACATGCTTATGAATATTGTATTCAAAAGTGAAAATGTCCAATGCACCCTTCTTTGGGAATTGTGTTAGGTGTCGAGGTATTCAGGATCTCATACATATTGATGTATGTGGATCGTCTATATCAAAGTAAACATTAATGATATGTGATATCATTTTATGATTATTTGTGACATAAGATTTCTTCTCTTCACCTTAGAAAGCTTTGAAATGTTCAAAGATTTCACAATTTGGTTTAGAACCAAAGTTTGAAGGAAGATGAAAATAAATTTGATCTAACCAAGGTAGCATGTACCTGTTAGATGAATTCAAAGAATACCTTAAGGAGAAAGGATTTTTCATTCCTATCTCAATCCTCCTAATACACCTAAACTCAATAGAGCTGTTGGAAGATACAATTGGATCATGTGTGACATATGATGGATATTAGCATAATTACCTCTTAGTTTCCAAGGTATATATGTAGTAGAGACTACACTATATATCCTTAATAAGGTTCCATGCAAGTAAGCTGGAATCTAGCACAAGAGAGTGCCACTTCATTAGGAAAATAAAGGATGTGTATTGGATACCTACTTTATGATCTTGGGATTCTTAAAAGATCTCATCTCTAAGGACGTGATTCTTCAAGGATGACTCTCTTGATAATCAAGATGAAAATGAAGTGAAGGAACTCATTTAATCTTGAGAAGATAATGAGGCTCCTGAAATTGGAAACTAAAAGGACAATTAAAGATGAAACACTAATAACTCTTCAAATTTGTTTGAGGCTGGATTCCATGTGTCTGAGAAATCTGACAATGATCGAACTTCATGTGATGAAGCTTCTGAAGATCATGTCATGGAAAGATGGATGTTAGCAATTAAGTCTAAAGTAGACTTCGTATACAAGTGTTGTATATGGACCCTCGAGGATCCATCTATAAGGGTAGGGCCCGTTAAGGTATAAATGGATCTTCAAGATAAAGAGGGAACCTGATGTGAAGGTAGAGACCTTCATAGCACGGCTCGTAGCCATGAGCTACACACCGAAGAGAAGACATTGCTTCTGATGAGACTTGCTCTTTTGTGACCATGCTTAAACCCATCAGAATATTACTAACTATAGCTACACAAGTTTACTATGACATCTTCAAGATATGAGTCAAGATTGCATTCCTCTACGAATACCTCTATGAGGATAATCATATGAAGTAGCCCCATGGCTTCATGGTTGAGGAAAGCAAGCTGTGCAAGCTGAATAACTCCATCTGTGGACTCGAATAAGCTTCTTGTAGTTGGAACATCAGATTTGATGAAATCATAAATGTCATGATTTCAGATAGAATCTTGATGAACCATGTGAGGCTTAGTGGGAGTGCCATTGTGTTCATCGTGCTAATGTAGATAATATCCTAATAATTTGGAATGATATAAGGATAATAATGAGTGTTTTATAGAATGGTTATTCCATACCTTGAGATATGATCTCAAGGAAACCTCTTAAGATCTTAGTTCTGAAGGTGTTCAGAAGCAAAGAGAATAGGCCATTGGAACCGTCGCATTAGTGGTACACCTTGGACATATTCCATTTTCTGGAAAATTCCAAGAAAGGCTTCTTTTCCTTAAGATATGGTATTGACCTATGTAAAGGGATAACACCTCAAAGAGTTGAGGAAGTGAATGCTAAAACTGCTTGCCCTTGGGCATCAGTTATGAGAAGCCGAGTGTAAGCTAGATGTGTACAAAAGCCAGATGCCTACCATGTAGTGGGAGTAGTAAACTGTTACTAATCCTACTATGAAGATAAAATACTTGATTACAATAATAACAAAATCTTCAAAGATGACAGGACTTTAGAGATAGTGATCTCTAAGTCTTATCTTCAAGAAATTATGACTTTATAGATGGAGATCTAAAAGGTCTTAAATACGGATAACTTAGGAGATAGAGATCTCCAGGAATAAGGGTATTCTGATAAGGATAATGAAAATAATGGTTACAATAATTATCGAGCTATAGTATCAAGGACACTATAACTAACAAAATTGAGTATTGGTTGTATAAGATGCAACATTCACATGGAATGCGAGCGTTGTTACTAAGGATATGCAAGTGCCGTAAAAGGACTTGGCATAGACTCTCGGGAACAGAGTGACTGATCAGCTTACCTAGCTATTTTTCTAAATAGCCTATGATTATCACATGAGTGTGGGTTTAAATGATTATCCCATTAATGTCTCTTTGGGCTAGTGGGAGACTGTTGGACATGCGAGCCTACGATGAGCCATTATGCAATAAATGTTATTACAAATATCATTCCCTGATCTGAAATGAAGAATAACTAATTTTCATAATAGGTCCCTTAGTACAATTAGGGTTATGTACCATGTCCATCTTAATGATCATACAGCTGTTCATTCAATTATTGAATCATAGAGGCTGGTGCTTGGATGAATATCTAAAGAGTTAGATTGAGGACTCATCAAGCACCATCAATTGATTGTTAAGAGATGATCTCCAGCCTGAGTAGGAGATGGCAATCCTTTCTCATTTTGTTGATATCTAACTGACCTCTTGATGCAGGTCCTCTGCATGGGAATAGAGATTCAGAGGTGTCAGATTAGTTAGGTCAAAGAGTTGACTTAATGAGATCGAGATAACCAAAGACCTATGTCATATGCTGTCACGATATAGGCACACATCCTTTGACCGGAGACATATGTGTTACTGTATGTTTGAGTATGTTCATTTGGCAGACCAATTGGTTGATGACCTAACCAAGGTCTATACACCGGCGCACTGGTGTGCATGCAAGGGCATATGAGTAATATGATATCTCAAAGGGATCATACAGGTTCATTACTGAACTGGAAGACATGAGCTCATTCATGAGATATTGGGAAGAATCAAATTCCAGGCATGGTCGTCTCGCTTTAGAAGCTTGACTGAATTTGTAAGGTTTGATATATCCTTTTGGAAAGTATATGATCAACACCTAGGCATGATATATGCTTTTGGAAAGGATATGATCGATATCGACTCCCAATGATCGAATGATAGACTTAATGATAAAAATCCTGAAGGCGACATTCTAAAAGAGATCTAAAACTTTGGATTTATTTTGGGTCTTCTAATATGCAGGATGTACAGGTATTAGGAATACATGAGGGTGATGTGATCATAAATGATTGTATAACCATGACGAGAGAGTGATGAAACAGGTCTGGATTTTTGTGACTCCTCTCATAGAGAAGTAATCTGATCTTAGTACAACTGTTGGACATTGATCCGAATGTGATTCAGATGTAATGAGAAGATTAGATTTGCGGTCTTGATTTAATCAAGTATCTATGGGAGGCCCGCAATATCTGGATTTGAGATGTGATCTCAATATCCAAGTTACTATACGTAGAACAATACAATTGCCATGTCCTTATCTCCAAGTATCCGCGGAGAAAGTGCATTATCCTTGAAAGAGTTCATGGATAATTTCATTGTTGATATATGTATCCGAACATTGAGAAAATGGATAATTAAATGTGATTTAATTATAATGAATAATATGAATTAGATTCATATTATAAGGAGAGTTATCTGAGATAATTAAATGTGATTTTAATTATCAAAGCTGTAAATAATGTGAATGTGATCCATGTTATTTGGGCACATGAGAAAAGAGATCCAAGATGATTAAATGTGATTTAATTATCATAGATATGAATAATGTGGATAGCACTATCCATATTAATCAGGTATATTATAAATGTAATTTATAATATATTAGAGAGAGCATATTGTGATTTATATTTGTTAATTAATTATTGATGTGAATTAGATTCACATTGGATGATTAATTTAAAATATAATTTACATTTTATTTGGGATGTGAATGTGATTCACATTTTTTCCAATGACATGATTGTAATATTCACAAGAAAATTATGAATTATTTTTATGAAATAATTTACAATAAATGTTGTTGTAAATCTTGGAGATATCATGAGATAATGAGATCTCATGAGATAATGAGGAGATAGACCCATTCTCCCTTTTGTTTAAGGGATAAGGTCAATCTTCTCGTTATCACCAACATTAATTAATTAATTTGATTTGAAATTAATTATATTGATTTATCGATATATATAATAAATTAAATTAAATTAATTGTTGTGTTTTTATAACAACATCATGGCCATTGAAAGAAACACAAATCAATCTCAACCATTGATTGTGTGTTGTCCATGGATTGAGATCCATGGACTCCAAGAACCCTATATAAGAAGAGGCACCCCTTGCTCTTCAAGTTACATCAAATCAATTGCTCCCCCCTCTCTCTACAGGTGAAGAGTTCTCTCCCTCTCTCTCATTGTGGTCGTACACCATGGAGACAATAGAGAGAGTCGCCATCATTGCAGCATCGTCGTTATGGTGTCGAAGTATTTGCTCGTAGATCTCTGTCTCCTTCGGTGTGCCTCGCTCGTGAAGAATTCGTCGGAACTCGTTTGATGAGATCAGGAGATTCATCGCTTGGATCATCAACATAGATTGCGAGAAGGACGCATCTCATCAACGCGCTCGCAAGCATCTCCTCCGTTGGATCAGACTTGAGACAAGAGGTCTCTTCGTTTAGAGACTCGATCGCAACCACGCTTCAAGAGGTAAACCTTATACCTAATTGTGGTTTATATGAAACAATTCGAGAAAGGTTCTTGGATCATGCGGTTTCATCACATTAAAATTTTAAATTCCGCTACATCGAGCAACTAGTGCGACTAGTCGCTCTCGATCGCATTTGATGCGATCCTCACGCTTCCATGATGCGCTTAAAGATCTCCTCATGTCGTTCACATGTCTGTAGCAGCGTTGAAGTGGCTGGAGCAGATCGATGATGGTGAGCGTTGGTAGAGCAGGTGGTCGGATTTAGGTGATCAGTGATGAGGTTGCGGGAAATGGAGAGGAAGAATCGAGAAATAAAGGAAATAAGGGAAAGACGAAGAAACAAAGGAAAAGAAAATGGTTGGTCACCTGGAGGTAGTAGAGCACATTGCCATCTTCCTTAGTTTTCGCCTCGAGTCACGCGACATATGCGATGAGGCTCCGATGATCTCGCTTGAGGTGGTCTTCTCCGGAGAGGGGAGGGTTGTCCCTACCTCCTCCTCAAGCTTCCTCTTTGTGGTATTGATATGGCGAATGATGGGAATCGTCAGCGATGATGGGCTTATATAGAGAGGGACGCCTGAGATAAGAAGGATGAGGGGATAAGGTGAAGGATGATCAATGTTGCAGAGATTGCATGTGCATAAAATGAGGAGGCAGAGGTTACGGAGATTGCGTACGACGACTGGGGAGGAAGAAGGTGCACAGGGGAAGAAGAGGCGAGTGTTGACTGGAGAAGAGGGGACCCTCACGTGCGTGGCACGTGAGGTGAGAGGGGAAAACGATTTTTTATTTTTTAATTAATTATTTTGTTGCAAATAAATAATCGAAAATAAATATAAAAAATGGGTAACATGTGGCGGCTACAGGAGCTGCCACGTGTCATCTCCAGAAAAATTCAAAAATAAAAAGAAAAGAAAAATCCAAAAGAAATAGAAAACGACCTCGGATCAAAAATTTTTCTTCACAAAAGTTGCTCGTCTCGATGAGATCTGCAACTTTCATGAAGAGACCACGAACAAAGAGATAACTTGTGCAAAACGATATTTTGGGGGTACTCTATGTACATAGAACACCGACTTTTAGAGGTTTTTGTATTTTTTTGTGATTTTTAATAAAGAGAAAAATCGAGAAAAATTACAATGAATTCAAAGATAAATATTTACACAATAATATGATTTTTTTGTATTTTTAATAAATAATAAAGTAGGAGAATAAAATAAAGTGGAAAAACGTGAGATAATTGTACAGACTTACAAGGGACACTCAGACCTGGTCAGTTTCTTTGAGTTTAGTCTTAATATGGATTTAGATTTTTGTGGATTTTAATAAAACTTTCATCGAAGAATATAAATGAAAAGAAACAAAAGGAAAAAGGGTTAATTATGACATAAAATAATAGGTTAGAATCTGTCAAAACACAAAATGCGCAAAAGAGGCCCAAAACCCAACTTTTACATATGAGCTTCGATTTTTATAAAATTGATCTTATTGAAGGTCTTTGAATATATATTACCTTAAAGTGAGTAGACCTAAATCGGACACTGTATGAGGAAGATATGTACATTTTAGTTTGCTTATTCTAAAATTGGAGTTTTGTCTCACATGCCAATTATTTGAGTTGGTATTTTTTTGTATTTTTCCTTTAATCTTGTTAGTAATATGTAAACAATGAATTTGAGGTCAATTAGGGTTCGTTTGGTTGCAGGGTTGGGTTGGGTTGGGGTACTATTCACAGGAGTACCCCCTCCTCATAGTTTACTATTCACCCAGCCCAACCCAACCCAACCCAACCCTGTCCTGCAACCAAACAAACCCTTAGATTTGCATGAATTAATTAAAATGCATGAAGTTAATATGAAAATGATTATGAATGCAATTATGCATGTTAAAATGCAGATATTAATTCTAAGTGCAGGAGTGGTAAAAATATAGAATAAATGATGAAATGAAGCTAATTACTCAGGAACAAAGATCTATTTTCATCTTTTAGTATGATGAATCACGGATTCAACAATCATCTCCTAGGAGCTCCTCTGCCCTCGCACTGTGGGGCATCCGCAGCTCCGCTACCGGAGCCCTGCCATCGCTCGACCTCGCTCCTTCGCGATGCCAGGTGACCGCCTCCGTCGAGGCTCGAAGCCCGAAACTCCCCTCTAACGTGATCCACACACGTAGGGGAGGGGTCTTTCGCAAAGATGCCCTCGAACTCTAGCTAGATCGCGTCCAGATCAAACTGCCTAAGGGGGCATGTGCCACGCATGTGCCTCCCTTGGAATTTTGCACAAAGCCTCCCCTGGGGTTGGTAATTGCACTTTAGTCCCTGCTCTGCATTTCTATTTTCATTTAATTATTGTAATTTGCATTGAGACCCATGTGTTCTCCCTTTATTTTGAACTTTAAATTGCATCATTTTATTATTATAAAAATAACATTTTGTTCATCAACTAATTATACACATTGTGGCACTTGATTCATATTTTTTAGATATGTATTTAATAATTAATATTTTCATGTAAAGTTGCATACTTGACCCAGTCTGTACTTAAAAATTCATATTAAATCAATTGTTGCTCAAACAATTACCAAAAATTTATGGATAGTAGAATTAATTGTTATTTACATTGTTCCCAAAAAGATTTGCATTTGCATGCATATTTTGATTTGTAAAAATAATTTTGTATATTTTAATATTTAATTTTTAATAGATATTTTACTCCACATTTTTAGGGGTTTAAGATAGTTAGTTCATTTATTGATCTATCTTGGGCAATTTAATTTCCTGAAAATACAAAGATTTAATATTTATTATAATTGATTATTGTAATTCACCTTGGTTGCATTCATTAATTCATTAAATATTCATATTACATCCGAAAATTCCATAAAGATAATAGTGCATTCATTTCATCATATTTCACATCTCAGCCAAGTTTTATAATTTTTGGACTTTGTTTCATTGACATTAAGTTTTTTATCATTAAAATTGGCCCGCATTTGCATTTGCATTCAAAATTTGCATTAAAAAAATACCAACTCGAAAATCACGCAGGAACTTTGATAGACAACTAACCTAGTTTGTTTCCTTGCCTCTTCGAGTTCGACCCTAGGGCTTTCCCAAGATAAATAAACGTAAAACCGCTCGAATTAAATTTGATTAATTAATTAAGTGGTTAATTCTTGATTGATTCTGATTACCCGCCTACTACGAACGACACAATTATTTTATTCATGTGTTAATTCGCACAAATTAACGGAGGGTTTTCCGGACTCATTAGATGTCCCTTGTCGGGGAGGCAAACGTCTTAGGTTTTTATTGTCTAGAAAATTTAGAGTTCGATTTTCCACATATTCGGATAGTCTGACCCCCGAGCCTTACCACTGTACATTTTCCATTTTTTATTTTTTTCTTGCATTTATTTTATTTTTCTTCTCACTATTTATTTTTTATCTTTTATTTCTGAATATTTCTATGTCACTCTCTTACACTCTCTCTTATTTTTCATGCAAAGTACCCATCATACATGGAGCAGTTTCTTCCAAAACAAACACATCTTCACTGATTCCAGAAAAGTCGCATTAAAATTTAGATCAAGTCGAGTCGTGAGATAGCGTAGAGTCTAGGATTTTAACTTCTACAATTTTATTTTTGTAATTATTTGTAATAACTGCACATTTACAATGGTGTTCGTTTGGACTCCCACGTATGTAACAAGACCTGGACTTTTTCTGTGGCATGTCATGGCGTGTTTTATTCTCCAGTAAGGATGGGGCCCGACTTGAGTGGATCATAGGTTAGACCTGCACTACGGCTATTAGAGCTTCTAGGATTTATTTATCTGTGCTCGTAGAACCTAGGACCACACTACACAATTAATTGAGATGCACATTAGCTAGTTCAACTTATCTAAAAATTTAACTCATTTCTTCCCGGCTAATAGAACTTTCTGCTAAGTACGGTTTTGTCAGATTGCATTCATATACAATAATTTTTAATTCTTGTATTGCATCCCACATGGAGATTGTGAGGAATCACTATAAGTCTTCTAACTGAACATACATCATTGTTTTCCATGTGCATCGGCTTTTCTCGATTTCTTCCTCTTGTTTTGTCACTTAAAATCTAAAGAAAATTGGGACTGGACGGTAGGCGTGTATTCCTTCTCACTTAATTTTTCAAGGATTGCCTAAATTAAAGAACTAGTAGAGATTAATGTTAATGCTCGATAAATTAATTCTCTTTCCATTGACGTAATGTTAGCTATGAGTTGAAGCATGAGCAGAGATTAGTTTAAAGAATCAATTCCTTACTTATTTCATCTTATTAAAATTAAAATTAATTCATTATATATCAATAAATTACATAAAATAGATAAATTAATATGCGTCGAATTTATTCCCTGATTAATTGAGTTTTGATTTATTCCGAATCATTTTTTATCCTCATTAAAAAGGAATAGATATCGATCAATTCATGGACTTATATGCTTTGATTTAAAGTGTGATTGATTAGTCAATTCCATATATGATGTTCATATGAAGCATTTAATGAATTTGTGTAGATCCATTTAGAGATTTGGGTTAAACCATTTAGGAGTTTTTTTGTTTTACGTAAGTGCATCATATTCCATTTCATCAGTATCATATCAATTAACTTTGCATAGAAAAAGTTTAAAAAATACGTGCATTTTAAACTGGGTTGAGTAACTTAATATTTTGTGTCTCTGTATTCAACCCTTGACTTGCCCAGGATAAATTAAACCGCACTCCCTTCACCATGATATTTTAAGTAGCCACACTCCCTTCACCAAGATATTTTAAGTATGCTTCTGAATAACTTATTATTTGCTCATACTACAATTTTACCATTTTAGAGTAGTGAATTAATGAATTATTAATAAGGTATGATCGACAACAAGTGATGATCGATCAATGTCAAGGGATGATCGATCAATTCATGAAAACTTGATCTCCGGATTTGGAAACTTTCCGTTGAAGCTTGCTTGAGGTTACAACTTTGCAAAACAATAAAAATAAATATTTCCAACACTTTTGAATAAAGACAAGCAACAAGGTTGAGCTTATGTTGCGCTTAAAGGCCATAACTCTTTGCAGTTGTGCCAAGCTAAGATCCACACTTGCAGTTTCGCAATCATTGAAGATATGTGAGCGACTACGGTATAATCTTGTGTGTTTGTGTGTGTCTTCTTTAAAATCACGGAGAAATAAAAAACTAACAATCTCCTCCCTTTTACTGTTGTCTAAAATCTTTTTAAAAGTTCAAAGAGTTGTAATCACTTAAGCACATTTTCAAATCGAACTGGATATAAGTAAAGAATATCACAATAAATTATCAAATCAAAATAATTTGAATATCACAAGTTTAAAATTTAATTTTAATTGCTACCTTTACTAAAAGATTAATTAATAATAGACAACATAGTGATACGTTTTTAAAGAAAACGTCACTACATTTTTTGTAATTACAATAAATATCAATCAATTGAATTTCTAATGAAATTTGATTAAATCGGTTTTTTCTTAAATAAATATAATTGAAATCCACTGAAAATATGAAAGAGGACACATTTGGGAAGAAGGAGCTTCCCACATTTTCCAGATTCTGAGAATTCTCGTGTAAATTTAGAAGCATGGGATCTAAACACGTCTAGCAAAATAAATGTGATGCCACTTAATACATAAAACATTATGAATAATAATTATGTTTTTTCCACAAGGTATATCTCTCCCGTGGGACTCACCGACAACTATTCCCTTTCATTAATACATACAAAATCTCACACATTTCTATTCCACGACGACAAAAAATTATTGTAGTATACCATTTTCTCATCTAAAACTTACAAAATACTTATTATCTAATAGAATTTCCAAAACTTCGATAAAAATGCATCACAACAACCCCCTCTCAATAGAAACAATCCCCATCCAAATACCAAAACACACAAAAGAATTATACTGTTTTTAAGGTTAACCGCAATGGTAGAACTCTCAATTCTTGCTTTGGAGTTCTTCGAGCTCTGCTCCGCTAAAATATCGCACCTTGCGCCCGTTGATCACCTGCGTCGGCCTCGAGTTGTAGAGCTCACCACCCAAGGCCGCCTTCAGTGCTTGCACCTGCTCCTGGCTGATGTCCCTCACCTGGATATCATATCATATACATTAATTAATAGAAACCAAAGAGTGACAGACATAGAATTTGATAAGATATGAATAACGTACCTTGCCGAGAATACTCCAGATGACATTTTCAGTGCATGGAGGGTAGGTCAGCGAGCCTACGTAACGATAGTACTTGCGGCTGCTACGCCTCATCGCTTTCATGTCCACGACCCCCACTGCAACATGGGCCTCCTCGTTCTCTGAGCACACCTCGTGGCTCGCCAACTCTCCCAATCTTTCCACCAACTACATTACATGATACATGACATAAACATGGCTCTGGATCAAAGATATATATCTGGTTTCTCAAGTTACGCTTATAATAGTACATCCATCATTCTTTTTTGAACAGCAAAAACTGGAGTGTTCATGCGATGTCATGGAGAAGAAAGTTGCTTCGTTGATGCAAACATATATTCCTTAAACAGCGAGTAATTTCTCTAGGTTAATAAGACAAATAATTAATTCGGACCTTTGCGTGGAAGGGGTCAGGATCACCATACTGGAAAAGGATTGCAACCACTGCAACGCTACCATCATCACTGACATGTACGAGCTGTAGCTCAACTGGGAAGCTGCAAGAATGGAGGGAACTCTGCATAAGAATTAATTCTGCTGGTGCACGAATTCGCGCATGTTTATTGCTGTGGGTTTAAATATGATGATAAATATGGAAATGAAATAATATATACATGGTTAGTTACCTCTGCCCGTTGATCGTGTGCTCAGAGGGAGAGTGCCAATGGAGCTGCAGGAGCGAGTAGTTCTTGCCTTCAATGTAGACAGTTCCGACGCCGTCGTCGAACTTCAACTGCATATAGGAGCAATTTGTACATGCATTCCATTCATCAGACTAATCATCCAAACTACCCGTGCGAATAAATACGAATGATATTATTCGGTTCTTAAATGCTCTCTCTCTCTCTATATATATAAAGATATATATAATTACTGAGAAAGGAAACGCCCCTATTTTTTCCAATTTTAAAACCTAACTCCATTAATAAAGCAGATAAGAGATTGATGGGAGATGGCAACAAGTTGTGCCCCTGATCCCTTTCCGATGACAAATAAGTATAATCCTAAGAGGGAAATACCATGAGACCGATGCCCTTGTTGATGAGAGTGGCATTTAAGTCGGTGTAGTCTCTGTCAAGGGATTGTAGATCGGCGTCGAACTCAGCTTCGTCCAAGACGATGTTGACGGGGGATTGTTGGTTTCCTTGGGAGCAAAGTGAGAAATCAGAGCTTAGACCGCCCCAGTTGCTAGGTCCCGCCGAACCAGAATACCCAAATGATATAAATTCTGTTCCAAAAAAGAATGAGAAAGTTTCCTAGTTAGACAGACCGAGGTCTGATACGGTTTTAACTTTCTTCGCTATATGTGGTTGTTTTCTAATTATTACTGCTTTGTTCTCTCTATCTACTAATGTAAAAAGATTCTCTCTATTTCTTCGGTATCTATTTATCAGTTGAGAAATAATAATGGGCTACATCTAGGCCATCTTTGAAATATCATAATGTAAAAAAGATTCTAATGTTTGACAATTGTTGATACTATTTGAATCATAAATTTGGGATACATCCATATTCTAATTGATGTAAAGATTTTTCCATATTTGATTGATGAGAGTATCCATCCAGACATGATTAAAAAATCTGTTTGTACTATAATTGATTGGACGAACCACGTGGATTTTGATTATTTCCTATCTATGTGTTCTTCTCATTGGGTCAGACTTGATGTTTAAAGAGGCTTCTTAGAAAATCTGCCTCTTTAGAGAGATTCGACACACACATATTTATATTTATATAAAAATTGTTTGTACGGAGTATTATAAACCTAATTGGGTTATCATATGGATCGTCATCCGTACTTTAGTTCTACCACAATATTAAGACAGATCGGTTGCTCCCACCAAGAACGCAACAAAGTTGCAGATGAACCTTGTCAATCATGTGTTGTGGTCATTTTCATGCTTTCTTCTCCACAAATTTGTTTCTCCTTCCACCACAGTTTCGTTCGAAGCAAGAAGGAGATATCCTCATACAATATGAAGATCGAGAAGTTCGCAAAAAGAAATGACTTTAGGTTATGGCAGGTAAAGATGTGTTCCTATTTCAAGAAACATGTCATTAGATCATTGCTGGATAATGATAGGACGAAGGCACTCGAGCCCTCAAAGTTACTGGCACTAGAAGAAAAGACGCACTCGATTATAATGCTATGTTTAGAGGACGAGATTATCATGATGGTTTCCTATTAGAAAACCGTCATGAGTCTGTGGTTGAGGATGAATAGTTTATATATGATGAAGTCTCTGAGTAACAAGTTGTTGCTGAAGCAATATTCATTCTTGCTCCATATACAAAAGGTATCCCTTTTAAAGAGCATGTAAATCTTTTAAACATGATACTTTTAGATTTAAAAACATAGGTGTTAAAATAGAAAATGAGGATGTTGCTTTGATTTTATAGATTTCCTTTTCGCTACCATTTAAGGGTTTTATTCAATCATTGACAACCAACAAAGAAGAGCCTACCTCAAAAAGAAGTTTGCTAGAGTCTCTAGACTCACAAGCTTCGTCATATGGCTTTGATAAGCCATGGGGACATATAGGACATAGGGTGGTAACAACCCATGAGAATAACTATAAAGCCGCAAAAAGTGCTAGAAGAAGGGAAAGCCTAAAGCAAAATCAAAGAAGAACAATCCGAAGGATGTTTGCAACTACTTCAAGGAACCTGGATATTAAAAGAGAGATTGTCCAAAGATAAGGGACAAGACCACAATTTGCCGTAGTAAGGAGTTTATTATTTTGATGATGATTACATACTTGTTGTCATGGATTAAACGTATCTTGAGGATGCATGGATTCTTGATTATAGTCGTTACTATCACATGACACCTTATAGAGATTGGTTCTTTACCTATTAGAATAAAAATTGTGGAAATGTAATCATGCAGAACAATGCATTGTGTAAAATCATTGGCATCGGTTATATGAGATGCATGATGGGATGGCAGTGAACATTTCAGAAGCTCACCATGTTCTAGACCTAAGGAAGGTGTCTTGGACTGTAAAGGGTATAACTACAAGGTTACATAAGGAGTATTGCTAGTGGTCAAAGAAGGGATGGTCGTCATCAAGAATGAAGAGAAAAATACCCTTTTATGTTTTAAAGTGGTCTACAAAGTACTAGTTTTGTTGTTGTCCTATCCTAAGTTTCGAAAACTGAAGATGAATTTTGGTACATGCAGTTAGGTGATGAACAATCATTCATCTACCTTTATTCTACCATTTTGCATTTAAATCCTTATCAAAACATATGTAAATACAACTAACTTATACAAATTAACATTCATTATTTGTCTATAAATAATGTCTAATTATCTATTTTGTATACAAAATAAATGAATAAAGAAATAATAGGAAAATAAATGAAGTATCAAAGATACTGAATGATCCTAAATCTTGAGACCATGTCAATATTGACTGGGTCGATAAGAAATAAAGTACGGGAAGATAAGGGACAGACATTGTATATAAAATTCTAATTCTCATTCTTCAAAAATAGCTATTTTTACTCTAATTAATTCTTCATTTTATACACTCAAATAATAAAATGATCTACATGAAACTTGTACATAAAAATACATAGAAAATTATAAAAATAACTACACATAAAAATAATGCACTGTTCAACTAGAACACACAGATGAAAAAACCGTAAATCGAACTTCACGTATCAATATCTTCTTCGTAAGAACTCAAAATTCACCATTGTATTTAAAATTTCATTATCTATATAATGAAGTAGTTTTATTAAAATGGAGTTAAGATACAAAAGTCATCTTTTTGGGGTCCCATTGTAATATACCTATATATTTATTCACATAATTGATTCTTTAATTTTTTACTCTTATTATATTTTTAAATACTTATATATATATTATTTAGAATATATTTAAAATATAAACATAAAATAAAACCATCAAAAGGAATTAAAATAAATACTACATTAAAATATACAGGTATACTATACCTATAATGTATTTACATATATTTATTTAGGTACATAAAACAAATCAGGAAATAAAATAAAATTATGTAAATATGTATTTAATTATATTATAAATATATAAAATATGTATATATAATATAAAATTAAAAATACAAAATAAAAATTAAATACCTAAAATATAAGTAAATATACCTATGTATATACTTGTAAAAATTAACACCTAATAAATAATGTTGCAAAAATAAATAAAAATAACTATAAAATATTTTTCAAAATTACATTTTTTATGTTTTGAGTTTTATTTAAATAAATAATTTTCTATTTTCTTCCATTTTCTCTTTGTGTTGTCCTTTTGTAGTCCTATGCAGACCAATACGAGAAGTCCGACGGTTGATCTCAAACCAATTGTCTTACCTTCATCTCTAACTCTATAAGAGTCACAAGCGACCCTCCTCCAAATTACCACGCTTCCACCATGACTCCATCTCCCTCGAGCTCCCCCCTCTTTGCAGAACCATCACCTTCTTCCTCCACACGCCACCCTTTTCCCAAGGTTGTTGATTGTCTGTCTATAAATAACGGCCTCCGACCTCTTTTAAAAAGGTGATCCTTATTTGCCCTTTGTAACCCCTATCCTTTAAGTGATAGAGCTCCTTGGTAACAGCTGGAAGCTCGCCAAGATGTTGGCGTAGAGAAAGAGCGGCTAAGGAAGGTCCACAATCATCGAGCTTGCCTCCGGTAAAGACTCTGCTCCACGGAGATTAGAGTTCATTGGAAAACTCCAACCACTATCATGCTCGTATCATCCATTTTCCAACCACCAATCACTCCCAGGTTCTTCCCCTTCATGTTCTTCATCGAACCCTTCACCTAGATCACCTTGATCTTCACCAGATCAAGCCTACAACTCTGTATCCTCTGCCCTTCATTGGAGAGCATCCATCCCATCTCATTTCCACTTGATTCTACCCAATAAAGGCCCCTACACCTTCTCCCTTGTCTCTCGGATCTTCTTGTGCTGGAAGGTGCTTCAAAGAACCCATGTTGGGGTTGATTCAGATAGCAAGAAGACCTCTAAGTGCATTATTTCATCTTCGAGCTCCGGGCCCCCATCGATGGGGTTTGGACCTTCTTAGCACTGCCATCAGCTGTGGAAGCCTTTCAGGATCACTATGGACATATCAATATCTCGAGATTACATCAGAACTGAGCAGGAGATTGGATTGAAGTGAAAACCAGCAATTGTTCTTCCCTGTTCTTGGTGGGAAGTAGCAGCCATTTGATTCAAGTAAGACTCCAGTTTAGATCTCGGTCATCAAATCGAGAGGTGTCAGCACTGTCAGACCTTCGATTTAATCTAGGCTCGTCATCTACGAAGGGGAACCAAGAGCTCAAGGCGCGCCACATGGTTAAGTGAGAAGATCAGTGTTGTTGGATGCACACGCCTTTTGGGTAAATTACAACTGAGCCCTCTGCTTTTTTATTAAGTATTTAATCATGTAAATATTTTATTAGTGTAATAATTTAGGTAAAAATTACAAGTGGAACCCTACGCTTTATTGTAATTGCGCTTAGGTCCAGTCCACATCACTTTACTTGGTGTCCTACGCGAGGCACTTTTGGGAAAAAAATACATATTCTATCCTAAATTCCCTGGAACTTTTATTAAATGGATGGAATGTTTTTATTAATTTCAAATAGGTCCCTATCAACTTAGTAATTTTATTTTTTGTATATTTTTTAGATCAAATATTTTTCTTATTCTAAAAATCGCAGGAAAGTTAGTTTAAGTGCATGCTATTTTGCTTGACCACACTCTATTTTTATTTGGCATTAAGTTTAATTTTCCTATTTATTAAAAATACAAAAACATGCATTTGTGTTTTATCTAATTATTAAAATCCATAAAACACTTTCGAAAATTCCCCAAAAAATACATTATCTATATTATATTATATTCTACCACATATCCAAAAATTCCTAAAAATACAAAATATAAAACCTAAAAATGATAACATCATAAAAATCTTATAAATTATTAAAAAATATTGAAAAATCCAAAAACATCACTTTTTATTTCTGAATTTTCTATATTATATACTATATATTAAAAATAGTTGTAGGTTATTTTTGAACTTAACTATAATTATTAAACCTAAAATAAGATCGGATAATTACTTTGTACACTGTTATCTATATTTAATACTTCAAAAAATATATAAGAATTAGAAAAAAATATATAAAAATTATCAAAAATAGAGAAAATATATAAAAAAGACAAAAATATTTTATTTTATGTATTTTGACTATATTTATATATAATTAATAATATAATACCTTATATGATATATTATATATATATATATAAAGTATATGTATAATATATTATTTTAAAAATCAAAAGGAATTAAAATTTTGTAAGATTGAAAATAAAAGTTAAAATATAAACAAACTTTTAAAAATAAAAATCGACATAAAAACCAGAAAAGGCTAAAAACTACAAAGAGGGCGGGGAGGCTGTTTTGAGTAACAACCTAGTTGGCTATTACAAAAAGCAGTCCCCCCTTTTTTTCATTTTTTTCGAAAATAAAATTATGTATATTCATAATTATATCCCTCCTACATGTCATTTGAATTTCATCAGAAACAGAGATCCTATGCCCTCCATCTAGAACATGTCGATTACAACAAATTTCAGACCGTTAAAAATTACCTGTTCTAGATGGAGGGCATACGCGTCTCTGTTTCTGACGAAATTCGAATGACATGTAGGAGGGATATATAGATGAATATACATGATTTTATTTTTGAAAAAAAATAAAGGGGAGGGAGTCTGCTTTATATAATAACCAACTTGGTTGTTACTTAAAACAACTTCCTTTTCCTCAACTACAAAAACAATTATTATTATTACTAATTAGCAATAATTACTAATACTTAAGCTATTCATAATTTGCTCTCAATGGTTCAACCTCTACTACTGTCATTATACAATTTTTTGTAAAGTTATAATAAATTTTAGCTCACACTTTACATTTATTTCCTATATATATATATATCTTTGGGTTAACTATTGTTGAATCAATTGGATTGGGTACTACGCGCCGTGAGAACGGTCGATACAAGGATTGTTGGATCAGACTCGTCTGACACTGCAGACCCTTCAAGATCGGACCTTGGTTGCCTCAAGCCTTTCGTACCAACAAATGACACCTTTGCCGAGGAGCAACGCGTAAGATAGTCGGTATATAATTGTATCTCTTTATTTTCATTTTCTATCTTTATAAATAATTGTTTATTTGTTCTAATACGTGACTCTTGTTTGACTTCCTTATGAGAGCCTGCCAACTGAGGAGGATTTTTTTGGAGGACCTATGCAGCACAATGTAGTTTTTATTTTTATTTGGGTGAGAGAGAGAGAATTTTTAAATATTTGTAATAATACATGTTGAGTCTCTTTGGACATTTGGACTTCACTCGGGCCTATTTTACCAAGTGTTCGTTCACTTGGGAGCCCACCTTGGTTTTCGTATTTTTATCGCCTTCTTCATTTTATTTCTCCCTTTTCTCTCTTTATATTTATTTATTTCTGCGATTTGTGTTTTCCACATTTTTCTATTTTATGTCTTATGTGAATGAACCCTTAGACACTAGGATTTGCTTGACATGTAATATAGGTCCAAAGCCCTAATATGTGCATATTCCTATAGACTATTGCGCTTGAACTTAACCAAATCGAACTTATACTTCACGATAATAACAATTCCTATCTTAGGGTGATATCATTGTGCATTCATATAGTGTAGATTTCAATTCATGTCTATCACCCCTCACGGAGAGAGTTGGGAAGCAAGGTGAGCCTTCTGACTGTGCATTCATCATATTTTTCTGACTTGCATTGCTTTCCCAACATCTCCCTCTGATTTTGAGCACTTATGATAAAAAAGAAATTGGAAATATTGCTAGGAAATTATTATTGAAAATACTAAAAAGGGAGAAAACTCAAAAAATTAAAACAAGGGGACTACTAAATAAACTTTGATCCTAATTAAAATCTTTATCGGACTTCATTATATTGGGTTCGTAAAGCCCACATTATTTTCAAGTACATTCCAAACAGAGTGAGGCACGACCCTAGGAAATAGAGTCAAATTCCCAACCTGGATACTGCCTTGTTGATCGATTGGATTCATGAAGTATTGACTCTTCTATCGATGCATGAACGAGTAGGGCTAAATATGCTTACAGGATTGGTCTGAAGTATTGAACATAGGGAAACTGCAATGGCATGTCCCTATCTCATCGTACCACAACCAAGTAGTATCAGTTTCACCTATCAACTCCCTCTTCTATTCTTTTGCTGAGTAGTGGATCTATACCCAACTACAAGGATTCTTAAAAAAAATACAGGCTACACGTTATAAAGGAAGTGGGAAGTACATGACACTCGTCTTGTAGTACTCATTCTCCTATAGGGTTAGGCGATAAGTGCTTGCTATAAGATTGCCTAAAAACAACCAATAAAAACTACCAAGATACCATCTGAACTCTGACGGCTTTACCTGTCTGGTGTTGGAAAATCCAATAGCTTTGTTATTTGTTTGGATCTAGATTAAGGTCAAAGATCACAGTCCCACATATTTGTACCTTTTATCTTTACTTCTTGTATTATTCCCTTTTCACCTTGCTCATATGAGCCTTCTCTCATTTCCTACACTTTATTTCTTGTCTCCTTTTTCTCTCAAGATGTCGGATCTTGGATGGCTTAGTATAGACTCTGCAAATGGCCACATTGATTCCACGACTCCGACATATCCAATAATTCAAGGCGATTCTAGAGAGTCTGGTTCAGAGTTTACGAACCGCTCTCAAGACTCCAAGTTTTATTCATCTCAAATAAATCATGATCACTCTTGTCCCGACTTTCCTCCTTTGTGTATGGAGATCGAATTGTCTCCATGCGTAATGTTTGATTCAATAAAATTTAGAATTGATCCTAATTTCGAACATCTCTCCACATCTGGTGCACAATTCCATACTGAGTGAGATTCATTTCATAATGCAGATCCACAGCCTGATCAGGATTTCAATAACTATGAGTCTAATTCAGAGATGGCTCCACCAAAGGAGAAGGCATATAAAGTCGAGTAAAATGAAGTCAATGCTCAGCTGCTCCCCTCCATACAGTCGATCCAGACACAACTAACTACACATGCTAAAGCTTAGGCCACTTTCCAAGAGATGCTTTTAGAACCGAGGAGAGATAGATAGAACATAAGAGGAAGAGAAAATGAAGCACATGCAGATGGATCCCGTAGAGGGGAAGATGAGGATAGAAGAGAGGATCCCAAGCCTACATTGAAAGAAACCTACAATCATGGAGATGGCTAGATGACATAGTGGATTTAGATCCCACCGATCCACGAACATTTTGAGCTGAAGCCGCAGCTTTTATCTCTTCTTCCATCATTCCATGGGAACACTAATGAGGAATTGTACATCCATCTCCAACAGTGTGGGCACATTTGTGTCACTACTCACTACCCTAACATCTGGTTAGGTGTAGTCAAGATTATTGCCTTTCACTTTAGCCTCAAGACAAGGCTTTATATTAGATCAATCATTTGGGGAAGGTCGTGACGACCTGGGAGGAGCTCAAGTTAGCATTCCTCCACAAGTATTACCCTCTCAATCATCTAAATCAGATGTGTGCTCGCATCTTGAATTTCTTCCAAGGACTACACAAGTCCATTCATGAAGCTTGGGAGAGATGCAAAGATTTACAAGAGAAGTGCCTCTATCATGATATCCTGAGGACCTGTCTGGTCCGTGGAAAGAAACGAGTAAAATTAAATTCCATCTAATCCTAGAGCTCTCTTATATAGGAGAAAAGCTCAAAGGGTAAATTACATAAATAGGACATGAGAAATAAGCAAAATATAAATAAAGATAACAAAACATAAGAATCTTAACACTCCCCCTGAAGCTGGAGCATATATATCTATCATGCTCAGTTCGGAACAACAGTGATGAAAAGGACCTCTTGCGAGAGCTTTGGTAAACATGTTTGCAATCTGATCACCTGAAGCAACATAAGATGTTGAAATAAGCTCCTTTTGGATCAAATCACGAGTGCAGTGACAGTCTACCTCAATGTGCTTTGTTCTCTCGTGAAATGCTGGATTATTAGCTATGAACAAAGCTGCTTGATTATCACATTTGAGATGCATAGGAATAGGCACCTCAATCCTTAGATCAGTCATAACAGACTTGACCCACATCATTTCTGTATTCCCTTGGGCCATGGACCTATATTCTGATTCAACACTAGACCGAGCAACAACATCTTGTTTCTTACTCTTCCATGAGACCAATGAGCTACTAACAAACACAATGAATCCTGAAATGGACTTCCTGTCCTTAGGGCACCCAGCATAGTCTGCATCTGCACACCCAGTAACTGTGAGAGACGTATCTCTTCTAAAAAGAAGACTTGCACCTGGAGATGTCTTCAGATATCTCAAGATCATGCACAGTACATCCATGTGTGCCTGCCTAGGTTGCTCCATGAACTGGCTCACTCTGCTCACAACAAAAGATATATCAGGCATGGTAATAGTAACATATAATAATTTACCTACCAGCTCTCTGTATCGTCGCTTGTCCACCTCCTCATAGTCATCATCATAGAGACTGGCAGTAGGATCCATTGGGGTACTAGTTAGTCTACATCATGTCATGCATGTATCAGATAATAGATCAGTAACATACTTCCTTTGCATCATAAGCATACCCTGCCGATTTCGTACAAACTCCAAGCCAAGGAAGTAACGAAGCGTGCCAAGGTCCTTGGTAACAAACTGTTGTCCAAGGAAATCCTTAGCTGCTTGAATGCACTGTTCATCGCTGCTAGTGATAACAATGTCATCAACATAAACCAAAACAACTGCAATACCTCTTTGATTTCTCTTAACAAAAAGAGTATGATATGCAACAGATCTTGCAAACCCCTTCTGTTCAATCAACTCTGAGAGATTTTGAAACTAAGCCATCGGACTCTGCTTAAGGCCATATATAGCCTTATGAAGATGACACATCATACTGGACTCCCCCTCAGCAGCGAACCCAAGGGGCTGCTGCATGTAAACTTCCTCCTGTAGATCTCCATACAAGAAAGCATTCATGACATCTAATTTAAAAAGTGGCCAATCATGAACCACCACAACAACAAGAAGAATTCACAATGTAGAGTGATGTGCAATGGGAGAAAAAGTGTCCTGATAGTCCACCCCATAGGTTTGGGTGAAACCACGAGCAGCTAATATGGACTTGTATCTATCTACTGTAACATCATCCCTATACTTCACAACAAATACACACTTGCTGCCAACAATAGACACACCTGGTGGAGCGTGGACAACACTCCATGTACCTCGTGACTGTAATGATGCCATCTCCTCCTCCATAGCTAAAAGCCATTGACTGCTCTGTAGTGCCTCCTCATAAGTCCGTGGTATCTCCATGGCAGACAGTCCCACAACAAATCGTTGAAATTCCTTGTAAAGATGCCCAAGGAAACATGAGAACCAATATGATGCATATTGTATGCCCGTTTCTGCCGTCGTAGTGCAATAGGCATATCCAGATCCTCATCATTTGTAGAATACATAGTATCCACATCCTGTACCTCAGTCTGTACATTAAAATCACTAGTGCCATCAGTAGAACTCAAATGTTCATTACATACCTTGGGCGTGCTGGATGGCGGAGTAAGCACATGAGCATGGGGTCGTCGCTGGTAAACCTGCGAAAAGAAAGTAGGAGATGGTGGAGGTGGCAGTGGAGGAGGTGGTGGTGTGGAGGTGGCGATGGAGGAGGTGGTGGAGGATGTGATGTCGTAGGTGATACTGATAGAGGAAGAGGCATATAGACCTCTTCTCCATCCTCTGAAGGAGTAAGCCTGCCACCTGTAGGAGAAAAAATACATAATGGATTCAAAAAAGGCGACATCAGCACTAACATAGTATCTTCGACGAACAAGGTCAAAGAAACGATATCCTTTTTGGGTCTTGGAATACCCAATAAACACACATTTGATAGCTCGGGGAGAGAGCTTGTCAAGATTAGGTTACATTTGATGAACAAAATCTACAGAACCAAAAATACGAGGCGTTAGCGAGAAAAGATCTGTCTCGGGAAACACAATCAAGAACGGAATCTTCTCTCCCAACATCAAAGAGGGCATGTGATATACCGGATAGCAAGCAGTAAGAACCGCATCTCCCCAGTATGAATGAGGAGCACGACTCTGAATCAAAAGAGTTCTGGTAACGTCTAACAGATGGCGGTGTTTTCTTTTTGCCACCCCATTCTGTTGAGAAGTATATGCACAAGGTGTCTGATGCACAATGCCAAGAGACGTAAGGAATTGAGAGACCTGCATATTGTAAAATTCTAAAGCATTATCAGAACGAATAAACTTGATTTTTGCAAAAAAATTATTCCTTATTTCATTAATAAAGGACTGGATAACATGACATGCATCAGACTTGTTCTTAAGAAGAAATACCCAAGACAATCTCGAAAACTCATCAACAGCAACAAGATAAAACATGTGTCCCTGATGATCTGGGAAACGACTGGGTCCCCAAATATCAAAATGGAGCAACTCAAACATATTGTGACTACTTCTACCCTGACGACTCAGGAACGTGGACCGATGATGCTTCCCAAGCTGGCAGGCCTCGCATTGAAAAGTAGAGCGAGGAGAAATCTGAGGAAGAACGTGACTCATCTTTTGCAGAGGAAGATGACCAAATCGAAGATGCCACATATATGGAGAAACAGATTCAATGTGAAGAGAAGAGGCACTAGCAAATGGAGACTACACTAATCTGTAGAGGCCCCCTTGCTCACGGCCAGTTCCAATCACTCTGCTCGTTAGTATATCCTGAAACACAAGAGTAGATGGATCAAATATGGCACGACAATGTAAGTCTCTAGTGATTTGACTAATTGATAATAAATTCATAGAAAATTCAGGAGCATAAAGAACATTATGAAGACTCAGTACGGAAGTCAACTGTACCTCCCCCTGACAAGTAATGGGTGAGTGTGTCCCATCTGCTATCACAACAGATCGTCCAGACTGAGTCGGACGAAACATACTAAACTAGCCTCTGTCACCACAAAGATGATGAGAAGAACTTAAATCCATGATCCATTCTGACAAGTCTGCTTTGTAACAACTCGTAAAGGCATATTCTATACTTGATGTGGATGTTGATGCTGAAGAAGCTACCTCTGAGGACCCTGAAGGAGAGCTGGTTGATCCAGAGGTAACATGCATAATCTCTCTCAATCATGCCACACGCTCATCAAATCTATGGTCAGATCCAAGTGATGGACTCCCAGCCTGTTGTGCTGCAACCTGAATTGAAGCAGGAAACCCATGCTTAGAATAGCAGGTTTCCTCTAAGTGGCCAAACCTGTACTATTGACGGGATCGACCACCTCCTCCTCTACCCCGGCTGGGGCTTCCCCTATCACGACATGGTATAGGGCTTCCTCTACCACATGATACAGTCATGGCTGAAGATGTCTGAGACTATAAAGTGCTACAAGAGGATATAGATAGTCTACTCAATCTCCGATATGCCTCCTCCATCGGAGGTATGGTAGCATCAGTGAGGATCTGAGCACGAGCTGCATCATACTCAGGATTGAGGGTTGCTAGAAAGACTCTAGTCATCACATAATCTCTGTATGCCTTTAGTTGCTCTGGTGTGGAAGTCAAGGGAATGTAGCCATGTAACTTCTCAAACATACCCTTCAAAGAGGTATAGAGGGTGTGAAGAGGGCGACCATTCTGCTTCGATGTGAATATATCATGCTGGAGCTGTAGTATCTTCGATTCATTCTTTGTTGGAGAGTATGTAGCGGCAATAATGCCCCAATATCCTTTGCAGTCGGCTAACTCAGGATATCATTAGCTATCTCCATGGATACGGTCCCGGATAGGCATACACATGCTTATGCATCATCCGCCTCCCATGAGGCATTTGTCCCAGTCTTGTCACGTGGCTCCTCTGTTGTGAGGATGTGCTTCTTGCCATTACATTGCATTAAACTCATGAACTGCATGTCCCATAGTTCATAATTGGTTCCATCCATTTTGACAACGGGTGCTGGACCTTTGACGACACCCAGGGATGAGACATCTTCTTTGTTGTCGGGCATGATGACAACTATCTCTAAGACTGGGTCAACAACAAGAAATACCGGCGTCTACATCGACATACAAGAAGATGGTTGTGGGTGTAGACTCATACAACAACCCCTTCCATTCTTCTGGATATTCCTTTGGGTACCTAGGGTATTTTAGACATTCACGTCACACCCTAAGTACCCAGCAGGAACACGCATGATGGCGTGAAGGCAGGAGCGCATGATGCGCAGGCAGCATGCAATGACACACGAGAACATGCACATGCCCTATGCACAGGTGCGCACGAGGGATGGCGAGGTGCGCATGGGGTGGTGCAGATGGTTGGCATGCGAGGGCTGGCGCGCGAGGGCAGACATGCGAGGGCTGGCGTGCGAGGGCTAGCACACAAGGACAGGCGCAGGTGCGAGGCACGAGGGCACACGAGGTCCGACGCGCATGTGGGCGACGAGGACCAGCGGTGTGGTAGAGGTTTTTCGGTGGGGGTAGGGTTCTAGGGCACAGGCTCCGGTCTAGGACCGTTGCTCTAATACCATGTGAAAAGAAACTATTAAAATTAAATTCCATCTAACCCTATAGCTCTCTTATATAGGAGAAAAACTCAAAGGGTAAATTGTATAAACAAGACATGAGAAATAAACAATATAAATAAAGATAACAAATGATAAGAGTCTTAACATGGTCCAACACTTCTTTGGGGCCTCACATAAGAAAGCCAGAGGCTAATAGATGCTGCATGTGGTGGATCTCATTTTAACAAGGATGAAGACATTATTTGGCAGATATTTGAAGAAATGGCTGAAGGAGAGGACACATTATCTTCATACCGTGCGTACCAAAAGCAGCCAAAGATTCACCACAAGTCCGTTAATATGGCGTCATCTCATGATGAGGACAAGGATGAGAGCTCCAACTTAAGCATTATTGGGAGCCACCTGTCAAAAGTGGAAATTCTTGAGAATCGATCATAGGACCTCAAGAAAGTTGTTGCGATCGAACAAAGAATGAAGAACCTAGACAAATTGGACTAGATCACCAAGCATCTGGAGCTCTTGGTGAGCACTATCAACACTTGCCAATTTGTGAATTTATTAACCATGACTCCTGTCGAGCTGAAGGAATCATCATCCTCGCAAAGTCAAGGGTAGCCATCATCTGTCCAGCACGTATTTTATGTGCATGTACCTGATCAGGCTCCACCATCACTGCAACCACATCAACAGGTGATCGGGTATCATCTAAAGATCCTGTCTTTTTGCAAAGCCATTGTTCCTACCTCCACCCTAAATTCAGGAGGTTAACTGAATTTGGAGTAATGAACAACAACTGATCCGTCCAAGCGAACATCAGCAAGCTCAGTCTTCTACCATTCAGTCATACCACCAATCACACGATGGGAAGTTTGTCTAAGGTCAGCCTTAGATACACCAATATCCACCATAAGTACACATCTGTAGATAGTCATTTCAGCAACCGACATACCACCAACAGTAGTTGTATCACCAATACCCAGATGCTTCATATCAAAATCAGTATCCCCCTCCTCATTATTACCAGAAGTAGTATCATCCTTAGTATTGTTCTTAGAATAATTAATCGCATCCTTTGTCACATCACTATCAGTCTCAGCGGGGTCAGCACGTTGAATCATCCGAGGTTGCATCAGTCAACCTTGCCTTGGACTGTTTGGCTCAACTAGTGAAGAGCCTCAGTATGATGAGCCATAAGTTAGATGACCTCAACGCCACCAAAATGATTCTACCAGCGCAAATTGAGGCCAACACAATAACTTCAAGCACAAAGAGCAAGTAGTCCACGACGTATCCTCCAAACCCGCAGGGTCAGGTATAAATGATTTTATGCTAGCTAATGCTATGAATTTCAAGAGCAGTAGGACATTGAAGTTGTCTGCGACAACCAAGGGGAATAATAAAGCATCCACTGACAAATAATCACCTTCTACATCGGTCGATCCATCAGTCGAGTCGGTTAACAGAGAAGAAGGAGGAGTCACACCATATCAAGAAAATACCAAAAATGAAGAAAAACAAAAATACCAAAAACAAAATAAGAGCCCAAGCAGAACCGATCCAACCAAGGAGAAAGCCACAACAACAGTCGATCCCATGCCGATTGAAGAAGTCAAAGCTCATGTATCTACCTTTTTTCATGTTTTGAATGGTTGTGTACCTCAAACCAGTCATTTGTAAATCATGATGATGTTGTAAATAGGAACAATACTTTTTTGTATGTAAATATTCCTTTTCCAGATGCTCAAAAAAATACCAAAAAATGGAAAATTGAAAATTGCATTGTCTGATCCTAGCATTACTAAGATCTTATAGAATATCTTTCTTGATTTGCCTTTGTTGAAAGCCATGGAATACATGACTTCTACGAAGAAATGATTGAAATAGGAATGTACATCAAAGCATCATCCCTGCAAAAATAGACGCAATAGATCGGAGAAGCATATTTTGACCATGGCCATAGTGAATGTGATCAGTGACCTCCCAAACAATAAGAAAGACAAGGGAGCCCCTTTAATCAGATGTGAAATTTTTGACCAAATATTTGAGATAACTCTACTTGATAGTTCCTCCATAAACCTTTTGCCCTCATTGCTTCAAGAATTTGGACTGGGTCCACTTAAACCCACACAAATGATCCTTCAATTTGCTGATCGATCCATTAAGCGACCCAGAGGTTTACTAAAGGACGCTATCATAACCATGTAGGACATGAAATTCCCAATGGACTTTGTTGTCTTGGACATGGATTCTCCTATACCATTACTTCAGACCCCAATTATTCTTGGTTGGTCATTCCTCCGAACAACCAAAGCAGTAGTTGATTATGGGTATGGAAAGAACACATTCCACTCTTGCAACATGAAGGTTACCATTAACATGATCACACATAAGAAAGTCACATAGAGCACATTTGAGAGAAGAGAGCTAGCACCGCTTGCAGAAGATTGTGATGCTATTGAGAAAATCAGAGATCCATGCTTGTCTTTGAATGATATCATGACACAGGAAACCCTCTTCCCAGAGGACTCAGACAACACGATCTACTCCTTCTCCTTTGCCGACATGGAGTATGATTCAGAAGCACTAATTGAGCTATTCGAAGAAGATTCATGCCAAACCGAACAAAATGAAATAATTGCAACTATGCTCGGTAAAATATTGTCAGAGTCAAGAGTGATAGAGGTGAATATTCATCTATCAGTTTAGTTTCAAAAGAGTCTAAGAAGCTGACTCAATAACTACCTGATTTAAAACCGCTTCTGACAGATCTTAAGTATGTTTTCCTTGCGGGTGAGCAGAATTTGTATTTGGTCATCATCAGTAGCAGATTGACCACGGATCAAGAATCTCACTTGCTAGAGATTCTAGAGAAAAATCGCAAAGCACATGGTTGCAATGTTTCCAATCTTTGATGGATAAAATCATGCCTTGTATTCACACTATATCTACTTAAAGGATGATTGTAAACCGTCCTGCGAATTCTGGAGAAGGTTAAACTCTAATCTCCAAGATGTCATCATGAAAGAGATAACAACGTGGTGTGAGGCTGACTTTATTTATCCTATCTTCAACTCAAAATGGGTTAGCCCATTACACACAGTTACAAAGAAATATATCACGGTGATCACAAATGATCAAGAAGAGGAGGTCTCTAACTAAGTACCCACTTCATGACGCATCTGTGTTGATTATAGATGCTTGAATTCAATGACAAATAAGGATCACTTTCCTCTGTCGTTCATTGATCAAATGCTTGAAAGGTTGGCATGGAAAGAGTTCTTTTACTTCTTGGATGGGTACTCTGGGTATAAGCAAGTGGCAATCTCTCCTAAAGA